>CM052439.1:128670068-128690167 GCA_028533085.1 Varecia variegata
GGGACTACAGGCATGCGCCACCATGCCCGGCTAATTTTTTCTATATATTTTTAGTTGGCCAGATCATTTCTTTCTATTTTTAGTAGAGACGGGGTCTCGCTCTTGCTCAGGCTGATCTCGAACTCCTGAGCTCAAACAATCCGCCCGCCTCGGCCTCCCAGAGTGCTAGGATTACAGGCGTGAGCCACCGCGCCCGGCCAGTAGAGGGGTTTTTTAAACATAGAAATGATTAGTGCATGCCACTGATGTGCAATAGTGGAGAAATAAAAAAGAAATAAAAAAAAATAAGAAGAAATGATTAGTGCAAGCCACTAATTAAAACTGCTCATAATACGACTTTAAAATTTGCTGTTAAGAAATGTTTAGGATATGTTCCTAACATCTAATGTGTCACCAAAAATTAATACATAGACATCAAAATACTAATTTATTCAAGGAAAATGACCTTGCTTAGATAATAGGAATAACTTAGAAACATTAAGTAAAATCAAGAAAACTTTTTAAGACCCTAAATGAGAAAAAGTCAAAAAGTATATTAAAATATCATCTAAGACAGTAAAATGGCAGGGAAAAGTCTGCTTAAGATAAAGACATTCCATTCTTTCATCAAACACTTATTGATTAGCAATCCAACCAGATACCATATTACGCACAAGGAAAAAAAGCGGGATATCTAAGTGGAGATGGAGAGAAGCAGGCATGTTTAACAGACATGGGGTTTAGTGCTGTCAAGCACCCTGGTGGAGGACGGGAGAAAGTTCAAGTTTCCTCACTTGGCCAACACTAGGTGAATGGTGGTATCAGTTATCAAGAGTGGGAGTTCAAGAGAAAAGTGATTTGGGAATGGGGAGAAGAATCAATCTAATGAGGTGTTAATTCACACACTTAACTTGGATTTGTGGCAAGAAGGAACTGTTTCAGTAATAGTAGACACTATCTTCAGAACATCAGGCTTAATCCATATATAAATACCTTTCTTGAAAATTGTGCAGCCAGACACTGCAGGAAGTTAGGATCAGGGTGGGGAGGTGGACACAAACCCAGTGTCAAGGACTAAAGTGAAATTCCTGGCAGGAGGATGAAGAGTGGTAGTAGTGTTTTATTAATCATATGGGTGACTGATCAGTAGTTACTGATCAAGGAATGCATTGAAGAGTGCCAGGATGGTTGACCTGTTCCCTAAAGGGATATAATTATCACCCACAACAGAGATCAGTTCCACTTTAACTCTTGGTCAGATCATTTGGACATAGATTAGGCTCCTTTGATTTATGACTAGGGGGGGACAAGGAGTTTTAAGCAAGCAAAGAAGAATGTTCTTGTAGCATTTCCTTTTACAAAAGGCTAGAAAGACCTTGTCTTTAGAGAGTTCTAAAAGTGGGTGTTAAGAATTCTCAAAGACCATTTATTACCAGATACAAAGTCGGGCATCTCTTCAATAATATTAATAGTTCCAGATGACCGAAGATTTGCTAAATAATCATAATGTTCTCCAGGTGGGAAAACCAAAACAAGTTATGGCCTAAGCTCTGCATTGAAAGCAGATGCATCGTTTCCATATGAATCCTCACGTTAGAAACCAAAGCCCAGAATGGCTCAAGGTCATATTGAGACAAGAATACACCCCACCTCCTTAACCTACTCCATGCTCATCTCTGTTCACATAGCTGGAATGTGCTACTCTCCTACCTAGCTGAGTCAGCAAAAGGAAGAAACTTTTAAAACCTCATGTGGGCCTCCCATAGCTACCTGGAATTGGGAATAAGCTTGCGGCTTCCCACACATCCAGACACATGGCATGAATGCGCAAGGGGACAGAGACTTTCTAAGGCCTTTAGAGCAGCACTGACTCCAGAGGTAGATCAATTTTTCTATATTTAAAAGGATTTTATTCAATGGATGGTAGTGCTCAGTTGTTGACAAAAAAAATTAGTTATCTAAGAGATACTTAGAGTTTTAAGTTGTGAACATGCATGTATAAAAAGTTGGATATGGAATTCAGACATAAATTAACTGACTAATCATACTGCTGGTCCATCAGCTGGTATATACAACATTAGGTCTTCATTACAATCTAAATGAGCCCAGATGAAGAGAAAAGGGGAAAGGTCCAAATTTATGCTTAAGTGTATAGCCAGTAATAGGCAGGCCTGGGTTGAATACCAGGTCCCCCCTTCACTACAACCATGCGAAAGCCACTTAATGACTCTGCAAAATGAAGTTAACTTACCTAAGGAGGGGCTGGAAGGGTAACTGGGCGATGGGAACACCTATCAGAACATGGAGGAAATAGGCAGTACTAAAAGAGGCGATTGCAAGCAACATAAAAATTTCTCATCAAAGATGCCGTGTATTACATCTTAAAATTTTTCCATGTGTGCTTTCTTGAGGTGAATGCCATGAGTTATGTCATTAACAAAAAAAAAAAAAAACACAAAAAACACAAACAAACAAAAAACAAGGTGGCATTCTTAACAGGGAAAATCTACTTGTTGCCTGACCACGATTTTCTTCTCCTATACAATTTGTTTCCAAGCTAATAACAATAAAAAAGTAATATTAATAAGTGAGTAATCTTCCTGTTTTTGGAGCTTACCATCAAATATTAAAATAAACTTCTTTGGTTTTACTTATTTATTAATTTTAGAGATGGAGGCCAGGTGGAGTGGCTCACGCCTATAATCCTAGCACTCTGGGAGGCCAAGGTGGGAGGATCACTTGAGGTCAGGAGTTCAAGACCAACCTGAACAAGAGTGAGACCCTATCTTTACTAAATATAGAAAAATTAGCCGGGCATGGTGGTACACTCCTGTAGTCCCAGCTACCCGGGAGGCTGAGGCAGGAGGATCCCTTGAGCCCAGGAGCTTGAGGTTGCTGTGAGCTAAGCTGACACCATGGCACTCTGCTCTGGGCAACAAAGCAAGACTCTGTCTCAAAAAAAAATAATAAAAAATAAAATTTTTAAAGATGGAATCTCACTCTGTTGCCCAGGCTGGAGTGCAGTGGTACAATCATTGCTCACTGTAACTTCGAACTCCTGAGCTAAAGGAATCCTCCTGCCTCAGCCTCCTTGGCCTTAATCTTACATATTTAATTTGCAAGGATTTCCAGGGAAAATTGTTGAAACAGTAAGGTTAACATAACACCTAGGGATCACTTTTTCTTTTCTTTAATTAGAGACAGAGTCTCTGTCACCCAGGCTAGAGTGCAGTGTCCCAATCATAGCTCATTGCAGCCTTGAACTCCTGAGCTCAAGAGATCTTCCTGCCTCAGCCTCCCAAAGTACTGGGATTATAGGCATGAGCCACTGTACCCGGCCTCTAAGGATTATATTTTTAAACAATCCACCACTTGAGATTCTAATAAAGGTGGTTTAAAACTAGATTTGAAATACAATCTCTTTTGATCTAAGCCAACTTTCATTTTACTTTAGCTATGTATGTTAAAGATGACTATTTAGTTAATGAATTTATTCTCTGATAATCAGATAATTCTGATCCAGGCTGGCATTAAGCAAAATTCTAAGGCACATGGCGTTTATTTTTGAGATTCCCTCAAGTATCGATTTCCTCATTTGTATCACTCTTTGCCCCCAAAAAGCATGTTAAAAAGGATCTGATACTGGTTCTAAAATTTAATTAGTTACTTCCTCCGCCAAAGCATTAGCGCTTGGTCAAGAGTCAAAATCTTCATATAAAAGTGTGGAATCTTACTAACCAAGCTGATAATGCAGGTATAGACGGTGATAGTAGGGAGTAAGCTTATTCACCTCACTCATGCTGGCCCCTTTACTAATCTTGTAAAGCAGTTTCTGACCTACAGAAATAGTAATGAAAAATAAAAGTACATTAATTAATCTGCTATTTCCAGCTTCTAGGAAAAAGGTAATCTTATAGTTTATGGGTAGTTTAGTTAATTTTATTTGTTTAAAATCAAGAGTAAGGGGTAGCTTTAGCTAAAAATGTGCCAAAATGAACTTAAGGGGTAATGTAGACAGATTCTGGCCCTTTAGCCTTTAGGGTGACACTAAAGAAAGAAAATTTTTAAAATAAGCAAATACAGAGATATGGTCATGTTGGGGTTTTTTGTTTTGTTTTGTTTTTTGCGACAGAGTCTCACTCTATCACACAGGCTACAGTGCAGTGGCATCATCATGACTTAATGCAACCTCAAACTCCTGGGCTCAAGTGATCCTGCCGCTTCAGCCTCCCAAAAAGCTGGGCCTACAGGCGCACCACCATGGCCATTTAATTTATTTCTGGTAGAGACAGGGTCTCACTCTTGCTCAGGATGGTCTAGAACTCCTGGTCTCAAGCAATCCTTCCGCCTCAGCCTCCCAGAGTGCTAGTATTATAGGTGTGAGCCACTGCACCTGGCCATATTGGCATTTTTGATATTTAATTAAATATAAAGCATCGGTGTTGATTAGTTTAGGGCATGTGTCTGAGAGGACTACTATCAGTATAATATTCTGTAGGTGTGATAAGCACAGCAATACTTGCAGTGTGGAAAGGTTTCTAATGTAATTTTATATAAAATAAACTAACACTTTCAGTAAACCAGAGATATGGAACTTCCTCTATTTGATAAAGAGCATCTACCAAAAAACCTACCGATATCATACTTAATGCTAAGAAACTTATTCCTGCTAAGATCAGGAACAAGGCAAAGCTGTCTCCTCTTACCACTCCTTTTCAACATCATTTTGGAAGTCCTAGCTAATGCAATAAGAAAATGAGGTGAAAGGTATACAGATTGGGAAGGAAGAAATAAAACTGTCTCTGTTTGCAGATGACAGATGCAAAAAATATTTAAAAAAAATTCACATTAAAAAATCCTGGAATATGTGATTATACCAAGGTTGATATACAAAAGTCAATTGTTTTCTAATATACTAGCAATGAATAACTGGAGTTTCAACTTAAAAACATAATACTACCTACATTAGCACCCTGCCCAAAAGAAGAAATACTTAAATATAAATCTAACAAAATATGTACAAAATCTACATGAGGAAAATTATAAAACTCTGATGAAAGAAACCAAAGAATAAATTAAAATATATTCCTTGTTTGTAGACAGGAAGGCTCAATACTGTTAAGATGTTAGGTTTTCCCAACTTGACCTATAAATTCAATGCTACCTCAATCGAAATCCCAGCAAATTTTTTGTAACTACGAACAAGAGGCAAAAAAGACTTAGATCAATGAAGGAAAATAGAACACCCCAAAATAAACCAAAAAAGATGGACTCATCTTTGACAAAGGAGCAAAGGCAATTTAACGGAGAAAGGGTCATCTTTTAAACAAACGGTGCTGGAACAACAGGACATCCACATACCAAAAAAAAAAAAAAAAAATTAAAAGTCTGACACAGACCTTATACCCTTCATAAAAAATAACCCAAAACGGACCACAGACCTAAATATAAAATGCAAAACTACAAAACCCCTAAGATAACAGCAAAAAATCTTTTCCAGATGCATGCTGGGTAAAGAAGAAAAAAAAGAAAATCTACATGACTTTGGGTTGGGCAATGACTTTTTAAATACTAAAGGTATAAGCCATGAAAGAAAAACTGATAAATTGGACTTTGACCAACATCTTCGCCAAAGAAAATACACAAGTGGCAAACAATCATATAAAAGGATGTACCACATCATTTGTCATCAGGAATATGCAAATTAAAGCAACAATGAGATACCACTATACACCTATCAGAATGACTAAAATTCAAAACCTTGACAAGAGCAAATGCTGGAGAGAATGTGGAACCACCTGACCTCTCATTCATTACAGGCAGGAATGCCAAATGGTATAGTTGCTTTGGAAGACATAGGCATTTTCTCACAAAACTAAATATACTCTTACCATACTATCCGGCAATCATGTCCTTGGTATCTACCCAAATTAGCTGAAATTTATGTGCACAAAAAGCCCTGCATAGATGTTTATATAGCACTTTATTCATAATTGCCAAAGCTCAGAAGCAACCAAGACGTCCTTTAATATGTGCCTGGATAAACAAACAGCGTGACACGCACACAATGGAATATTACTCGCCCCTAAATTGAAATGCGCTATGAAGCCAGGAAGACATGGTAGAACCTTAAACCCATAACACCAAGTTAAAGAAGCCAACTGAATAGGCTATGTACCATATGATTCCAATTATACATTTTAGCTAAGGCAACAAGGGTTTGGGGAGAAGGAGGGATGAACAATGGAACAAAGGGATATTTAGGGCAGTGTAATTATTCTGTGTGACAGTATAACAGCAGAATCATGTTTTTCTATATTTGTCAAAATAAACAGAACACACAACATCAAGAAAGAACCCTAATGTAAATGACAGATTTTAGGTGGTGATGATGCGCCAGTGTTATCTCACTGATTATAACAAATGTACCACTCTATCGGGGGATGCTGACAGTGGTAGTGGGGGGGGGCAATGTAGGGGGCAGCTATGCAAATGTGGGGATGGGGTATATGAGATGTTGATGGTGGGGGAGGCTATGTGTGAGTTGAGAATATAGGGACTCTCTGTGCTCTCCACTCAATTTTTCCCTAAAAAGTGCTCATTAAATAAAGTGAACTAATACTAACATCTAGTTATAAGATTATTGTTCTCTATAGATATTATCCACTTTAAGACATGTAAAAAATTAAGTTTTGTCCCAAGTCTCCAAGAGTCCAAACTTACTAGTTGTACTGTGTGATGAGTTCTATATTCATCTTCACTCCGAGTACGCTGTTGGAATTTTTCATTGTGTTTTGCAATACAAATTTCCTATAAATACATAAAATGTGTTTCAATACAAGTGGAATGTGAAAGATTCTAAACACCACACCAAGGTTTATTTGATAAGTTTTTATCTTAATATACACCACCTACATAGCAAGGTACCATGTAAACTCCTCCTTGTGTTTTACATGGACTACTGAAGCTGTATAAGCCAAATAAAATCAGGATCTTACAAAAGACTATTAAATCATTAACTTCTCTAGCACATTAACTGCCATGTGAGTTGTATTTAACTCACACTAGTTTTGAGCCCGGGACCTGGTGAAGCATATGTAACTCACAAGTCTTGGGACCCACATGAACTACTTTTCAAGTTGCATATAGCTCACACACAGCAAAACAATAAAAAATAACCAATTTTGGTCCTAGTTCGTGGAGAGGCCACTGCGTTGGTGCTCTAAGACTTGGACCCTAAAAAAAAAAAAAAAAACCAATTTTTCATTAATTTAGAAGGGAGCATTTTTGTTTTGGAAGTTTTTATTCTATTTTCGTAATAAAACACCATGGCCCACAGGAAAAAAAAATTTTTTTCTAGTGTGGTAGTCAATGTGCTAGACCTCCTGATTTCTCCTTTTCTGGAAGGGTAGGGATGATGCAAAGCTGAGTAAAGGTGTCCTTATGTAATCTGAAAGATGTCCTTCAAGTCTGAAGTCTGTGGCCAAAAGATTCTAAGTTTCATTATACTCTTTAAACACGTCTGGGCAAGAAAAAAGACTATACAACTCTTGGTTTAAAATCTGTATTTTTAAGCTCTCTCTGGTGAGTTAAAGACATGATTTTATCCAGACTGGTTTAAACATTATCATGAGATCTGAATCTTCTGGTCATAGACCTCAGAGCTAAAAGAGACCTTAAAGACTAGGATGTCAATATTACAAAAAATTATTTTCAAACTGTAAATGTCTTTTCTAGTCACAATATAAAATAGGAGAGTTTCATAATAATTAGAAAAGATATGCTTCTTTATAAAGTAATGCACTATAATCTTACTTAAAAATATTTAGCAGCACCAAGCTAAATCTTCATTTAACCCATGTCCTTCCTAATTTAACTATCCTTTGGTACTTGAGATAAAAACGTTCTACAGATAAAAAGGTTGACATTAGTCTCCAACATACTCCAGCTACAGCATTTCACTCTATCAGAGAAAGTCACACAATAACCTTTAAAGTCACTAAACTGTATTTTAAAGCAAAATGTACACATCACGTTCTTCACCACTCTGGTTCACCCTATTGCCCAACAAGAATCTGTCCCATGCAGTTGGGAAAACAAAGGCAGCGTTACTTAGTGTCATGATAGTATAGTGATATAGTGACTCTGGCTCCTGGGTCACACACAGACCTACTATGGAATCTGTACCCCTGCCTCATACAAACTGCTTTTCCTTAGGTGATTTATTTCACTACAAAGAAGCCTTTGTAAACTTCGTTATAAAATGAGGATATAGGTCCACAATCCCTTATCCAGAACAGAGGTAAAGTATGTTGTGAAATTCAAACTTTTTTCATGTTTTAGGGAATGGTGTGGGGTATGTTGCATAACCTAATAACTTGAGTAGGATATGAACCCATACCCCACAGTAAGTAATAATATTTTTCCAGTGAAATATTAGGAATAGTCAGAATAAGTAAGATCAAGATTAATAAATAATTTCTTATCAGTTCAGGCCTGGTTTTGTCACCTAATTAAGTATGCAAATGCTTCCAATTTTCTAAGCTTTCTAGATTTCAGACAAGGCTTACCGTATTTGGCTACTAGAAGAATTAAAGAAGATATAAAAAATACATGAAGAATGATGTTATTTCTATTACTTTTCTCGAAGCATTTAATCACAAAGCACTGACTTCAAGTTCTGACAGGATAGACAGAGATCACCTATCTCTACTCTTTTAAGTGGTGAGGTAGGACATGATTTGCTTTTAATCAGAACTAGCCCTGGGTATGCAATCCTGTGGTAACAGAAACCAAGGAGCCAGTAACCTTGACAATGTCGATACATAAACAAGGGAAGACTGAATCATGTTATATAGGGAGGATTATTTTTATTTATTTTTTCTTTTTGAGACGGAGTCTCGCTCTGTTGCCCGGGCTAGAGTGCCGTGGCGTCAGCCTAGCTCACAGCAACCTCAAACTCCTGGGCTCAAGTGATCCTTCTGCCTCAGCCTCCCGAGTAGCTGGGACTACAGGCGTGCGCCACCAAAACCCAGATAATTTATATATATATATATTTTTTAGTTGTCCAGCTAGTTGCTATTTTTTAGTAAAGACAGGGTCTCGGTCTTGCTCAGGTTGGTCTCGAACTCCTGAGCTCAAATGATCCGCCCGCCTTGGCCTCCCAGAGAGCTAGGATTACAGGCGTGAGCCACCGTGCCGGGCCTTATTTTTCTTTTTTCTTGCATATTTGCTCATCTCAGTTTCTTTTTAGGACTTGGTGTTTCTCATTTCCCATATTTTTACTCATCTTATGTCACCTCCTTCTTCCCTCTGAAGTTATGTAACTTCAGTTGGTGGCTTGGGGGATGGGGACACAAGTGTAAATGGGTAGATTCTCCAGAGGTGGCTTCCCTCAGATTTAGATTCAGATAAAAATGAAGACTGAAGGATATTGATTAAATTGATATGAGCTAATACATGCCGACAAGGGAAGAGTTAAGAGAAGAGCTGGAGGAGTTTGGCCTGAGTCAGGATCTTGATGCCACTAAGAGTGCAGAGTTGTGTATGCCCTGGTCACCAAGGTCACTCCTTCACCACTGACCTGTGTGTAGACAGCTTCCCCTGCTATTCCTTTGGCCTCTACTCTAGACCTCTGCTGCACTCCCTCTGAGACTGCTGTGATCTAGCTCTTGCCCCCAACTCTCTCCACAAAATTCTCAAGATAGGCCCCCAAGAGTCTCAAATACTGAATGTCATGGAGTCCCCTAATTTCCTTCTCACTTGACCTCTCTGGAGTACCTGACACTGCCGACCACCCTACATGGCAGAATCATCTTCTTCACTTCTGTGACTTCAAGCTCTCCTGGCTTCTTCTAACTTCAACAACTCTTTCTTTCTCTTAGATCCCTTTCTTTTGCACATACTCAAATGTTTGGCAGCGTTCTTTCCCTCACACTACATCAGAGCAGCTCAACCTATGCCCTGTACAATGCCTTCTTATGCCCTAGCCAAGAATGTTTTGCTGAGCTTTGCTCACTGAATTAATATTTAAGTATAATGAAGGTTTTTTTACCACCCAAATTATGTATCTACCCTGTTCCACCACCTTCCCTTGTTCTTTCCTATGAGCCCTAAACCTCCACGGCTACCACTCCTAAGAATCACCTACTCAATAAGTTCTTCTAGGACCATCTCACCTTCTCTTGCATTACCAGACCTATATACCTAACTGTCTCATAGTGAACTGTACCTGCATACCCCAAGACGTCTTACATGCAAGTCTAAAACTGAGCTCATCATCTCTCAGCCACGTGTGCCCTTCCTCGGGGTTTTCCATCTTGGTTGGTGGCATCATCACCCACCTCAATGCCTAATCCAGAACACAGAAGGCTACTAGAGAATACCACCGCCTCTCTCTTTCACCACGTATCACTAACTCCTATTGAGTTTCTACTTCTGCAAAGTGCCTGATCTGTATACTTCTCAGATTTGTATATTCCTTACAATCTACATGGCCACTAACTTAGTTCACAGTCTTAACATACCAACTTATTGAGGTGGAGAATAATGTGACACCTTCCAAACAGAACCTCTGAGTCTCTTTTCTCTCTAACCTATTTTTCATGTTGCCTCATCTTTCTAAAATTTAAATCTGTTCCTACTGCCCCTTTGCTTAACATTTTTCAATAATTTGCACTATCTTCAGAACAAAGCCCAGGCTTGTTAGTAGCGAATATAAAACTTTCCATAACCCAGTCCTGTAGCATGTCTTACCGTGTATGGTGCCCTGAAGCTATTTCCTGCTTCAGTGTCTTTGGCTAAGCACTCTTTTGTTCTGCTTGGAATTATCCCCAACACCATCAATCTGGCAAATTTCTATTCGGGTGTTAACACCCAGTCCAGTGTCATGTCTTCTAAGCCTTTCCTTACACCCTTCTCTTCCCCTGTCACTAACCGGCAGAACATTCAACTATTCACCTGGTTTGCCTTTTCTATAAGGCTGAAAGGAACAGGGACTGTGCCTTGCTCATCTTTGTATCCCAGGCCTTACAATTTGCCTAGCACATGGTTGAATTAAAATGAATCAGACTTCTGACTGAGTCTGAACTGTATTGCATTTTCAAAAAATGCTTTCAAAAACTTTCAGGTTCACAAAACTCCAACTAGTTTCTAAGGTACTGTGTTATACATCTAAAAGTAACATATAAAATAATGTTTCTAATATAAAATAATGTTTCTAAGAATCACCTACTCAATAAGTTCTTCTAGGACCATCTCACCCACTCTTGCATTACCAGACCTATATGCCTAACTGTCTCATAGTGAACTGTACCTGCATACCCCAAGACGTCTTACATGCAAGTAGTCTGTTCTTAGTCTACTTACATTTCATTCTCCCCTCAAACTTTTTTTCTATAGACAGTGATAGGACCTGCTGGAATCACTGCAATGTTTACCTGGTTGGCACAGGCTGAAATATCACGCTCACAGCCATCAGGCCCAGGCTTGAAAAAACAGTGAGTTTCAATTGCCATTGTCTTGTGGAAATAGGAAAGGCACAGAATTATGTGAAAGCCATGGCTCTGGATGCCAAGGTAACTGTTCTGTGGATGGGCAAAGTGATTGAAAGTTCTTGGGTTCTGACTTACTGTGGAGCGATGCTTACCTGAATATCTTTAATGTGCAAGAGTTATCTATTTCAAAAAATAAAGGCCTTTGATCTTCTGTGGAATGGGGAAGTAGAAGCTCTGGGATGTGGTGAACAGCAAGAAGGTGGGTTCTCAGAGAGCACTTTTGCCTGAATATCTGAGCCTAATCAGTACCAGGCAGTCATAAGTTTGTGATCATAGCTCACTGCAGCGTCAAACTCCTGGGCTCAAGCAATTCTCTTGCCTCAGCCTCCCGAATAGCTGGGACTACAGATGTATGCCACTAAGCCTTGCTAATTTTTTAAAAAATATTTTTGTAGTGTTTCAAACATTTTGAAATGTGCTCAAAATTAAAAACAAATAAATAACAATCTATAAAATTCCTTCAAGACTGAGGTCAGAAGACGTGTACAGCATTAGCTGCCTCCTTAAATAAGACAGGAGCCAGGAATTGCATTAATATGGGATTCTGTAGTCATGGCTTTTAGCAGAGTTGCCTTTAGCGTTTCTGAGGGTAACGAGCACATCACCACCGCCTGTTCCAATATGTTTAAAAGAGCAATTCACAAGAGAACTATGTGTTTAATAAAATGGACTAAGCTCTGACAAGAGGTTAACTCTTAGTTTTAAAATATACACGAGTTCTACTGACAGAAAACAGATCAGAATTAGTGGACATGGATCAAAAAGTAAGCAATGAAAAAAAGAATAAGTAATAAATAAAAATAAGACTTAAATACCTTTTTATTTCTGAGGTATGCTTTTTTAGCTGAAACCCGTCCACGTCTTGCTTCCAGCTGGCGTGCTTTCTGTTGAAGTTTCTGCAGCTCTTCTCTCTGTAAGTACACAGACGCTGCCATCTCTTCCTTCTCCAGCATTGCCTCCATACTTTCGTAAGTGTCATAGTACACCACTTCATCTCTCTTTTCTGTCACAGAACAGCAACAAGGGGCAGTGGTTAAGAGCATGGGCAAGTGTTTAGCAGTGTCTGTCATGCAGTAAGCACTAAACTGATGCACTAAACTGAAGCACTAAACATCACCCCATCTCCCCCCCAATCATTTTAACACCTTAAGAAACATAGCTTGCTATTCATGAGCATTTTGCCCATATATTCACTCTTTTGTGGAATTACATGCTTAAAACCCACATCATACCCGATATAAGTCTTTTGATGCTTTCTAGTTGTGCTGTCAATAGTAGCTCTTCACACTTCAAGATTTCAAACTGTACTTCATACAACTGAAGTTGCAGATCATAATAATCAGCTTCTAACTGATCCAATCGGGCTATAGCTTCTGTACCACCCTGCAAACTCTGCATCTGCATTGAAAATAAAAATATTTCTTGTCGGTGGGGTACAAGAAAAAAATCAAGTTATGCCTAGAAAATAATATTAATCAGACAGGATAAATCCATGAAAGAACTGCTCTCAAAGAAACTTATAGTCAAGAAATCTAGACTTTTAAAACACAAAAATAGCAGTAATCAAGTCATATGGTTGTGGAAGTAAGGGGGCCAACATGATAAAAATAAGGTTTCTAATGTTTATTTTATAGCTCATTTATATTTCTTGTCCTGACATAAATGATGGCCAGGTACAGTGGCTCACATCTGTAATGCCAGCACTTTGGTAAACTGAGGCAGGAGGGTCACTTTAGCCCAGGAGTTCGAGGGTGCAGTAAGCTATGATCACATCACTGCACTCCAGCCTGGATGACAGAACGAGACCCCTTTTCTTTAAAAAAAAAAAAAAAAAATAGTGTCTCCTTTTACTCTCAAAAGTGGACGGTAAGATATGCAATTACTCTTTTCATGAGTTATATGAAAACGACTGGGCCATTCTCAGATACCCACACATCTGGGGCTTTGTTTGTTCCATGGTCACAATCTGGTAGCTTCCAGGTTTTTTTGACTGAAGAGTGACGTGAGTGTATGTGAGCAGAACAGAATTGCTTTAAGATGGAAATCCTTGCAATCTATAGGTAATGGTCACTATTATCTTTAAGTAATTGCAATTAGGGTTCTAGATTGAACCTAAAGTAGGATTCAGAAATTTCTGAGCATGGCTTACAAAATCGTGTGAATGGTCTTACATGAGGTTTGTCTAGTTGGTTGGTTTTTGGCCCTCAAGAGCGGAAAATTTTTTTGCTGGGAATCTTAAGGAAACCACTAGGGGGAAAGTATGCTTCAGATATTGGTTCCTAACCCTACTATTTCCATGGCTTCCCATTTGGCTCTCTGGAGCAAGGCAGCTGCAAGAAGCTGAAACAATGGCTTTTCAGGAGTCTGTGAGAAGTGAAGTACAAGTATAATTTCCTAGTGAGAATGAGTAAGCATTCCTCAAGAACATTTCTTCCAGGAACACAGCACCAGGGCTTTGGCAGGTTAAAAGGTTCATGCTTAGAAGCTCTAGGAGAGCCCTGGCATGCACATCAGCGTGCCCTGGGAGCCCTAGAAGCAATGGTGGGGAGGCCTTGGCCTCAAGTGGTTTCCCAAGGAGTGAACACTAAAGGGGGAGGAACAAAAAGGAAAATCAGAGTATTATTTGTGAGCTCGTGTGGGACATCACCTGGGACCCCAGAATTCTAGAGAAATACTTGACTGGCAGTCCTAGACAGTTTACAGTGGCAAAAATAGTGAATTCTTATTGCTGCTAACTGATCTGTGGGGTGAAATTGGTGAAAACATGTTAGAACATGTTAGACTTTAAACAAGATTCCAGCTTTAGCTTTAAAGTCTAGATATCCACAGTCTTACCACCCAATGACTAGAATATTTTTTTTCCTTAATACATAACTTAAAATCCCTGTAACATGAATTTTGAACTGAAAAGCAATGGTTAGGCTCTGTCTAAATGTGCAGTGGTATAAATTTAAAATTAACAAGTGATACTGTTAATACAGTGATACATAATAAATTCTATAAATTAAATGAATACTTAAAGTTGTAAGCCAGTGAGTGATCCTGCTGCATTAGGAAATATTTTCTGAGTAACAATATATATAACCACCTCAAAGTGGGCTTTTTATAGCAGCTGGAGAGGGGAATGCTGACAACATGAAATCCTGCTGTTTTTGTCCTGGGTCATTAAATAAGAACCTAAGAATAATTTCTACACAAGACTCCCAGGCTCACTTTAAATTATAAACATCTCTTTTTATACAATCTTGGGGCTCTTGTCCAGCTCTGGAGACCACAGCCCCAGTCTGTATCTTCTTATTACCTATACCCACACTCTCTGTAACCACAGCATACAAACAGATAAAATACCTAATGTTAAAGTCTTTATTCTCAAGTGGAGACTCAGTTAACCTTAGTGTAAATCTGTCTAAAAACCTTTATTTAAGATCATTTTCCAGTGACATTGTTCAGGTCTAGGCTGTTAGTTCCACTTTTACTACTCTGGTTCTCTCTAGCTAAGTGATCATTTATCTACTATGTTCACCATGCTATGCTAAGTTCTCCCCCTAGTGCTCTCTAGGTTTGTCTATCTGATCCAGTACTGTCAGCTGCCTCAACTGCAAGTAGGGCAGTGCTCTGACCACTGCCTGGGGCCAATGTACCTTAAAAACACTTGAGAAGCATAGTGCTACCAGGATACTGTCAATATCAAGTATCAAACCGAGAAAGGAAGTGGGTGTTCTCTTACAAGCAGTGACCTCACCCCCAATTTTCTGGTTCAGTGAGCACTATCTAGAGCAAGACTCCAGAGATGGATTTATTTGCCAAGGGCTGGGTTCCAAAGAACAAAACCTCATTAGAGGCAGAGGAGCAGACAAGGAGTCTGTTAAATCACAGCCCCTGAAAGAGCAAACAAAAGGGCAGCGGTGGGCTTTGGGAAAAAGTTTCTGTAGGATCAGAGTACACAAGGCTTTTATGGGGTAAGCTAAAGAGAAACTCTAAGGTTTATCTAAACATCAACATGGAAGAAAATACTTAGCGTATGGCATGAACATGTATGACAGGTGGGCACATGTTCTAAATCTCCTCCCTGTATAACATCTGGAATTTCCAGACTGATTTTTCCTGTCTTTGGCTGACAGCCACAGAAGTAAGAGAAAGGAAATCCAGCGTAGAACGAGAACTAATTTCAGATAATTAAGGAATGCTGAGAAGGTGGGTGCCACAATGGGAGTACCTGTGTTATACCTGGGGGCACAATTTCCCTAGGCAACAAGGAAGCCCAAAAGGTAGATTAAGTATTCAAAAGAAAATCTTGGCTACCTTCAAATTTTACTCATCTCTACTTTCACTCCCTTGAACGAACACATTTTGGTGGGGGTTGGGGAAGCAAGAGTCTCACTCTGTCTCTGTGGGTACAGTACAGTGGCATCATAGTAGCTCACTGCAACCTCAAATTCCTGAGCTCAAGCAATCTTCCCGCCTCGGCCTCCTGGAGTGCTAGGATTACAGGTGTGAGCCACCACACTTTAAACACCAAGACATCAAGACCCCAAACCAAACTGTAACTTCCCAATGTGACTAGCAAAGCTGGAATTCTCCCAATTCCTACAAGAGTGCTCTTTCCACTAGATAAAATTAGAGAGTGCCATCCAAAAAATAAGGAAAAGGTAACAAAGTATTTTTACAGTAAATCTGGCAAGGAAATCAAGTACCAATTCATGTCCACACATTGACCGAAGTATAATATACACTGCTGACTCCACAATCATTCTCAACGTGTGTAATAATGATATGGTAGTTTTCATGTACAGCTATTTTGATTGACTATTATATCATGAGACCAGATAGAAAGCAACATATACAAACTAATGACGCACCTGTTCTGCCTTTTCCCATTGTGCTAGAAAATTCCTACTGACATTAGAGGAGCTACTGAAAAAAACAGAGCTGTGGGTTGACTCATTCCTTCAACAAATACTCACCTAGCACATACCATTGTTTGAGTCATAGAGAATGTATTTGAATTATAGAGAATGCAGTAAACAAGAAATGAAGTGAGGGTTCAAAAATAAGTCATAAAAACAACACAGCATAAGAGAGAGAACATTAAGGGCAAGTTATCAATCAAGACTAGCCCTGTTACATGGAAAAGGTGTAAAGAAAGAACATAAGACTTAGAACCAGACAAACCTGATTATAAATACAGGTTTTCCCACTAAGCTGAACAAATAAAGATAATACAAATTGACAGAATTATCTGGGATTCCACACTTCAGAAATCTTAGAAAACTGAAGCTTTCCATAATCTCTTTACCATCAACCCTAATCTCTCAATCCACTTGTAGGAAAATATGATCTAAAATTTTGTGAAACCCTTGTTAGTCCTTAGTTATTCCATTTAATGTAACTATGTTTCATTACATGGGACAACACTTGTCTGAAGTTATATGCTCTATATTAACTTTCTAAAATTTAAAAACGTGGAATTCTGATATCCCTGGCCTCAGGGATTTCAAGATAATGGCTTAAGGGCTTGTAGCATAAAGGGTTATGTTTGAGAATTTAATGATAAAATACACATGAAGCACTAAGGACAGGGCCTGAAACATTTAAAACTTTTCTACTTCCTTTTTTGTAACTACTGCTAAAATATAATTTAGATGGCAAAAACAATTTAAGTAACATAAATTAAAGCTTTCAGAGTGGAGCCTAGCTTTCAGTATAGGTGATCTTTGGTTACGAATGAGATTCATTCCTAAGAACATCTTTGTGTCACATTTGTATGTAACTCAGATCCCTGATTAACAGTACATGTACGGTAATAATAACAATACTATAATGGCTCATATGTGGTAATAATAATACAGTGTAATACTTCAATAATACTCCTGTACTGTAAAAATAGTATAGAAACTATTGTACACTTTCTTTTAATTCAAACAAACAGAACACAAAAACAAATACCATGGAGTACTACTCAGCTATAAGAAACAATGGTGATATAGCACCTCTTGTATTTTCCTGGAAAGAGTTGGAACTCATTCTACTAAGTGAAGTATCCCAAGAGTGGAAAAATAAGCACCATATGTACTCACCATCAAAATGGTTTCACTGATCATCACCTAAGAGCACATTTAGGAATAACACTGATAGGGTGTCAGGCAGATGTGGGGGAGGACGGGATGGGTGTATACATATATAGTGAGTGCAATGTGCACTGTCTAGGGGATGGACACGTTTGAAGCTTGGGAGGGGGGCCAAGGGCAATATACATAACCTAAACTTTTGTACCCCCACAATATGCTGAAATAAAAAAAAAACTTCAGGGAGAAATTTCAAAAAAATATTAAGGTTAACACACTCACCTAATGTATCAATGCAATGCTAACAGGATGTTATGCTTATTTTGATTAATCAAATCAATACTAACCTTTCCATTTCCATAATTAATCCACTATACTGCTTAGTATTAATTGATGCTTTCAGTGGAGCACTGCCTTTCCCATGTTCCATTATTCTCACTTTATCCTTTATAATTGTTCTGATAGTCGAGCGTCTGAAGCCTAACGCTTTCCCAATGAATGTGGCATCTGGCCTTTCTCTAAATGCCTAATTTATAATTCAGTTTCTATTGTAGTTATCTTTCTCTTCACTGCAGGCTCACCTGGACTTGCAGTGGACTTTCACTTTGGAGGCATGGTCATAAGGGTAAACTCGGACTCACAAAATCAAATTAAAAAGACAAAAGTGATGCTATGCATAAGTGACTATATAAACAATGAGGCTCGCCACCACTATGAAGATGCTGTGCCAATCAACCTCTTAGGCCATGAGGGTTTTGTTTACATTCATGGAAGTAGTTCCCAAATTATTAATTTACTTAATTATAAATTATCCTTATGGGGAACCTTGGGAGCCCATTTGTAAGCATGGAATGCTGTAAGTTGGGTTGTCCATAACCCAGTAACTACCTGTACTTAGAAAATTTAAAATATTGAGTATGCCAATAAGGAACAATCTGGTTATTGACAAATAAATTGAAAATAAACCAAGTGTCCCTGCCTGGACAAGCACCTCAACTTCTCTGCCTCTGCTCAGGCTGTGTACACCACATCAAAGCCCCTTGTTGTCAGAGCTTTCTGGCAAGGCCCATACAAAATGCCACATCATCTTTTCAACAGCATTCCCTGGTGAACCCTGAAATGTTGGTTAAGGCAAGTAAACATCTCAAGCATGGGAACTGTATCTTTCTCTTCTTTGTATTCCTTTCAGTGATACTTGTAAAACAACTAACACAGAATGAATGTAGCAATAGCTAATATTTATTGAGTTCTTCCTCTATGTCAAGTACTATGCTAATTACTTTATATATACATATAAACTCACGAAATCACAATACAGTAGAGGTACATATTATTTACATTTCATAAAGAGGGTAAGTAATTCACTCAAGACTTCATAAAGAGTTACGTGTGCAGAATTGGGATCTATAGAGTTGCTCTGTTCAATATATCGGCCACTAGTCATATGGTGTTATTTAAATTTAATTGGAAATGCTGTTCCTCTGTTGCGTAAGCCTCATTTCAAAAGCTCACTAGCCACTTATGGCTGGAAACTACCCTATTGGAGAGTGCAAATACAGAACATTTTCATTGTTGCAGGACATTCTGCTGGACAGTGCTGTCTGGATCCTAAGCACACACCCACATGTATATCCATATGTGTATCTGTATGTATGATTGTATACCATAGTACACAAGCAATGCCCATAGATACTAGATGCATTAAAATAAAACTGAAATAGGAGAATGCAACCTTAACTGATCATAATTCAGATATATGCTTTTATGAGAAAGACAAAATTATGAAATTTAAGTAGCTAACCTCAAGACTGGTATATACAGTTAGTTCAGTATTATAGCAGTTTCTGTTATGTTCACAGAAATGATCAAGGAATTACAAATGGATGGGGAAGGCTTAAAATCCTGTGCCATGGCGGGGGGTCGGGGGAGAGGGTGGGAAGCGCTCTGATATATTTTAAAGCCTTTCAACCTCAAAGGGGGAATACAAAGGGTTTTCCGGTTAGTTCCCAGTTAACCAGAAGATAGAGGTCTACCATTTAATGGAGATGCACTTGTGTCTTCTATGATTTGTTTCATGATGGGATCTTAATTTTACTATCTTCTATTTTAATTAATAACTATACAGAAAATCACCTTGCTTCAATTTTAATAACACTTCTAGTGTATCTCCTACTAGTAATCTTGTATGATTATGTGTATTTAATCTTGTCCAATAGTTTAAATGAAAAAATAAACAATAAACTATATCTGATGTAACCTAGATTAATAGTACAGATCTGAAAGTAAAGATTTACTTGCATACTCACGCCTGTAATCCTAGCTCTTTGGGAGGCCGAGGCGGGCAGATTGTTTGAGCTCAGGAGTTCGAGACCAGCCTGAGCAAGAGCGAGACCCCGTCTCTACTAAAAATAGAAAGAAATCATATGGACACCTAAAAATATATATAGAAAAATTAGCCGGGCATGGTGGCGAATGCCTGTAGTCCCAGCTACTCGGGAGG
>CM052439.1:128690267-128717733 GCA_028533085.1 Varecia variegata
TTCACTCTAGCCCGGGCAACAGAGTGAGACTCTGTCTCAGAAAAAAAAAGAAAAAAAAAAAAAAAAGAAAAAAAAAGATTTACTTGCATAGTCAGATTGTGCTATTATTTTAGAATCTGGATGGGGACAGTATACCACTGAAAGAGTAAAATAAAGTAGCTACAATTAGTTAAACTAGCCAGGATTCTTTCAAACATATTTGGCTAAAAAAGGATTGATACTTTCAGCATTTTTGATAGTGAAGTCTGAACATCAGCAGTCAATCTGGGATCAAAGGCTCAGAGACAGACAATTTTAGACACTACTAAAATTGTGTGAAAGACTGTCTATGCACATTTCTCTAAGTACATAGTTCCTAAAGGGGGAGGAATATATGACCTAAAAAGGGTAAGAACAAATGTAATCAATAATCAGAAACAGTCTGAATGGATATATAGATTAAAAGGAATAGTACAGTGTAGTTTTAAAAAAAATTTTAAGTCAAATAGAATTTTGCTTGAAGGGCATTTTTAATATTTCAGCATTAAATTAGAACATTTATTTCAAGTCCACCATTATACTCATTCATGGCAAATATTCTGAACTATTTTGAATAATTTCTAAATTAGATTTTAATTAAAACATTTTAAATTTAGGGGTGTTTGTATTTTGTCATGTTGGGAAGAATTTTCTTGTTTTAAAATAACCTGAGGGGAGAACAGATTTTTCTAAGACTTAAAGTCTCCCCCACAATTTAAATCACAGGGTAGTACTGTATTGCAAAGCCTTTACTGGCAAAGCATTTATTTGAGGTGGGCTATTCACATTTGCTCTGTTTTTTATGTGTAATGTGGGCACATTAAATCGACACTAATAAAATTGGTGCAGTCCAACGTCACAGATATGTATATACAAAGCACAATACCTATATTATATGAACGAGCATTAACCTGGCAAAAATTACTAACTGGCAGTTTTAACAAAGCCTTTAAAGAATTCAAACAAAATACAGAATATTAAAAACAAACTATTATGGCAACAGGATGGCCCCAGGGAAAAGGACCCCATCCCCTGACCCAATAATCATCTTGGACTCTCAGGGCCCGTTTCAGCCAGCTCCTCCCTCTACCACCCTATGGAAATGCCAGTAAGAGCTAAGCTCTCTCTTGCAATAAGAAATCTTACCCTCCTCAGCTCTCTCAGGCACCTTATATTGTCAGAACAACTCAATGTCAGCCAGGTTAGAACAACAAAGCTAGCCAGTATGATGAAGATAAAGGTGGTACTATACTTCATAGGACAATAAGAGGCTGAGATTTTAAGTTTAAAAGTTGTAGAATTTAAGGCAATTACAGACAACTAGTAATATGAGGGAGCAAGCTACTTTTAAAGGGAGACTGCAGTTGAAATGCCTCGGGGAACATGAGATGGGGGGCTAAAATCCATGATTTCCAGTAAACCAAGTTCCAAATTTCACCTTCTAATACTAACAAAATGTAAAGGGAAAAATGAAATTGGGATTTAAAATCCTTTAACAACAATACCTCTTATACTACTTTTTAAACAAGAGTAGATAAGCAGAAGCACTTTTAAAATGCCAGGAGAACCATCTTGGTATATTACCTAAGCCAAAAAAAAGGTTTTATAAAGCAATGTATTTTACACATAGCTATATTAATAAAAACCGATAGGATACTTTGTTCTTCTCTAGTGACTGAAATGTAGACTTTCATAAATATACATTCAATTGTTTAAAGCTAATATGGATTACACACACAATGAGTGTGAATATCTGCAAATCATATACCACACAATAAGACTTGTTTCTAAAATATGTAAGGAACACATACAAATCAATAATAAAAAGATAAAAGCTGGGCACAGTGTGAAAGGGGCGGCCTTGCAAAAATGTCAGGAAAATACCTTATCCTACAATTTCCCCAGTAACAGTTAAAGATCAATCCTATTGAGTTCTCTCAGGAACAGGCACCCTGTAGGAGTTCTGTTTTACACAACTTGTGAAAAGAGCTGAAAGGACGGAAAGGAGATGTAGATCCCTCTTTCAAAATTGCTTTTTGAGAATCTACTTTTACAGAGTCCCTGAGTAAACAGCAGAAGAACGAGCTACAGCCTCAACCATATCTCCAGGACAGAGTCACATCTTCTGTGATAATCCCTTCTCCAAGGAAAAGCAGGAAATAAATTCTTAGACTTTGACATTCTGCTGTCACTTTTCTTATCAACTTCCATCACTGTTTTTTCTTCCTCTTTGTCCCCCTTAAAATGAGCAAGCAACGTGGCCTCACTGCTGGCACCCCCTTCTCTTGGGGATGCCACGCCATCTTCCTGCTCTCTTCCCCCAACCTCTTTCCCCTCTTTCACCCTCTTATTCTCTCCTACTGAGAAGATAAAATAAACCTTTTTTACTTTTATATGTCTTAATTTCTGCACAAGAAATCTTTCTCCATCCGCACTGTGAGCACCCACTAGGCTTTCCACCCTAACAAGGTGGCACATGTCTGTAGTCCCGGCTACTCAGGAGGCTCAGGTTTGGGTAGCTAGCTTGAGTCCAGGAGTTGGAGTCCAGCCTGGGCAAAATAATGAAACTCCATCTCTTAAAAGAAAAAATAATAATTTTAAAAAAGACTCAGTTAAAAAATGGCTAAAGGACCTGAACAGACATTTTTCCAAAGAAATTATATAAGTGGCCAATAATGGCCACATGAAAAGATACTCAACATCACTGCAATCAGGGAAATGCAAATCAAAATCACGGTGAGATACCACTCTACACCCACTGGCTATAATCAAAAAGACAGGCAGTGAGAGAAGTATTGGTAAAGATGTAGAGAAAGATGTGGAGATGGAAATGTAAAATGATATAGCTGTTGTGGAAAATAGTCTGGCAATTCCTCAGAAGGTTATTCCACTCCTAGGTATGTATCAAAAGAAATGACAACACTATATCCATGTAAAAACTTCCACATGAATGTTCATAGCATCATTATTTATAATACCTCCAAAAGTAGAAATAACCCAAATGTTCCATCTGATAAACTGATAAAATTGTGGTATAACCATATAATGTAATATACTTTGGCAATGAAATATTAAGCACTGATGCATGCTACAACATGGATTAAACTTAAAGACAACATCATGCTAAATGGAAAAAGTCAAAATGACCACATGTCCAGTATAGCAAACCCATAGAGACAGAAAAATTAGTGGTTACCTAGAATAGTAGGTGGAGGTGAAGTGGAGTTTCGAGGGTGAAACAGGCAGTGACTACTAATGGGCATGGGTTTACTTTAAGGGTGATAAAAACACTGGTGATGGCTGTCTGTGTTGATATACTAAAAACCATTGAATTGTACTATTTAAATGGGTAAATTGTATGGTATGTACGTTACATCTCAGTAAAGTAGTTTTTAAAAACCAGTTTGGGCTATAAAGTATAACAAATCTAATGATGAATGAAATAACTCTATTTTTACCTAATCTTTGATGTATAATTGCTCTTTTTAAAATAACTAATACAGGCCAGGTGCAGTGGCTCACGCCTGTAATTCCAACACTTGAAGAGGCTAAAGCAAGAAGAGCGCTTAGGGCTAAGAGTTCAAGACCAGCCTGAGCAACAAAGCAAGACCACATCTCTAAAAAAATTTAAAGAAAATAAAATTGGACCTCTATTAACCTGGCTTTGTTCCAGAAGAGATGGAAAGTTCCAAAATGTAATGGTATGTGCATGATATAATCAATTCTAACAAAATGCCAGTAGACTTCAATTTCTCTGGGCAGCAAGACTTCTGTAATAATTTCTAGAAAGCTTTAACCTTTTACAGTATAAAAAACTTTAAAGCGGCTGGGCGCGGTGGCTCATGCCTGTAATCCTAGCACTCTGGGAGGCTGAGGCAGGAGGATCGCTTGAGGTCGAGTTCGAGACCAGCCTGAGCAAGAGTGAGACCCCGTCTCTACTTAAAATAGAAATTATCTGGACAATTAAAAATATATATAGAAAAGATTAGCCAGGCACGGTGGCACATGCCTGTAGTCCCAGCTACCCGGGAGGCTGAGGCAGTAGGATCACTTGAGCCCAGGAGTCTGAGGTTGCTGTGAGCTAGGCTGACGCCAAGGCACCCTAGTCCAGGCAACAGAACGAGACTCTGTCTCAAAAAAAAAAAAAAAAAAAACTTTAAAGCAACTATGAAGTTCTGATATTAGCCTCTTTTTGTTTCAACAGTGCAGTGCTGCCTACTGTCACACTGCGATTCTGTGAAATACGCTATGTGTCTCTTAGTGGCAGCCCAAGTCATAGGCCCTATCGTAAGTGTTCTCATCTAATGGAAATAGTGCAAAAGTTAAGTACTGCCCATAGAATGAAAAAAATTTCAGTCTCATACAAATATAAAAATGGCAAATCTTAAATTTTTTTGGATTGTATATATTTTTCTGATGGTTTCTGTTACCTCTTCCTTCAGTGCATGTTTCCTCTGTTCCAAGCAGATCTCTTTAGCTCTCATCATCTGCAAAGTCTCCTTAGAAACTGCATACTGGAGTTTTTCCATACGTTCAGCAGCTGCTGCCCATGATGCTTTACCAAATTTCTTCTGATCTGCTCGCATTCGATCATACACAGCTATGAATAATTTAATGAGACATAAAACAACTTGACACCAAAGAATTGGAAATCCAGATTTCACTGACCCAAGATAAACACACACATCCTATCCCCATGAGAAATTACCTATAACATCTATAACATATATTCAACAATATTTTAGATTCTGTCTTCAATTCATCCACAGAAATAATGTTCTGCAGATGAAACTGAGGTGTCAGATTAATTTTTTAAAACTTTGAAAAATACTTTCATATGTCCAGTGTTACTAACTTTCAAAGCATCTATGAAAACTTTTAATTCTGTGAGGTTTTAATGCTTTTTCCTTGATATGTTAGTTGAAATCAGAGCCATAACTATTCAAAATTACTTAAATCTATGTTCTATAGTTTATCATTCTGTATCTTCAAAAAATACTGTAATAACCTGATGTAAGGGGAAATAAATCCTAAATGCTAGCATGGAGCTCAAGTAGGCAATTTAATTAGTACTAAATGTAATCTTTAAGTCAGGACATATATTCAGTGATAATTTCTCTCATATGTTCAGAAGTAAACGATAAAGTCACTTTGTACTGCTACTATGTCCTAACCATCTTTTGCAAATAAGTATAGTCCAGTAACCTTTACCTCAGAATTTCATGAAATCTCTTTTTTCATAATACACATACATGCTTAAAATTAAAACTGGGCAGGGTGCAGAGGTTTGTACCTATAATCCTAGCACTTTGGGAGGCTGAGACTGGAGGATCACTTGAGGCCAAGAGTTTGAGACCAGCCTCAGCACAAGCAAGACCCGGCTCCACAAAAAATAGAAAAACTAGCTGGGCGTGGTGGCACACAACGGTAGTCGCAACTGCTCATGAGGCTGAGGCAGGAGGATTGCTCAAGGCCTGTGAGTTTGAGGTTGCAGTGAAGTTATAATGAAGCCACTGCACTCTATAGACAGGGTGACAAAGCAAGACCTTGTCTCAAAACAAACAAACAAAATCCTGGGCCAGGCACAGTGGCTCATGCCTGTAATGTCAGTGTTTTGGGAGGCCAAGGCAGGAGGATTACATAAGGCCAGGAGTTCAAGACCAGCGTGGGCAATAAAGCAAGACTTCATCTTTACAAAATTTAAAAATTAGCCAACACCTGTAGTGCTAGCTACTTAGGAGGCTGAGGCTGGAGGATTCCTTGAGTCCAGGAGTTTGAAGCTGCAGTATACTCTAGCCTGACTGACAGAGCAAGACCCCATTTCTTTAAGGGGAAAAAAAACAAATTAAAACCATACAGTCACCTTTCCCTATACTCAGCTCTCCCCAAAACCTAGTGCCAATGTCCAAATGTAACTAACTTTTAACCACTTCTGGTGGTTACCCTCACACAGGAATATTGGTATTTTTGGTTTACAGCCTTTAAAAATCATCTATTCTTATTACAGGGTGACGAATTTGCTTACTTAGAATCTCTGCTCTCAATATAGTTACATCACTTCCTTTGGTTTCTCTGGGGTTTTTCGTTTGTTTGGGGTGGGATTTTGAAGCCTTTTAAATGCTAACAATAGGAAGTAATGTTTTCAATTCATAATCTCCTTGAGCCTCAATTTTAGGGTTTGTAACAAAATATGCTCATGTTTATTAGTATCAAATGATTCTGCCATTTTTAATTTCTGACCACCTTTTAAAACTATAATATTAATGTGCCCACAGATTAATATAGCAGTGTACTATAGTGGGGCAGAGAAACAGCAGGAGACTTGGGGTAGATGGCTTTCAGTTAAAAACCCATTGCAACCCGTAAATGGTGTGTGACTTTCCGCATAACTGTTCTTGGCCTTATTTCCCTTGAGTGAAAAGAGTAAGGAAATATAGTGCCTAACCAGAAGGTCTGCTGGGGTTTAAAGGAGAGAATGATAGGTATTCAAATGTCTCTCTCACTTCATATGGCAATATTAATCCAACAGATGATATTTTGTTTCAATTTTTTCTCTCATACACATATCACCATCACTAATATTTATTTGATGTTACATTATTTTCAAAGCGCTTTTCCCATATTTTACCTTTATTTGTCCTGCAATCCTAGAGAATTGGCAAAGTATGTATTATCAATACCTTCCATATAGAATATGAGAAATTGAGGGGTTTTACCAACTTAAAGCAATGTTACATGCCTATAGTAGTGCCCCAACTTGTTTAAATTCTGAGTCTACTACTGCTACCACTTTTACCCAAACTTGTAATCACAACATATAGTCAAACATTCTACAAAATCACAATAACCTGAAGCCCCTTCTCTTGCTCCCCACTTCAGGAGCATGTCTGGAGCAGCCCTCTGCCCTAATTCAGTCCCAGGTTATCTACCACAATACCTACTTGATACTTTGTCTTCCAACATCTTTGGATGAAACCTATTCTTATATTTAACTGCTGTTCACTTCACTTGGTATTACTGTTAAACAGCTCAGGAATATGAAGGTAATAATTATTTGTGAATGTGGAATGTCTGGAATACCCTGAGTATGTCTCTGGAGACTGAGGCAGGAGGATTGCATGAGCTCAGGAGTTTGAGACCAGCCTGAGCAAGAGTGGGATCTCGTCTCTATTAAAAACAGAAAAAATTAGCCAGGTGTGCTGGGGCCCACCTATAGTCCCAGCTACTCGGGAGTCTGAGGCAGGAGGATTGCTTGGGCCCAGGAGTTTGAGGTTGCTGTGAGCTAGGCTGACGCACTCTAGCCCAGGCAACAGAGTGAGACTCTTGTCTCCAACAACAACAAAAAAAAGATATCAAGTTAAATCTATTTTTAAAGGAAACAGGCCAACTCAAGCGTTTTGTTTGTTTTTTACAGTTAAATAGTAACACAGCAAAATTAGGTCAAAACTGGCTCTGTATAAGAAAATAAAAGGCATGTTTTACTCCTCTTCTAAAAGAAGTTTTTTTAAACATTAGAGACAAGTGTATCTAGAAAGCAGACTCTAAACGAAGGTTAAGTACACAGCTATCATAAAAAGTTTACAGTAGGGAAAGGCATCTTTAAAGTTGTTTAAAAGACTACTCTTAATGTAATGTAGTTTTTCTCCTTTATTTAAATTTTTATTTTAAAAATTATCATAGAGCTCTAAGCTCTAAGGCAAATACCCAAGACTGGGATTTCTGGGTCACATGGTAACTATCTTTTAAGAAACTGCAAAATTATTTTCCAGCATGACTATACAATTTTGTATTCCCATCAGCAATCCAGGAAGAGTTCCAATTACTCTGCATGCTCACGAACACTTGGTATTGTTAGTAATTTTTATTTTAGCCATTCTAATAGGTGTGCAGTCATACCTTACTGCAGTTTTACTTTGCATTTCTATAATGACAAATGATGCTGAACTTTTTTTCCTATGTTTATTTGCTACCATCCTCTGGTGAAGTGTCTGTTCAAGTCCTTTTTCCGTCTTTTAAATGGATTGTTTTCTTATTGTTGAACTGAAAGTTCTTCAGACATTCTGGATACCAGTCTCTTTTGTCAAAATATGTGATTCGCAAATATTTTCTCTCAAATACTCTCTTGTCTTTTCATTCTCTTGACATTGTCTGGCAGAGTAATTTTTTAATTTTAATGAAATCCATTTTATCAAGTTTGTTTATGGTTTGTGCTTTTTATCACTTTGTTTGACAGTTTTCATGTCACTGATAAAAACTTTGCCCCAACTCTAGGTTACGCAGAATCATGTAACTCAGGAAATAGATTTTTCTCTTATTTTTTGTTCTGGAAGTTTCAGTTTTACATTTTACATTTAGGTCTATGATTCATTTTGAATTCATCTTCACAGAAGGTACGAGGTTTATCATTTTCCTGCATACAAATGGCCAATTGTTCTAACATCATTTGTTGTTTCTCCATGGATTTACTTTATCAAATATTTGTATATCTGATATACAAATTTTTGTGAATATTTCTATATTCTCTACTCTCTTCCATTTATTTAAAGGTGGGGGATTTGTGTATATATATGCCTAGAAAACAGTAAAGGTAAGTCATCATAGTGTCTGTGGAAATTAAAAAAAAAAAAGACTGAAAGGCTATCCCTTAATATGCTAATAGCGGCCTCTAACTGCTGGGATTATGAAGTGACCTTTATATGCTTACTTTTCCTTACTACTATTCCAAAGATAAAATATCTAACCACTCATTTTCAAAAATACCCGAACAAGGATAATTTAACTGAGAAACTTACCTTTTTGAGCTTTAGCTGTTATTTCAAAATATTTGACAGTAAGATCTTGAATGGACAGTACAGCCATGTGAGCTTTCCGCTGCCAGTCAGCATCTTCTTTTAGTAGACTCTCAATTCTTCGGGGTCCCAAATAATCATTCTCCATGGAAATCTTTAGAGAGAAAGTGGAAAATTAAGAAGCTCATTTCTTTCTTTCACTCACTCCTCAAACATTTACTGAACGTTTACATACCAAGCTTGCTTGCTGCTAAAACAAAGAGTGCTTGTTTTTCTCTGCTCTAGAGGAGAAGCTATTAGTTTACAAAACAAGTGAATTAACAATGATACAGTAAATATTTGACAAGGCCAGGCATGGTGGTTCATGCTTATAATCCCAGCACTTTGGGAGGCTGGAGGCAGGAGGATCAGTTGAGGCCAGGAGTTCAAAACCAGCCCAGCCTGGGCAACATATTGAGAACCCCATGTCTACAAAAAATAGAAAAATTATCCAGACACGGTGGCGCACACCTATAGTCCCAGCTACTTCGAAGGCTGAGGCAGGAGATTCACTTGAGCCCAGGAGTTAGAGGCTACAGTGAGCCATAATCACACCACCACTGCACTCCAACTTTTGAGAGAGAGATCCCATCTCAAAATAAATAAATCAGTAAATAAAATTTTAAAAAAGAGAGACAAAACTAGCTTTGCATTACTTAAATCAAATAATGGACAGGAACAGATGAGGTGAATGCTAAAACAAAATTCACAGAAGAGACAATATTAATATAAAAGTATATTTCAAAACACTACACAGGTATATTTTAAAATAAAAGAAAGGTGCAATTCAGTAAAAACAGCAACGCACCATTTGTATGTACACAATCCTGATTTACCATATACAGAGACAAGGCTGCCAAAAATTAAATGAGAAGATAGTAACAACATTATTAGGATAATTAAAAAAAAAAAAAAACAGGCAAAATTTTAACCCATCCATCGCATACTTAAAACACTGGTCAAGTATAATTAAGCCACTAAAAATTTGTAATGAAATTTTAAAGCAAAAATACAAGCCATATTCTCTAAGCAATGCAGTACACAGAATTAAAAGATAGTCTAAAATGAAATTTTAATCACCTGGAATTTAACACCCTTAAGCCAGAGGAAACTTAAAAGTAGGTTTTAGTTTTAAAGCAACAATATACTGTCATTTAAGAAAAGAGTTTCTTCAAATACTAAACAATGGTAGAGTAGTAGATTTCAAAGGGGAGAAGACCAAGGATTTAATTTTGCATGTGTTGAAGTTTAACTTTGCAATTGTAGCAGCCAGAGATATAAATATGGGCACCACTGACACATAAAAGACATTTACAGCCATAAGAGCAAATGAGGCCACCTAAGGAAGTCATGAGAAAAAGGCTCATAACAGCCCTGAGGATTCCAACACTCTGAAGTTGGGTGAAGAGAAGATTACAGAAACCAAGCCAGAGATAGAGGAGAATCAAAGAGGGAGCAAGACTCAAAGGAGGAGAAATTAACCTTGTCACACACTGTTTAGAGGTGGAGCAGAATGACGAATACCATCCATGGATCTAACAACATGAAGATTACTGAACTAAGCAACAGCAGGTCTAGAGTAACAGGCAAACTCCCTTTGCCTGCCTGTTAACTCCCATCACATCTTCAGATCTCAGCTTGATGGAGGTCTTCCCTGGCTCTTCCTTTATACAGTCTTCAGTGCAACAGCTAGAACGTTTCCTTCACAGTACTTATCACAATCATACTTTATATTATTATCTTGTGAACTTGAAAATATTGACTGTTTCCCCTTCTTAGAGAACAGGTTCCATGGGTTTTTTTTATTTTCCAGTAGCATACTGCCTGGCATAAACCAGGCAATCTACAATCTCTCCTGAATGATTGAGATGAACAAAAAAATTCAATTCCATATATTTTTTAATGAGATGAGAGAAGTATAGACATATTATAAATATGCATTCTTCTGAGAATTGATTATGAGAGGAGAACAGAGTGGGAAAGTGGTGGACCTAAGAGGGGATATTGAGTTTACCAGCGGGTCTTTTGCTTTTGTTTTTTTATCATACCACAATGGGAGATTGTAGAGCAGGTTGAGTGTTGATAAATAGCATCTAGCAGGCTGGGAGCCATTGGCCTGCTAGATACTTGCAACAAGAACAAAACAGTGCCAAGCAAAGAAAATTAAGCCAGTTGTGGCAGCCTCGGTTTTGATATCTAATTCCTTATTCATCTAGATTGGATTATTTTTAAATCTCAGAAGATGACTACTGTATCTCCAACCTCATGTGGCAGGAGTCTAACCTAAATACACACTGGATACTGTTAACTTTTTTTCTCTTTTAGACTTTCCCTGAGCTAATATTTGGAAATGATTTCAATTATATATTTGAATAAAGAAACCTCTGTGCTAGGTATTTCAGGGAACATAAATATGATTAAGACACATCCTCCCTAGACACTTACAATCTAATGATTGGGGTGGGAGGAGGACAAGTATCTATGGTATAGAAATTTGTCAATTTATTATTAGGAGACATGGCTGTTACTTATTAACTTTAGACTTTTGACCAAATCATTTAACATTCAATTATCCATTCAAAACAATCACGTATTAATATCACACATTTGCTCAGTGCCAGTTATCATGCTAAGCACCAGGGATAGCAAGATATTCAGCCTAATGGAGGACAACCACACTCGAAGAATTAGAGTATGAAAAAGAAAACATCAGGACGCAGTGTGCCTAAGATACCAAGAGAACACCAAGTATAGAGGTTAGGATGCAAAGTCTGGGCAGACTTTCTAAAAACCAATAATGAATAAATGGATTCTTAAAGAACAAGTTGAATTTCAGCCAGGTATTTAAGATGGTGAAGTGTATCTCTGGGTAAAAATTATAAGAGTATTTTAAAACCTTTGAGAAAAATAAAAGGTATTGTGGGGAAATAACATATTTACTTGTTTAGATCAGGACAGACTTCGCTGAGGTTCATAATTGCAGACAGCTTAGGGAGTGGTATTTTGAAAGGTACATGTAGAGTATATGGAGAGAAAGAACCATCAAAAAGGCATGCTGGAATCAAGGATCAACCTGAGCCAAAGCGTAGAGGCAGCTATGTTCTGTGCATGCTAAGGGAGAGGGAGTAGTCCAGCCTACTTTCTTTCAAGAGAAACAAACAAAAGTAATTAGAGATAAGACTAAAAACGTAGGTTGTGATAACATGAGGTGGTCTTTAAATGTCAGGCTAAGTGTGTACTTAATTTAACAGGAAACCACTGTGGGATTTTAAGCAGTAAGTGGCATATTTAGACTTCAACTTAGATTTAAGGAATTCTAAAGTACTTGATTGCTTAACAAAATCAGTATAATTAGTGCTTTCTTTTGTTGCAATTATCTCTGATTTTAAAAGATCTTAAAAAGCATAAGATTAATATTTGCAAGTATGAGACAGAAATTTAATACTGTAAGTCAGAAGTTTTAATGCCTTAAATGGGACACTGACAGAGGTTCTTTTCAGTGACATGATTAAACTTCACACACTTTATTTAACAATGCAAAGAACATATAAATGGAAATGAGAGAGCTTACAGCATTTTGACAAGAAAGTCTAAATTCTTTAATATGAAGATAATTTATACTTTGTTACCTTCATATATTCAAATATACAGAAAATTAAATGCTTGGTATGCTTTTAAGTTGTTTTTAATTGGCTTTTAAAAAAAATTTAAGAGATGGAGTCTTGCTATGTTGTCCAGGCTGGAGTGTAGTGACTACTTACAGGCATGATCATAATGATCATCCCGACTGAGCCTCGCAAGTAGGTGGGACTACATACTGGCTCACACCACAATGTCCGGCCTTTAACTGAGTTCTAAAACTCAGTAACTATAATGTCCATCCAACTGTTAAAGATCTGTACATAGTTTATTATACCTAAGACCTTAAGAGAAGTTGCTAAGTTTTCCCCCTAACTTTTGAAGATGTATATAAATTCTTATTGATCACCTCCAGGTTCATTCTTCTTCCTGGGTATGCTACGGTTGTCCATCTGCAAATCACATTTAGGCTTTACCAACAGAAGAGGTTAGAAGAAGAGACCCATTTCTTCATGTCTGCATCTCTGTTTGCTGTTCCTGTAAATACCATCCCAGACTCGTTTCTTTACCCCAACATCACCAGTTCCTTCCTGCCATGGTAACAGAATCCAGCTTGCAGTTTTTTCAACCCTAGTCCCATAGTGCAGCCCCCTCCCCAAAGACAAACACCCCCACCACACTCACAGATCTGGGTCTCTCCATTGAGAACTAGGCAAGCAATGCCTTGTTCTTCAGAAGTCAGCTCCACAAAGCCCCTCTTCTAATGCTTGAGTTTTAATCATTCCCACCCCTTCACTTGGTTTCCCCAACCATCAGAGTGGTAGCTGTTTTTACAATTGCTTCCTCTGAGATATCTTAGAATTATTTTCTTAAATTCTTAATTATCTAGTCAACAACTTTATACCTAGTTAACAATTCTGTACTAAATTCCTTCTGTTGGAATAACTTGTTTGATTGTCTAATCAGATCCCAACAGATACAATAGGCTTGCAATGTCTACTGAAAACAAGAAAAAAAAAAACCCACGAAATTTAATAAACAAATAGCACTTAAAATTCAAAAAAAATCTCAGAACATTAAGACAGAAGGCACTTTCACTTCCATGGTTAAACTGTACTGTTTATCAACAGAAAAGAAAGAAAAAAAATAAGGTTGAAAACTTGAATTATGGCTTTTTTGCAGCAGAAAAGTTTTTTTTTTTAAATCCTGTGGCAATTACTTGAAAATAAGTTGTCCTTTTCTGTTGGAGCAGTATCTTTAGCTTCACTATCCATGTACAGTCACAAATATACAGACCATAGACATGCTTTTATGCTTTTTGAATGCTGTTTAACTGACTTTTCAAACATAGTAGCTATAATACTGCAGCCAATTGTTAAGAAACTTATTTTATTGTGCCTAAGACATTAAGCAAGGATACTAAGTTCTTTTCCTAACTTGGCAAATTTGAAGATGTATAGCAATGGTCAGCTGGATCGTGTGATAAAAACAGTGACACCTCTGTTTTTAATTTCAGCGCTAGAAAGAAAGCAGTGCCTGTTTTTAACTTGAAAAGAACTGTGTGTTAGTTTAGGTAGCTAGGATAGTGAAACTAGTTTATATATACAAACTTCCTGGCATGGACTTCTTACAAAATCTATCACTTGCTTAGATACTGCTTTTGTATGAGGAACTTACTGTGTTATTCCTGGCTAATATTGGGATAGTAGGAGGGGGAAACTCAACTTAGATACTTCAGTGAAACAAATGAAGTAGGGGTGAGAGAATGGGTGAAGAATGAAATACCCATTCAAGATTTAACTAGGAGACAACTGGCAAAATGAGGTGACTGGCAACAAGAAGAACTGTGGATACCTTTCAGTTAGGGGCTTATTCTCTTTTAGTAAGTATTAAATATAACTTGGACAATCTGTTTAAAGTGCTTATAGTTGATCAGGAAGATGATCAGTACTCCAATGCACTAACTGACCCTGACCCATTAAAGACACCAGGTTAAAAAATCTAGAGGGGCGGGGCGCGGTGGCTCACGCCTGTAATCCTAGCACTCTGGGAGGCCGAGGCGGGCGGATTGTTTGAGCTCAGGAGTTCGAGACCAGCCTGAGCAAGAGCGAGACCCCCGTCTCTACTAAAAATAGAAAGAAATTATCTGGCCAACTAAAAATATATACAGAAAAATTAGCCGGGCATGTTGGAGCATGCCTGTAGTCCCAGCTACTCGGGAGGCTGAGGCAGTAGGATCGCTCAAGCCCAGGAGTTTGAGGTTGCTGTGAGCTAAGCTGATGCCACGGCACTCACTCTAGCCCGGGCAACAGAGCGAGACTCTGTCTCAAAAAAAAAAAAAAAAAAAAATCTAGAGGATCATCTAGTTTAAACCTCATTTTATAGATAAGAAAAGTGAGGCCTAGAAAAATTACAGCTTTCAGTTCACTGTGCTTAAATCCCTAAGCTGTTTCAAGTCCTATTTTACTAGGCTAGTGGTTCTCAAACGTTAGTGGGTATATCATAATCACCTAGAAACCTTGTTAAAACAAAAGATGCTGAGCTCCATTCCTAGAATTTCGGTAGAGATCTGAGGTGAGACCCAAAAATCATTATTTCTAACAGGGTTCAAGGTGATACTGATGCTACTAGTCAGGTGATCACATTTTTGAGAACCAATGGAGTACTTAGCTCCCTAAAGGAGTATGCATCTCAGACCATCTTCCTGGCCTAAAATAGCACCAGGTAAGCAGGAGCTGCTTAATGCTTATTAGGTGAGACAGGGGGTTAGTAAAAGATCTTTCTTAATTTCCATTTATATAACTTTAATAACCAGGACTATATTAGAATATATTTAATAGAAAATATTAAACATTAAGTATATTAGTGTTATAAATATTAAATGTAAAAACAGAAATACATAATACATTTGGGAAGTCAAGTTAACTTCTTTCCTATCATACTTTAATACCTAGGTTAATGAAACCACTGGAAATCAAGTTCTTTATAAAGAGTAATGGTCAACCTCCATAGAATGTTGTAGCAGTCTAGCTGCTGACCACCTTTCCTCTCATCACCTATAAATCCTTAGACCTTAGACCCAAGGCATACCAAACATCTCACACCCTCAGGTATAAATGAACCAGGAGCCTTTGCTATCAGACATACATGTGATTGAATCCCAACCATGCTACTTGTTAGCATCTACCAATGGTGTGGGGACTCAGTTGGTGCCAATAACACATTGCTGGAATAAAAGCACAAGCACCTTGTCTGTTTACTCTACCACTTCTGTTTTCACATATCTCTATCTGTAATATTGTCCATTCCAGTCTCCAGTACAAACCCATGTGCCGACTTTCTACTGAATTCTTACTCATTCTTCTATAGTTAAACCCTGGATAGTCCCTCTTTTTCCATATATCTTTAGGCACTGTTGATCACCCCATTTTGTGTGCTGCTTATATAATCACTTATATTCTTCTCAATTAACTTTGCCTTCTAAAAAATCACCTTTATTGAGGTATAAGTTACATACAAAAGGCACTGTTCATAGGTGTAAATTTTGATTAATTGTGACAAATTTATACACCCATTTAACCACTAAATTCAAGACTTAGAGAATCCTTCCCCAGAGGATTCTATTGTGTGTTCCCCACCCCCCCAATGTCCCCTGACCCACACCAGGCAACAACTTTCTGTCAGTACAGATCACATTAACCATTTCTAGAATTTCACATAAATGTATTACACAGTTTATGTTCTTTTCATCAGCATAATTTTTGTAAGCAATTTTATTAAGGCTTAATTTACATACAACCAACTGAATCTATTTAGAGTGTTCAATTCAATGAGTTTTGACCACGGTATACATCCTGACACAACCACCATAATCGAGATACTGAACATTTCCATCACCTCCAAGAGATTCCTTGTACCCCCTTTGCAATACGTCCCACTTCATGTATTCTATACTCTTTTGTATTTGACTTCTTTGACTTAGCATAAAAACTTTGAGACTGCTCCTTTTGTATCTATCAGTTCATTCCTTTGTATTGCTGAGAAATATTCTATTACAACCATGTGCCACATAATGACATTTCGGTCAACAATGAACCACACAGACGACGGAAGTTCAATAAGATTATAATGGAGCTGAAAAATCCTTATAGCCTAATAACATCTTGATGATCCTGACTCTGTGTAGGCTCCAGGCTAATGTATGTGTGTATTTTAGTTTTTAACAAAGTTTAAAAACAAAGAAAACAAATTTTTAAATTAGAAAAAACCTTAGAGAATGAGAATATAAAGAAAATATTTTTGCATAGTGGGACAATGTGTTTGTGTTTTAAGCTAAGTGTTATTACAAGTTAAAAATTTAAAGGAAGGGTGGGGAAAATAAAAGTTAAAAAGTTACAGTGAAATACAGTTAATTTATTATTGAATAAAATTAATTTTTTATAAATTTAGTATAGCCTAAGTGTACAGTGTTTATAGAGTCTACAAGCCTTCAGCAATGTCCTAGGCCTTGACATTCACTCACCACTCACTCATTGACTCACTCAGATCACCTTAGGTGCCCTATACAGATATATCATTCTTTATCTTTTATACTATATTTTTACTGTACGTTTTCCATGTTTAGATGTTTACATGCACCGATATTTACCATTTGTTAGAGTTGCCCACAGTATTCTGCACAGTAACATGCTGTACAGGTTTGTAGTCTAGGAGCAGGTATACCACATAGCCTAGGTATGTAGTAGGATATACCATCTAGGTTTGTGAAAGAACACTCTTAAGGTGTTCACACAATGAAATTGCCTAAGGATGCTTTTCTCAGAACATCTCCCTGTTAAGTGATGCATTGCTGTACAGGGAAATTCCACACTTTGCTTATCCACTCACCTGTTGATGGTTACTTGAGTTGCTTCCACTTTGGGTCTTCTGTGAATGAAGCTGGCATGAGCATTAGTGTACAAGTCCTTTTTGTGAACAGATATTTTCATTTCTATGTTATAAATAACTAGGAGTTTAACAGCTAAGTTGTAAGGTAACATATGTTTTAACTTTTTGCCAGCCTAGGTAACATAGCCAGACCCCTTTTCTACAAAAAAAAAAAAAAAAAAATAGCTGGGCGTGGTGATGCATGCCTGTTGTCTAAGCTACTCAGGAGGCTGAAGCAGGAGGATCACTTGAGCCTAGGAATAGGAGGATACAGTGAGGTATGATCATGCTACTGCATTCCAGCATGGGCAACATAGTAAGATCCCATCTCTACAAAAAAATTAATTAAAAGAACTTTTTGAAGAAACTGCCTATTTTCCAAAGTGGTTGCATCACCTTAAAATTCTGCTAGCAAACTGAGAATTCCACTCACTCCACATCCTCCCCAACCCTTGGCAGTGCCTAGAATTTCATTTTAGGGTATATGATAGGATCTCATTATCTTGATTTTCATTTTTTTAGTAAGTAAACACTTAGTAGACAAAATTATTAGCAGTGGGAAAACAGGTCATATAATCTATTTGGTATTTAGTGAAATCCCAGTTCTGTGTTCCTCTGGATGCTTCAACCACATGTTCCATAAAAGGCTCTCTTTATGTAGATGCATCAATACTCTGAAGGCGTAATTGTTAACTTTCTTTCTTTGAGACAGGGTCTTGCTCTGTCATCTAGACTACAGTACAATGGCATCATCGTCGCTCAGTGCAACCTCAAGCTCCTGGGCTCAAGGGCTCCTCCTGCCTCAGCCTCCTGAGTACCTGGGAGGACAGATGCATGCCACCAGGCCTGGCTAATTTTTCTTTTTTGTAGAGACGGGGTCTTGCTCTTGCTCAGGCTGGTCTTATAACCCCTGACCTCAAGTCATTCTGATTTTTCTATTTTTTTGTAGAGATGGGGTCTCGCTCAGACTGATCTTGAACTCCTGACCTCAAGCAATCCTCTGGCCTTGGCCTCCCAGAGTGTTAGGATTAAAAGCATAAGCCACCACACCCACCCAGTTGTTAACCTTACAGTCAAAGTCAGGCAATTAAAATCCTCCAAAATCAATTCCAGACTTGACTCTAACCATAAGAGCCATTCCAGGAAGAGGATATAGAGTTTACTAGATTTTATGTCCTGTTAAAAAGGACGGGAATATCCCCAAAATATTTAATACAGTTCACATATATTAAATACCACTAATTTCAAGGACAAGAGCCCATTTCTAACATTCCTCATATAAAACCTTTAGGGCTAATAGGAATAGCTTCTGAAGTGCTTATAGGAGTTGCTTCGGGTATGTGGCCCTTCTGATTAAATGCTAGCTGATCACCCCTAGAATGTAAGTTCTTGTTAAATAACATATTTAGGGGGCCAGGCGCAGTGGCTCACCCCTGTAATCCTAGCACTCTGGGAGGCTGAGGCAGGCGGATTGTTTGAGCTCAGGAGTTCGAGACCAGCCTGAGCAAGAGCGAGACCTCGTCTCTACTAAAAACAGAAAGAAATGATCTGGCCAACTAAGAATATATAGAGAAAAAATTAGCCGGGCATGGTGGCGCATGCCTGTAGTCCCAGCTACTTGGAAGGCTGAGGCAGTAGGATTGCTTGAGCCCAGATGTTTGAGGTTACTGTGAGCTAACCTGACACCATGGCACTCTAGCCTGGGCAACAGAGCAATACTCTGTCTCAAAAAAAAAAAAAAAAAAATTAGATTTAAAGAATAACAAGTAAGTTCTATGAAGGCAAGAACTTTTGTCTGTTTTGTTCACTGCTGTGTCTACAGTAATGCTTGGCCAATAGTGATGGCTCAAATATCTGCTGAATGAGTAAATATCACATGGTGACTTTACTGAAGTATTTAAGTTTCAGACACTTTAGGGGGCTCAAGAGTTTAAAAGGAAGAATGGAGGGGACATCAGGTAAAAGGACATGCATGGTAGTTTTCTAATATTGATGGTCTACTTTGTCTAAGACTGTATCAACCTGTCAACCACGACATCTTTTAATAATAGATTTTTTTTTTTTTTTTTGATACAGAGTCTTGCTCTGTTGCCTGGGCTAGAGTGCCGTGGTGTCCTCCTAGCTCACAGCAACCTCAAACTCCTGGGCTCAAGCGATCCTCCTGCCTCAGCCTCCCGAGTAGCTGGGACTACAGACATGTGTCACCATGCCCGGCTAATTTTTTCTATATATATTTTTAGTTGGCCAGATAATTTATTTCTATTTTTAGTAGAGACGGGGTCTCGCTCTTGCTCAGGCTGGTCTCGAACTCCTGACCTCGAGCGATCCACCCGCCTCAGCCTCCCAAGTGCTAGGATTATAGGCGTGAGCCACTGCGCCCGGCCTATATTTCTTAATGAATACACTAAACCTTTAACTACAAATAGTTTCATACTCGGCCCCTGTAAAGCCATCAGATGTTTGAACATGAATCAAAGGGTCTACTTGTTTTAAGAACTTAGGAATGAATGGGTGAGATCTTACTCATTCAACAGAGTTCTCCAAATGAGTAGCAGAAAGCATAAAATGAAAGGAAAGTCCCACAGAGCTTTGCAATTCTTCTGCTGCACAATCCTGTCTGCTTTATTCAAGAAGCTTGTAGTCATTTTCAGAATTCAGTCCAGAAGCCAACTTCTTAATTCAGTTATCAGGAAAGCAGTCATGGTAAAAGATAGCCAAAGAAACACCACCACACTGGAAAGGATGAAGAGCTACAGATGCAACCAGTACGAGTGTTTTAGAAGCCCACTTGCCCCAGACTGAGGCTGCACATCAAGGTTGTGCTGCTGCCTCCTGGCTTCCCACAAGCCTCACTGCTCCCGGGGACTGTCCCAACCATCTACCACAGCTGTACCCACCTTTATCGCACTACTGCAAACTGTGCCACAACCCTAGCCCATTTCTCTGATGGCTACTGGCGCTACACATCTTTCCATATGCTTATACTAGCTATGTCTTTTATGTGTCTGTAAATATTTAGTCCGGTTTTTAAAATTTGTTTTTTGTCTCTTTGATCTGTGTAGTTCCTTCTTTAGATGTATAGTATCACAAGTATTTTTTCTCAGTCTGCAGCTGGCCCTCCATGTTCTGAACAATCTTTTAAAGAGCAAGTGCTTATTTTTGAGGAAGTCCAATTCATCAAACCTGTAACTTTACGGCTCAAGTTTTCTGTATCCTATCTTTAAAAACTTTGCCTTTCCTTCTCAAAGGTTATGAAAACTTTCTCCAGTTTTCCTATATAGTCTTATACTTTCAGCCTTTATGCTTAAGTCTAAGATAGATTGAGCTAATTTTTATATATGGTTTAAGGTATAGACTGAGGTTCATTTTTTTTCTATGTGGATATACAGTTGTTCTAGCACCTTTTGTTGAAAAGACTATTTTTTCCCCTCACTCAGTTGCCTTATCACCTTTATGGAAAATTAACTGATCATATAACCATGAATCTATTTCTGAATTCCATTCTGGTTCCATTGATTTACATATCTATCCTATGTTTCTCTAGTTTTTCAGTAAGTTTTAAAATCAAATAATATAAATCCAATTTTCATCTTTTTCAAAACTGTCAAGGCTGTTTTAAGTCTTTTGCATTTCCACATTAATTTTATAATTAACTTGTCAATTTTTTTTTAAAAGCTCCACTGAAAATAAATGGAAAGTTAACCTGTGTTCATGGACTGGAAGAATTACTATTATTAAAATGTCCATATTACCCAAAGCTACTTACAGATTCAACGCAATCCCTATTAAAATTCCAGTGACATTTTTCACAGAGAATAGAAAAAAACAATCCTAAAATTCATATGGAACCACACAAGACCCTGAATAACCAAAACAATTCTGAGCAAATAGAATAAAGCTGAAGACATCACACTACCTGACTTCAAAATACACTACAAAGCTGTAATAATTAAAAAAGCATGGTTTGATTCAAGAAGGTTAGGGGGAAAAAAAAAAAAACAGCTTGGGAGCAGTATAAAAACAGACATAGGAATCAATGGAACAGAGAGCCTAGAAATAAATTCACACATTTATGGTCAACTGATTTTTGACAAAGGTGCCAAAAAACATAAAAGTGTGTAAAGGATAGTCTCTTCCAGAAATGTTTCTGAGAAAAACAAGTAGCCACATGCAGAAGAATGAAATTAGATGCTTATCTTTAATCATATGTAAAAATCAACTCAAAGTGGATGGAAGACTTAGACAAAAAGCTGCAAAACTACTAGAAGAAAACACAGGGGGAAAGCTTCATGACATTGGTCTAGGCAGTAATTTTTTGCATATGAAACCAAAAGTACAAGCAACAAAAGCAAAACTAGACAAATGGGATTACATCATAAAGCTTCTGCACAGCAAAGGAAATAACACAAAGGAAACAACAAAGGGTTAATATTCAAACATATGTATATATAAGAAACTTATCACAAAGGGTTAATATCCAACATATGTATATATAAGAAAACTCAACTCAATAGCAAGAAAACAAATAACCTGATTAAAAAATGGACAGAGAACCTGAATAGACATTTCTGGACACAAATGGCCAACAGGTATGCAAAAAAAATATTCAATATCACTAATCATCAGGAAAATGCAAATTAAAACCACAATGGGCCGGGCGCAGTGGCTCACGCCTGTAATCCTAGCACTCTGGGAGGCCGAGGCGGGTGGATCACTCAAGGTCAGGAGTTCGAGACCAGCCTGAGCAGGAGCGAGACCCTGTCTCTACTAAAAATAGAAAGAAATTATCTGACCAAATAAAATATATATAGAAAAAATTAGCCGGGCATGGTGGCACACACCTTGTAGTCCCAGCTACTTGGGAGGCTGAGGCGGGAGGATCACTCAAGCCCAGGAGTTTGAGGTTGCTCTGAGCTAGCCTGACACCATGGCACTCTAGCGTGGGCAACAGAGCCAGACTCTGTCTCAAAAAACAAAACAAACAAAAAAAAAAAAACCACAATGATCTACCACCTCATACCTGTTAGGATGGCTATTGTCAAAAAGAGATAAGAAGTGTGGATGAGGATGTAAAGAAAAGGAAACCCTAATTCACTGCTGGTGGGAATGTAAAGTAGTACTTTCATTATGGAAAAGGAAAAAGTTCCTCAAAAAATTAAAACTACCGAACTGCCATATGATCCAATAATCCCACTTCTGGGCATATATCCAAAGGAAATGAAATCAGTAGTCAAAGAGATACCTGCACTCCCATGTTCAAGGCAGTATTTTTCACAATAGCCATGATATGAAACCAACCTAAGTGTCCATCAGCAAATGAATGGGATAAAGAAAATGTGTCATATAAACACAATGAAATATTACTCGGCCTTTAAAAAGATGGAAATCCAAGCCAAGCATGGTGGCTCGTGCCTGTAATCCCAGCTACTCAGTAGGCTGGGGTGGAATGATGGCACAAGGCCAGGAGTTTTAGACCTAGTCTCTTAAACAAATTTTTTTAAATTAGCTGGGCACAGTGGCATCTGCCTATACTCCCAGCTATTCAGGAGGATTGCTTGAGCCCAGGAGTTTGAAGCTGCAGTGAGCTATATGACTGTGAAACTGAACACCAGCCTAGATGACAGAACGAGACCCCATCTCTTTAAAAAAAGAAAAAAAAAAAAAAGATGGAAATCCTGTCATTTGCAGTAACATCAATGAACCTGGAGAACATCACATTAAGTGAAATAAGCCAGATACAGAAAGACAAATACTGCATTACCTCACTTGAACTCTCCTTCTCTGGCTGAATGTTACAAACAAGTAAGTAAGTAAAATAAAAAAGTTGAACTCACAGAAGTCAAGTAGAATGGTGGTTACCAGGGCTGGGGAGAGTGGGTGGGTTGGGGGAGATAATTGGTCAAAGGATACAAAATTTCAATTAGACAGGAGGAATAAGTTTAAGAGATCTGTACATTACTTGATGTTCTAGTGATGCTGAAGAAAGAGATCTACTGTACAATTTGGTGACTATAGCTAATAACAATGTATTGCATTCTTTAAAATCACTAAGTAGATTTTAAGTGTTCTCACCACAAAAAAAATGAGGTGAGAGCCGGGCGCGGTGGCTCACGCCTGTAATCCTAGCACTCTGGGAGGCTGAGGCGGGTGGATCGCTCAAGGTCAGGAGTTCGAGACCAGCCTGAGCAAGAGCGAGACCCCGTCTCTACTAAAAATAGAAAGAAATTATCTGGCCAACTAAAAATATATATATAGAAAAAATTAGCCGGGCATGGTGGCGCATGCCTGTAGTCCCAGCTACTTGGGAGGCTGAGGCAGTAGGATTGCTTAAGCCCAGGAGTTTGAGGTTGCTGTGAGCTAGGCTGATGCCACGGCACTCACGCTAGCCCGGGCAACAGAGCGAGACTCTGTCTCAAAAAAAAAAAAAAAAAAAAAAATGAGGTGAGGTAATTCATGTTAATTAGCTCTATTTAGCTGTTCCACACAATGTATGTTTTGAAGCATGTTGTACATAAATATAATTTTGTCAATTTAAAAATAAAAAAATCACTGCTGAAAATTTTCATCTATAGACCAATTAAATGAGAACATATAAACATTATTGAATTTTACCAATCTATTATCTATCTTGACTTTTATTTAGGTATGCTATAAATTCAGCAAAATTTTGTAGTTTTTAGTGTTCAAGACTTTCATGTATTTCATAAAGCTTATTCCCTAAGAGTTTTATGTTCAGCAATAAGGAAAATATTTGTTAAAATTTAATTTACAGTTGTTCATATCTAGAAGACAAAAAATACAATTGAAATTGTATTGACTTTGTATCCCATTAACTGTATAAACTTCCATATTATTTCTAGTAGCTTTTTCAAAGACTCCTTAGGATTTTCTACATAAATCATAGTGTGATCTACAAATAAAGACAGCTTTACTTTACCAATTTAAGTACCCCCCCTTTTTTTTTGCATTATTGAACTGGCTAGCACCTCCAGAATAATACTGAATATAAGTAGTCAGAGTACGCAATCTTGCCTTGATCTAAATCCTAGGGGGAAAGATTTCAGTCATTTACCACTAAATATAATGTTAAATACATTTTCCTACATGTCCGTTATCAGGTTGGAGAAGTTTCCCCCTCTTCCTAATTTGTTGAGTGTTTTAATCACAAATGAATATGGAACTTTGTCAAATGCTTTTCTGCATTTGTAGAAATAATACACTGGGGTCTCTCCCTCTTTATTCTGATAGTATGGTGAACTGCCTTGATTTATTTTTAAATATTAAACTAACCTTGTATTTCTGACATAAACCCCACTTGATCACAGTACATCATTCTTTTTATAGATTACTGCAGCCTTTTTGCTTGTATTAAGGATTAACCTAATATATTCATAAAAAGACGTTTACATAGTTTTCTTTTTCTGTAATATTTTCATTTGAATTTGCTATCAGGATAAATGCTAGCCTCATAACATGAGAAGTACTCTCTCATCTTTTATTTTTGTAAGAATTTGTGTAGGATTGCTATTATTTCTTCCTTAAATGTTCAGAGAATATTCCAATGATGTCATCTGGACCTAGAGTTTTCTTTGTTTTAAATTATGAATTATATTTTGTTAACAGATATAGGGTTACCAAAATTTTTCTGTTTCCTTTAATTCATTTTGATAGATTACATCTTAGAAAGATGTCAATTAAGAAAGCGTGTCCATTTCATCTAAGTTGTAAAATTTACTGGCACAAACTTATTTATATTCCCATACTGTTTAATACCTGTAGAATCTGTAGGGACTTAAAATTAGTTTTTAAAAAAATTAAATTAACTAGGTTTCTAAAATACATGGAGGCCGGGCATGGTGGCTCACGCCTGTGCCAGAAAAGCATTTTTATTGATATACTTAGTCTCAGTAACAAAAATACATTCCAATCACAGAAACAAAGGCTACAATTATTTAAGTTATTTGGCTGCATATTACCTTCATAATTTGCTTCATTGGCTTTTTTTTTTTTTCCCCCTGAGGCAGAGTCTCGCTCTGTTGCCCTGGCTAGAGAGCCACGGTGTCAGCCTAGCTCACAGTAACCTCAAACTCCTGGGCTCAAGAGATCCTCCTGCCTCAGTCTCCCCAGTAGCTGGGACAAAAAGGCACATGCCACTACGCCCAGCTAATTTTCCTATTTTTGGTAGAGACAGTGTTTCACTCCTGCTCAGGCTGGCCACTTGGTTTTATTAAATAGAAGTACAACATACAATATCACAGCAACTGTACATTTGGCCCTGGAGCCCTGTAGAAGTGTCATTGCATAAAGATTGCTTCATAGTTCCAGGAGGATAAAAATATGACTAGTCTCTTGTTTTCATCAAGTATACAATCTTACATAATGTTTCAATTTAACCCGTCATGCAAAAACAACTTCTTTTTTCTGAAGGGGATGAGGGGGCAAAAACAATTTTTTTTTTTTTTTTTTTTTTTTTGAGACACAGTCTCACTCTTGCCCAGGCTAGAGTGCTATGGCGTCAGCCTAGCTCACAGCGACCTCAAACTCCTGGGCTCAAGCAATCCTCCTGTCTCAGCCTCCCGAGTAGCTGAACACAGGCATGCGCCACCATTCCCGGCTAATTTTTTATATACATATTTTTAGCTGTCCAGCTAATTTCTTCTATTTTTTTAGTAGAGACGGGGTCTCGCTCTTGCTCAGGCTGGTTTTGAACTCCTGAGCTCAAACGATCCGCCCGCCTCGGCCTCCCAGAGTGCTAGGATTACAGATGTGAGCCACCATGCCCAGCCGAAAACAGTTTTAATGTCCTAATTCAGCAACATTTTTATGTGAATTATACATAGTAACATGATTTGAGATCAGCTCAAAATCCAAACCCTTAAAATGTTTGCCTCAAAAAATGTAATACATACATACTTCTTTATACATGAAAACTAAAGGTCATGGATTTAAAGCTCAACTATCCAATTCTTACAACTTTCCTAACAAGTTCTTCTCAAAAATAAATGTTCCCAAAACTTCTGGTAAAGAAGTCTAAGATTACCCAGTACACAAAACATTAAAAGGCAGACAGGAGTAGAAGAGGAGGGAAGCACAGGAGAAGGGGGAAGATGGGGATCTCCCAGTGTATTTACAGCTTTATGCTAACTAGAACAAATTACTTTCTAGGCTATTCTCAGTCCTGGCTACTCAGCAGAATCACCTCCTGAGATGCTCTAAAAATGAGATGCTCTGGCTATACCCCAAATCTACCAACCTAGAATCTTTGAGGGAAAAGGACCAGATTACCTCCATTTTTTAAAGCTCCTCTAATAATTAATATGCATGGCCAGCCAGGCCAAGAATTTTCAAATAGGGAGCCTACTATTTAGTCTCAATAAAAAAAAAAGAAAAAGAAAAAAAAATACCTTGATCTGCTGTCTTCGTAGCATGGCAAGTTCTCTCATATCTCGGAATGGCTGCAGTAAATACTGATAGAGCTCTGTAGTAGCTTCTGCGAGGCTGCTGTAAGCTTCATCCTCCATCTGATACAAGTCCAGAAGCTCCACCATGCTCTCTATATTCTTGTGCTTATCCAAGAGCTGTGGAACAAGAAAGTTTCACTAGTAAGAAAACAAATTATAATAACCTATAAATACTTGCTTTGAACTCCCTATCATTTTGGGACTTTGGAACCCTAAAACACAGAAGCAAGTGGGAACTAACAGCACTGCTTTCTTTTTATCACTGTCTCCATGCCTCAGGTGTCTCACCTTTCAAGACCACTGGCCTGAATCATTCTTTTGGGGTTTGAAACTACCTGCCTAGGCTTAACCCTTTGAAATTTTTTCCATCATCTATTAGTCTCCAAATTTATTACAAAATTTTTTAAAATAACTTTTTAAAAAGCCACTTCATTGCTCATTTACAAAGTAGTTTATCAGTTCTTGCAATATTATCTTAATTTTCCCCCAAATCTTCTTGCCACTTCTTTCCTCATCCCAATTTGGAACACTTCCTCAATAACTTCATTTGATTCCTGCCTATCACCTTCTTCCAAATCAAGGTCAACAACAACAACAAAAAAAAAAAACCCTGGGAGGGGAATGGGTGTATACATACATTAGTGCAATGTGCAC
>CM052439.1:128717833-128734462 GCA_028533085.1 Varecia variegata
CCTAAACTTTTTACCCCCACAATATGCTGAAATAATTAAAAAAAAAAAAAACCCTCACCTCTACTGAAGAGTTTAAGACTGGCTATAATAGATGTTTATAACTCTCTTTGCATTCCTTGGTACCCATGTATGGTATGCATGTGTGTGTACATTCATTCATTTAAATCTCAACTGTTGACTGAGCATCTAATACATGTGAGGCATTGGCCTAGGAGCTAGGCATCCAAATACATGATCCTAGTCCTCATAGAGCTTACAGTGAATAAAGAGAAGCCAAACATGTTTTGTAAAAATTTCAAACTGTGAAATATTATGAAGATTACAAATAAACATTTAAAAAGAACAAAATCAATACCATTTAAAACCAAGGGTCCTATGATGAGGGAGGGGAGATACTGGTAAACTATGACCTAGCTTTGAGTAGGTAGAGAAAAAGGCTATCCAAAGAAACTTTATTTAAAAAACTGAAAGAACTATGTAGCAAGACAATACTTTCACATACTTATACTTGGTCTCTGCTTTCCCAGGGACATTATCTCTCCAGAAGCATAAAATTCTTCTATTCCTTCTCATACCTATAGTTTCCATTACTATCTTCCTACTTTCTTACTTTTAGCTATCACATCATTTTGTATGTACAATTATGCTGAATTTAGACTTCAGATTCATTTCCTGTCCAGGTTTTTGGCACAATGTGCAGCAGCAGCTACACCCTTTGTTAATGATACAATAGGCAGAAAACAATCATCATAAATCAGATAATCTACATTAAAGTGCTTTCATAACAAGTGCTATACAAATATTTGCTATCATTCTGTTTTTATAAGGCCCCTGTAATCCCAACTTTCAAAGATAATATGGAGAATTTCCACTTCTGGTATTTCTCCTTCTGGTATTGGCCGAGTAGTTCTATCAGATCAACTTTCCCACCGAGAATAACCACAAACCTTGGGACAAATTATTATAAAACTACCTGGAGGTGCTACAGAGTGACCAAAGTAGGCAGAAACTAGAGGGGTCATCAACAATCCCTTGGAAGCAGGAAGGACCTGATTTTTTATTCATGGCTTTCAGCCTGAGGATATGTCCCAGTGGGTCCTAAAAGAGGGAAGAGGTGTGGCTAAAACTCAGATAGAAACCCACAGTCTTGCTGGCTTGAGGACAGATTTCAGAACAACCACAGAACTAGAAAATGAGGGAGCGATGCTGAAAAGGAGACAGTCCAAGACGTGGAAACCCCAAATTTGCATATAAACTCTACTCAAATCTCTGGCTGATCACTGGATCCACACACAGGATAGGTTCTAAGCAATCTAGGTAAAATTTAAGAATAAAAACTTAATATTTCAGCTGCTGCTTTCTACAAAAGAGGTGGAGTCTGCAGTTTGAATCCAATCAACTTAACTGCCTGCTAAAAACAAAACTGTAAAAATCAATACTCTGGGGGAATGTAACAGAATCCAGAGACTCTAACAATGTATCTCATTCAGAATGTCCAGGATATAATCCAAAATTAACAGACCTATGAGAAAACAAACACAATACTCAAAAAGCAGTCAATGGAGACCAACCTCAGGATTAAACAGATTAGGATATAGCAAAGATTTCAAAGCAGTTATTACAATGATGTCAATGTACGTAAAGGAAATATACTCATAAAGAATGAACAAATTGAAAATCTCAAAGTAGAAGCTGAAACTAAAAAAATAAAAGGACATCTTACAACTGAAAAATACAATACCTAAAATAAAAAATTCACTGGACAGGTATACAGTATGATACTATTGAGAGTCAGTGAACTTGCAGGTTATCCAATCTGAAACAGAAAAAAGAAAGCCTCAGGGACCCGTGGGACAGTAGTAAAAGGTATTAACATACATTTAATTGGAGTTCCAGAAGAAAAAATGGATCAGAAAAATTATTTCGGGAAAAATCCCAAATTTGGTGAAAGACTAATTTAAATATGCATGAAAAGCTCTGAGAACCCCAAGAAAAGTTACCCACAACTAAGCTTATCATAGTCAAACTACTAGAAATCAAAAATAAAAGAAAATAGTCTGAAAACAGCGAGAGGAAAACAACACATAAGAGGAACAAGCATTGGCTCTTGCTAATGAGACAAAAAAAAAAAAAAAAAGAGGAACAAGCATACCAATGAATGCTGACTTCAAATAAGAATCAATAGAGAACAGAAGGGAAAAAAAAAAACAAAACACACCTGTCAACCGAGAATTCCATTCAAGAGAATATACTTCAAGAACAATGATAAAATAAACATATTCCCAGATAAATGAAAACTAAGAACTCATCACCAGTAGACAGACACTATAAGAAAATGTTTTCTTTTTCAAAAAAAGTTATGAAGGTTGAAGGGAAATGATACAGATGGCAACTCAGATCTTCAGAAAAGAATAAAGACTAACAGAAATGGTAAATAAACAAGTAGACTATTTTTCCTCTCAGTTTCTATACACATGAGTGTTTAAGGCAAAAATTATAATACTATATTGTGAAGTTTATATTGTATGTGACTATAATACATATTATGACACCTCTAGCACAAACGACAGGGGTGGCGATAAATCTAACCCAATACATACATGTTCTTATATTTAATATGAAGTGGTACAATATTAACTTTAACTATGGTATAATGCCTATGACAAACACTAAAAGAATAAATAATTCAAGAAATTTATAACCATAAACCCAATAAAGTTATATTCTAAAAATATTAAATTAACTCAAAAGAAGGCAGGGAAGAGAGGAAAAGAGAAATAAAAACCAGACGATATTTTCATGTACATACCTGAAACTAAAAAAACAAACCAGAGGATACAAACAGAAAATAGTCCTAAATCCAAACTTGTCAAGATTTACATTAAATGTAAGTGAACTTAACTATCTAATTTAAACACAGAGATTATCAAAATAGATTAAAAAAAAAAAAAAAAAAAAAAGCAAGCCCCAAGTATGTGCTGCCTACAAGAGACAAATTTTAAACACAAAAACACAATCACTTCTCAGCCTTTTGGCTAAGATTAAGTGTAGTACAAAGACATAAATAAGTTGAAATCAAACAGGAAAGCCTAACAAGGCTGGAGTGACTGTATTAACATCAAATAAAGTAGAATGCAGGCCGGGTGCGGTGGCTCACGCCTGTAATCCTAGCACTCTGGGAGGCCGAGGCGGGTGGATCGCTCAAGGTCAGGGGTTCGAGACCAGCCTGAGCAAGAGCGAGACCCTGTCTCTACTAAAAATAGAAAGAAATTATCTGGCCAACTAAAATATATATAGAAAAAATTAGCCGGGCATGGTGGCACATGCCTGTAGTCCCAGCTACTCGGGAGGCTGAGGCAGTAGGATCGCTTAAAGCCCGGGAGTTTGAGGTTGCTGTGAGCTAGGCTGGTGCCGCGGCACTCACTCCAGCCCGGGCAACAAAGCGAGACTCTGTCTCAAAAAAAAAAAAAAAAAAAAAAAGTAGAATGCCAAATATAGAGTATTACTGGAGATAATGTGGAACATTCCATAAAGACAAAAGAGTCAATTCATTGGGAAGATATAACATATGCATATGTACCTACCAATAGAGCTTCAAAGTACATGAAGCAAAAATGGAACGAATTTTAAAAAGGAACCAAAGACAAAGCACATATTCAGGGCAACTTGAATCTGTGCTCCTGGGTTGCAAAAGCAAAAAAAAAAAAAAAGGAAGCAAAGAGTCCACTTGCTCAAGGCTTCTTGGGCATGGCTCCAGGTTATGGTCCTCAAATTTGGCTCAGAATAAATCTCTTTAAAATTAAAAAAAAAGGTTCCAACCCACTGAGCAGCAGGAAATAAAAAAAAAAAAAAGGAGAAAACAAAAAAATAAAAAAAAAATAAAAAAATTAAAAAAAAGGAAAAAAAAAGGCAAATTCACAATCTGAGTTAAAGATTTTAACACATCTCTTTCAGCAATTGATAGAACTAAAAAAATTCAGCAATAACAAAGATAATCTGAACTGGCCTATATCTATTCAAGAAACTGAATCAATAACTAATAACCTTCCAAAAGCATCAGGCCAGACAGGTTAACCAGTTGAGTTCTACCAAATATTTAAGGAAGAAATACCAAATGCTCTACAATCAATGTCTTCCAGAAAACAGAAGCAGAGGTAATACTTTCTAACTCATTCTACAAGGCCATCATTAGCCTACTACGAAAAACAGACAAAGGCACTTCAAGAAGGAAAATCTACAGATCCTTCACATTATTTCTCTGTCTCAGCCACAGGATCTCCTTGCAAGCTCCTTCCCTGGGGATTTCATTCGCACTTGCTTCTTCCTCTGCCTGGACACTCTTTGCTCAGATATCCACAGATATGGCTCCCTCAGTTCCTTCAGGTCCCTGCTCAGATGCTATCTTCTCATTGGGGAATCTCTTGGACAATCCTATATAAAACAGCTAGCTTCTCACCACCACCATTACTCCTCTCCTTCTTCCTGCGTGTACTGTTTTCTGTAGCACTCCTCACCATCTAACATACTACATATTTACTTGTTTCTTTATTGTCTATAGGTTCTTACCAACACTGCAATATAAGCTCCATTAGGGTAAGAACTTTGCTTTGTTCACTGCTGTATCCCTCAGCAACTAGAATAGTACCTGGCATATGGACAGTCAACAAATGCTTGTTGTAAAAAATCAAGAAAGAAAAGCTATAGACCAACAGCTCAAATGAACACAGACGCAAAAATCCTCAATAAAATATTAGCAAATTAAATCTAACAATGTGTAAGAATTATATACTACAACTGAATGTGATTTGTTCCAGGTACACAAGGCTTGCTCAACATTTGAGAATCAATCAATGTAATCTATCACTGTGGTTCCCAACTGCTGAGGGAGGCTGAAGCAGGAGGCTCTCTTGAGCCCAGGAATCTGAGGCTGCAGTGAGCTATGATCACATCACCGCACTCCAGCCTGGGTCACAGAATAAAACCCTGCCTCAAAAAAAAAAAATAAAAAATAAATTATTTTTAAAAGGATGGAAAAAAATGGGTAAAAAATGGAAAAGGTTCACAGAAACAATTTCTAAGGAAATGAATATTCACTCATAAGAGAAATGCAAAACAAATTGCAAACTAAAATTTCACAGATAAGATCAAAAAGCTTTTGAAAATATATGGTTTTTGAAGAGAATACAGAAACAAAACACAACTTCCTTTTAGAGTGTAAACTGGCCCATCCTCTACAAAAAGCAACTCAAATAAAATGCACATTCCCTTTGATTCAGCAATTTCTTACAGAAAGGTATCCTAAGATGTACTTGCACAGATAGGCAAAGATATGCTATTTTAATAGCAATTAAGTAGCAATTCTACTGAAGTATTATGTAACACTAAAAGATATGTAGCCCCTTAAGAGAAAAAAAAACATATAACAGAGTAGATAGCATGCTACCATTTGAGTTTTTTACAAGCTCTATTTTTGTTAAAGGATAAAAAATTACATCTAGATAGGAGAAATAAATTCTAGTGTTCTATAACACTTTAGGATGACTATAGCTTGGAGGATACTGAATGTTCCCAGCACAAAATACATGTTTAAAATGGATATGCTGATTACCCTGATCTGATCACTATACATTAACATCCATGGAAACATCATTATGTACCCCATAAAATGTACAATCATTATGTGTCAAAATAAAATAAATTTTAGGCCAGGCACGGTGGCTCACGCCTGTAATCCTAGCACTCTGGGAGGCCGAGGCAGAAGGATAGCTTGAGCTCAGGAGTTCGAGACCAGCCTGAGCAAGAGCAAGACTCCATCTCTACTAAAAATAGAAAGAAATTAGCTGGACAACTAAAAATATATAGAAAAAAATTAGCCAGGCATGGTGGCGCATGCCTGTAGTCCCAGCTACTCGGGAGGCTATGGCAGGAGGATCGCTTGAGCCCAGGAGTTTGAGGTTGCTGTGAGCTAGGCTGACGCCATGGCACTCTAGCCCAGGCAACAGAGTGAGACTCTGTCATTCATTCATTCATAAACAAATAAATAAATATAAACTAAAACAAATTTTAAAGTTGATATCTATAGATCTTTGTGACACTATCTGAAAGATACATAACAAACTCTTATGGGTGGCTGCCATTGACAAGGGGAACCAGCAGACAGGGGAATGGGAACAGGGGGATGAAGGCTTATATTTCTCACATATTCACATATACTTTTTGAATCATCACTCATCTAGTCAATACATTTTCTTTTTAGGTAAGTTTTATACCCCATTCTTTCTCCACTTCCCCACCCCAAAGGTATTTTGGCTTATACATCAAAGAAGAAATATTAAAGTATCCCCTTTGCCATAATATCTAAAACTACACACACAACTATTCCAAAAGATGCAGTATGAGAAGTCTGAAACTAATACATGCTTCTCTTACTGTGCCCTCCTATTTTTCAGAAGTGGCTAAATCACGTGTGGAATTGTCTCTTTTAAGCTACAATTGAAAAGAAGGATTATGAAAGCAATAGCAGCTGCCATGGAATGACCAATTTCTAATCATGAGCTCTTCTCAGGTGCTAGAAATCAGTTGTAACTGGCGGCAAAGGTGCTCACTTCCATCACGGCTTACCACCTCACGTCTGCAGCATACTAGGAACAGAATAAACACATTAAGAAATGATGGGACAAGAAAATTGAAAAATAAATGAAGTGCAATAACAAAAGTGAGTCTTTATGATGAATTATAAACTATCCTTTTACAGTTTTTAAGGTAAAAATGCTCTCTTGCAAGAAAACATACATTCACAGAAGTCCTTTATCTTTACTTGAAAACAGAACACTTTTAGATAACGATTTTCTACCAGGTTTCAGGAATAGCTGAAAAGACTAAGGGGAAAAATGGTAGTAACATCTCTCAATAGTGAAATTCCCAAGTTATTTACAAGTGATCAAATGCCACAATTCAAAAGCAAGAGAAACTTCAGACACTAAGCTTCTTTGGGTTCTTCTTACAGGGACACTAAAGTAAATGTAATACAAACAGTTTAGACACTACTTTCAGCCAATACAAAAACATCAAGCTATTATATGCTTATTAATTAAATCACAATACCACTCTATATACATACGTGCAACCTATGCACCAACTAAGGGCAGAAAATCACTTATTCTATTCAAATACTAACATATTTATAATTTCCGACATGCCTTTTATCCTCAAATAGAATAGTACTTTACAAAGCTGTTACGCAGCAACTGAACTTGATACTCTTGCAGAAAGCCCAGGGCATCTCACCTAACACTGCTAATTTATTAATCTGCCTTCTTTGCTATAAAGTTTCATGTTTTTCCAATACTAGATTACCTTAAAAGCATTTATAACTTCAATTGGTCAATCTATTTGAACCTAAGTATCTGCAAATAATTTTAAAGAAAATGCATTTTATAGCTTCATTTCAAAAGATGCAACTTACTAAACATTATACTTTAGTCTAAACCATTTCCTATAACTCATGATAAAAAACAAGTAAAATACCAATCAATAGCCTAGTTATAATTACATAATTTAATTTTCTACTTTGCTAACCCAAAACTGACAAAATCCAGGGAATAAACTAAACTGTGGGCCTTTGCAGCTTATAAACTGCAAAATGCTCATGGTGCTATAAGTAATGCACACACAAAAACAGTAGAAAGAAATTGTAAAGAAAGTTGGATTATTTAGAATTAAGCATGTTTGGGATAGAGAGGGAAAGAAGGCCTGAATTTAAAATGTGGAAGATGCATCTAAAATGTGAAAAATGCAGGCTTGCTAAATTTGAGAGGATTCATTGAGAGACATACTAAATAAGAATACAGATGAATCTAAATGAGAATATAACATGCCTGCAAAGGATTTCAGAAGAAGCACTCAAGCTCAACCAATACAACATAAGAACAGTCACAAGCCAGGTGTGGTGGCTCGCACCTGTAGCCCCAGCTACTCAGGAGGCTGAGGCAGGAGGATTCCTTGAGCCCAGAAGTTGCAGTGAGCTATGATGATGCCACTGCACTCTAGCCTAGGAAACAGAACAAGATCATGTTTCTTTATATATTAAAAAAAAATTAAAAATTAAAAACACACACTAGTCACAGCAGGACTCAATAGAAAGGAAGGACAAAGAGCTATGGAAAGTAAACCTTTGAATTAATTTTGCTTCAAAATCCAACACATCTTTTGTGACGCATGGTGGCTCACATCATAATATCAGTGCTCTGGGAGGCCAGGATTTCAAGACCAGCCTGGGCAACACAGAGACTTCCTACCTAAAAAAAAAATCTGACACATCTCCCGTGCAACTTTTTAAAATTTATTTATTTTTTCTTACAGACAGGGTCTCACTCTGTCACCCAGGCTGGAGTGCAGTGGCTCAATCAAAGGTCACTGAGCTCACTGTAACCTCGAAGTCCTGGCTCAAGCGATCCTTCTACCTCTACCTCCCAAGTAGCTAGGAGGAACAGCAGTGTGCCACCATGCCCAGCTATTTTTTATTTTTTATTTTTATAGAGATGGCTATGTTGCCCAAACTGGTCTGGAACTCCTGGCCTCAAGCTATCCTCCTACCCTTGCTTCCAAAAGTGCTGGGATTACAGGTGAGCCACCACGCCTGCCCTCTTGTGCAATTTTTAGAAAATAATTTTGCTCTGTTGATTTACGTAAAAGACATGAAGCATACTTTCCTGCTTCACCTTGAGTGAAAAAAAAAAAAAAGACATGAAGCAGAATTTTATAAAGCATTAATTTTTTTTTTAAGAGACAGGGTCTCACTCTGTCACCTAGGCTATGGTGCAGTGGCGTCATCTGGCAGGTCTGAAGGTAGTGAGTTATCTCACTTGATTGTTCAGTCAGTTACAGATTGAACTCCTTGTTCTACTACTTTCCTCCCTTCTCACTACTGCACTTGACAAAAGAAAAGAAAAGAAAAGAACACAACACAACACAACACAGGCACCATCATAGCTCACTGCAGCTATGATGCAGTAGACTCTTGGAATCAAGTGATCCTCCTTCCACACGTCCAGCTAATTAAAAAAAATTATTTATTTTTTTATAGATACGGGGTCTATGTTGCCCAGGCTGGTCTCAAAACTCCTGAGCTCAAATGATCCTCCTGCCTGGGACTACAGGCACATGCCACTTTGCCCAGCTATAAAGCATTAATTAGATATATTAGCCTAATAAGTAAAACACATCTTCCTTTCCCTTCTTTCTAGCTTCCCTCATAGATACCTTTTTTATTTGCCCCCTCCCCCTACAATCTAATTCTGATAACAATGAACTCTTAACATAGGAGGTATGAACTATCTGGTATTTGAATCAAAACTCTGCTTAAAGAAAAAATTTCCCTAGGGCAAGGACCCTCAACTTTTATCAGGTTCTTATAGCAATCAGTGACAATAGCTTAAAACCATTTTTTTAAGACTCCCTAAAAATCAGTGCAATAGAGAAAACAGCCAAATGACCCTGTGCCACTTACTCCTTTCCCCAATCCTATTCAACTTGTCTTCTAACCCAATAATCAATTACAAATAGAACAAGAGAGAAGATACCTCCTGTGCTTAATTATGGAGTCCCCATCCTATACTTGTGGCAGTTGGAGGTAGTGCTGGGGTCATCTCTTTGACTTTGGGAGTATAAGACTGATACCATCTTTGAAGATCTTGAGATGACTTTTAAAGTCCTACATATAAAATTAAAACTAGAATCTCCAGAACACAGTATTATAACTCTTCCCTGATTGGATATGTCAAACCCAAGAATGAGTGCATCTTTTTTTTTTCTTAATTAGGAAGATGTTTAAGGAACAATATAAAATCTACAAATATCTTCACCATAAATTATTAAAACATGCAAATAATTATTTTCTGGGGAAAAGGGATGACTTAGAATACTCAAATGGAAGGTGCCTATCTCAGCAATAAAACTGGATCTGTGGCTGTGGGAACTCCCTTTAGGTCTATTGTGTGTTTCCTCTGGTGACAAATAAGAACCAATGCCATATATTTTCCACATTCACAAAGCACACTGCCCATCTGTTCTTGTTTTGTAAAACTTTTTTTTTTTTTTTGAGACAGAGTCTCACTCTGTCACCTGGGCTAGAGTGCCCTGGCATTAGCCTAGCTCACAGCGACCTCAAACTCCTGGGCTCAAGGAATGCTCCTGCCTCAGCCTCCTGAGTAGCTGGGACTACAGATGCCTGCCACAACGCCTGGCTAATTTTTCTATTTTTAGTAGAGACGGAGTCTTGCTCTTGCTCAGGCTGGTCTCGAACTCCTGACCTCAAGCAATCTTTCTTTCCACTAAGCACTAAAGACACAGTGTAGTGGGATGCTTTGGAAAAAGGCACCTGCCTAAACTAATTCCAAGCAGCAGAATGAACTGGTGACCAATTTTATTTAAAATTTCTTCCTGAAGAAATACGGCATTCCAGGCCAGGCGCGGTGGCTCACGCCTGTAATCCTAGCACTCTGGGAGGCCGAGGCGGGTGGATCGCTTGAGCTCAGGAGTTCAAGACCAGCCTGAGCAGGAGCGAGACCCCGTCTCTACTAAAAATAGAAAGAAATTATATGGCCGGCTAAAACATATACAGAAAAAATTAGCCAGGCATGGTGGCGCATGCCTGTAGTCCCAGCTACTCGGGAGGCTGAGGCAGTAGGATTGCTTGAGCCCAGGAGTTTGAGGTTGCTGTGAGCTAGGCTGATGCCACGGCACTCTAGCCTGGGCAACAGAGTGAGACTTTGTCTCAAAAAAAAAAAAAGAAAGAAAGAAATACAGGGTTCCTCACTGTATTCTCCCAGTGCCTGTATTACTTGAATGTATTACTATTTGTTAAACTAAGACCCCAGCTACCACCCTCAAACCTTAAAGTTACAAATAAAACCCCAAATCATTAAAGTTATTTCTTATATTTATCCTTAAAGCCATTCTCCTCTGTGAAATGTCTAACCTACCAGGCCTAATTTTATTTTGTAGCCTATTTTATAGAATCTTCACTGCAATCTGAAAAGTCTACTGTATGTAATTACAACCTTACATAATTTAAAATTCAAGGACAAGCATAAAAAGGCAATTCCCCACATTTAAGAAAATTCACAAAATTTTCTGGCTTTTTGCCAAACAAGTCCTTCTCTGCCCCTATGCAGTTTTAATAATTTACATACTTTGTGGTAAGGCTACTTGGTACTATCAAGTCTCCAAAAGCGTAAAAATCCAAATGAACACCATCTGTACCAAAAGCCAAACAGCACCAAGAACTGTTAGGTAGTCTTCAGGGCCTATGTCTTTTACCCTGGGAATTTAATAACTTTTCTCCTATCAACAAGTGAGAGAATTGAGCAGGGTCAGAGGAACAGATCCTGGCCTTTTAGAGAATGCCAAGAGCCGCAAGAAGCTTCCCATTACCAAAAAAGTAAGCACACATACGTTTTACCATCAACTGACAGTTCACTTTGTGCTTTTTAAGTCCCACTGCCAAGGTCAAACAAAGCAGCAATGGAAGTAACAGACTGATTAATTAAAGTTACATGTGAGGATTTGGGAAGTGAATATGGCTAATTTCAAGTATAACAGCCGCTATGTTTGACAAACCAACCCTTCCTCCCATTTTTTCCCTTCTCTTCTCTTCTTTCTCTCTCTCTCTCTCTCACGCACACATATACACTTATAAATCACATAACTAAAGTGTCCCAGTTGGCTTTATGTTAGCAAGGAGGAAACATGTCCGGATTTCATGTCTGTAAAATATCTGCGGACTGGGCATCTTGTGACATTGAATGGCAACAGAAAAACCACCACACAAATTAATTATCAAGAAGGCTGACATCCTGCCATCAGTCTCCCTGTTTTCACTTTACAGAAGCACTAATCTATAAGCATACTTTCATGTTATTTCCTACACTTACTTACCTCTTTTTTAAGTGATATGAAAAAAGACCAATTTTCTTTGGGTATAGGACTGAAGAAAATGATTAACATCAAAATCATTATTTTGAATGGCTTCCAGCTTTCAAATCTTTCATCACAACTTTAAGAATCCCACAAATTCACTTAACTTCATTATTCTTTAACTGTGTTTTACAGGAAGAGAGCAGTTTGTAATATTTTCATGGGACTATATTATGATTAGACAAAGCATTGAGTTACAATGTTGACATATCCCCTAGGTCCTAAAAGGCTGCAGCTCCCATATGTCCTTGACATGTAATATCCCGTCTTTCGATACCTCCAGTCAATACAGTCAAGAATTGCCAGACAGAATAGTTCTTTCCACTGCAATCATATTATATCCTTCCCTGAGCCTGCTTCTAGTGTTTATGTCCTGGGTCATGGCTTGCTGGCCCAATGAAAGACAGCATCCTAGGTCTCTTACAATACTGTCATTTCTCTAACATATATAGTTGGGGTTTCAGCACGGCTCCAGAACTTTATAACTAATCCTAGCTTTTCAAGAAATTAGAGAAATCACAATTGGGTGGACAGTTGGAAAGCAAAAGTTACTCTTATAGTTCCTTGCCCCTTCTGTTAATCTCAGAAGCCAGGAGCTGTTTCTAGTTGAGACATTTTAAGATACAAAAGAAAGCCATGAGGGCCAGGCTCGGTGGCTCACGCCTGTAATCCTAGCACTCTGGGAGGCCGAGACAGGAGGAACGCTCAAGGTCAGGAGTTTGAGACCAGCCTGAGCAAGAGCGAGACCCCGTCTCTACTAAAAAAATAGAAAAAAATTATCTGGCCAACTAAAAATATATATAGAAAAAATTAGCCGGGCATGGTGGCGCATACCTGTAGTCCCAGCTACTCGGGAGGCTGAGGCAGTAGGATCGCTTAAGCCCAGGAGTTTGAGGTTGCTGTGAACTAGGCTGATGCCATGGCACTCACTCTAGCCCGGGCAACAGAGTGAGACTCTGTCTCAAAAAAAAAAAAAAAAAAGAAAGCCATGATTGGGCATTCTTCCCTAACATAAACCAATCCTTGCACCACTAGGCAACCTCTTTCTTCTAAAACACAGACTGCCCTACCTTGTGCCTGTCATAATTAATTTGAAATAAAATGAGTTATCTTGGCTGGGCATGGTGGCTGATGCCTGTAATCCTAGCACGCTGGGAGGCTGAGGCAGGAGGATAGCTCGAGCTCAGGAGTTCGAGACCAGCCTGAGCCAAGAGTAAGACCCCATCTCTACTAAAATAGATAAAAATAGAAAAAATTAGCCAGGCGTGGCAGGAGGATTGCTTAAGCCCAGGTGTTTGAGGTTGCTGTAAGCTAGACTGATGCCATGGCACTGTAGCCCGGGTGGCAGAGCAATACTCTGTCCCCATACACACATACATAAATAAAATAAAACAAAATAAGTTATCTTAATTTAAAAATCATTACTGAACTGACCAGAATTTTAAAATACCACCATTCTCCCATTCTCCAGAGTGGAAAATGGCATCCCTTCTAACATTTTCAGGGAAAGAATATAGGCCTTTGGATCAAGAAACCCAACGGGCCACAAGGCATAGCAGAAAAGGCAAAAGTATGGATTAAGACAAGTCTAGGTTTGAATCTGAGTTTGGTTACTCTGTAGCTGTTTAACCTTGGCCAAACCCACATAACCTCTTTAAGTCTCAACTTCTGCTTCAGTAAAATAGCCATAAAACACCCACTTACCTCAAAAGATAGTGGAGAGGATAAAAGGAGATAGGTATAAGGTGAAGTGCCTAAGTGGTGCCAATAAATATTAGATACAATCCCTGCAAAAACAGATGGTTGAGTGGAAAACTCCGAAGAAAGAAAGGAAAATAACAATTCTGGAAGCTTTTTTGAGTGCCAGCCACTTTGTTAGGCCCTTTTTCATACAGTCTTACTTAAGGTACCCTTTTAACATTTCCCCCATTTCCTTTTTTAAAAGATGTTAAATAACTAAGCAGGTCATCAAAAGTGGTGAGTCCTATTTCTGACTCCAAACATTAGGTACACTGTCTACTGCATAACTTAAAATGGCTACTTTTGAAAACACATGCTATTCACAGTGACTTCAACTGAAAAGAAATCAGAATTGAGCACATTGTTATAAACATAAATTCCGAAGTGAACACTGATTTTTAGATTTTAATCAGGCCTACCATCATAATTAAAGTTTACTATCTAAAGCACCACAATTAATCTCAAGAGTAGCTGTCCTTATACATCATTTACAAACCATTATTTACAAAATCCAGGTCATCAAAGGTAAGCTGCAGTATGAGCCACCAATGTACACATACCATACTACAAATCTCAGCTCTGACCAACAACCAAGGCTACCGCTGAAAGTGTTCAAAGAGGTCCTGATGGCACTTGCATTCATTTAGGAATTCAGTGCCTGCTGTATAAATAGTACTTCCTACAGTAAACCCTTATTAAAAAGTCCAAAGACAAAACCTACCAGTAACAAATTTCACATTTCATTTGGATTGACCCCCTAAGTAGTATACTATACATCATAGGGTAAGCATAACTTTTATATGCACTGGAAAACCAAAAAAATACTGCTGACTTGCTTTACTGCTGTATGTCCTTTATTGTGGTCTGGAATCAAACCCGCAGTATCTCTGAGGTATGCCCGTATTATCTTACAACTATCACCTAAAAGTAATTTCTCAATAGTAATGTATGAATTTTAAGTCCTCACAACATACAATAATTTCCTGTTAGTTAATCAAAGTTGTAAATCATTAACAAAAACTTTTAGCAGAAAACCCAATGCAATTAATGCTTCAATATTTCACAAAACAAAGATGGGAGTACTTCTTATGACCCCATACTAAATCATAAGGGTACTGCAAAACTTAAACTCTTTGAGGAACACCTTTAAAAGTTTGATGAAAGCTTTTCTCAAAAAATGCACACACGTCCACATATATAAAACTTTGTATGCTACTTAAGGTATCCCCATTAAACCCCATCCATAGCCCCTTTTATGGGGAATTCACCAACCTAACTAAAGACCTCTTATTGAGGAAGTTATTTACAATTTTAAGAAATTTTTCTCCTAGTTTTTAAAACAGGGTCCCTAGAGCAATTTATATTTATCGATTTATAAAAATTGCATTTACCCACAACTTCATATTAAAAAGACACTTCTTCCAAGTCCTTTAAATTCTTGCAATAGTAACAAAACAAAACATTCTAGTGCACTTTGTCCACTAATATTAAAAGTGCTCATATCATGTGTGGCCTAGAGAACCAGGCAAAGAGAATTCCAAGGTATTGTCAAGTCCAGTGACCTTGAGAAGTTGACAAGCTAGTTGCACAGCCCGTCCTAATTTAAAATAATTTAAAAAAAGAAAAGGCGGGCCAGCGGCTCACGCCCCATAATCCTAGCAGTCTGGGAGGCTGAGGGGGGAGGATCTCTCCAGGCCAGGAGTTCTAGACCAGCCAAACCCCATCTCTACAAAAAAATAGAAAAAATTAGCTAGGCAAGGTGGCAAGTGCCTGTAATCCCAGCTACTTGGGAGGCTAAGTCGCAAGAGAATCATTTGAGCCCAGGAATGTGAGGTTGCAGTGAGCTATGATGGCTCCACTGCACTCTAGCCCAGGCAACAGATAGAGACTCTGCCTCAAAAAAAAAAAAAAGGAAAGAAAGAAAACCACAACTCCTTTCAACAATTTAATGATGATTTTGAACCAAAACAGGTGTGGTCTTTAAGCTGAAACCTTTAAGTGGAATGGAAAAGGAATACTATAGGAAAAAAAGACCAAAAAAATAGATCTACAGAAATTAAAGAAGGAAAAACATGACCTAAGGACTAAATTTTCTAAGTATGACATCCTCAAGAATATATTTGACTTACCAGAAATACTTAACTTGAAAAGCTATCACCAATTCCCCAAACTAAGTCAATTTGAGAACTCGGAATGAAAGACAACACTGAATTAGGTGGAATTACTAAAGTCAATAAAATAATACAAACATGACAACTTGTATACAGATTTTACCTTTAAAAAAAAAAAAACTTACTGCAAACTACTAAGATAACAATGTTAGGCTAGGCGTGGTGAATCACACCTGTAATCCCTGCCTTGGGAGGCCAGGGCAGGAGGATCCCTTCAGCCTAGGAATTCAAGATCAGCCTATGCAACATAGAGAGACGCCCATTTACACAAAAAAAATTTTAATTAAAAAAAAAAAAATAGCCGGGCATGGTGGCAAGAAGATTGCTTGAGCCCAGGAGTTCCAGGATGCAGTGAGCTATGATGTTGCCACTGTTCTCCAGCCTGGCTAACAGAGTGAGACCATCTTAAAAAAGTTTTTTTTAAAAAAGAGATAACAATGTTAATTTAAGCAGCTCAAGGGCCAGGTGTGGTGGCTCACGCCTGTAATCCTGGCACTCCGGGAGGCTGAGGTGGGAGGATCACTTGAGCTCAGGAGTTTGAGACCAGCCTGAGCAAGAGGAAAATCTTGTCTCTACTAAAAATAGAAAAAATTAGCCAGGCGTGGTGGTGCACGCCTGTAGTCCCAGCTACTCGGGAGGCTGAGGCAAGAGGATCGCTTGAGCCCAGGAGTTTGAGGTTGCTGTGAGCTAGGCTGACACCACAGCACTCTAGCCTGGGCAATAGAGCGAGACTCTGTCCCAA
>CM052439.1:128741204-128753565 GCA_028533085.1 Varecia variegata
AGACTCTGTCTAAAAAAAAAAAAAAAAAAAAAAAATTGGGGGACCAGCTCCTCCAGAGGTTTGGTAGGCATCTCTTCCTGAGGGAAAACAGAAGTGAGAGGTTAGTGGGAAGAACTACAGCATCCATGGCTACAGTTGATCTCATGGCCACAACTGGTACTTTCATCTCTCTCATCTACTATCCATTCCAAAGTCCCCTGACCCACTGATGGCCTCAGTGGTTTCCCTCGTGGTGTGTACCATCAATTGGTCAAATTGTTTTGTCCACCTGGTTGTTTGGTGTCCATACCATGCAAGTGCTTTCTGGTGGGCATTAACATATGATACAAAAATCTTCACACCTGTGCCCCTCTCATATGCCCATCTACCTGTGTCTTCCCTAGACCTCCTTGTCTCTGATATTCTAATTTTTCTGCTTTCAGGCCCCCGACCATTCACCACTGTCCATGAGTCTATATACACTTTGACTTCAGGCCACTTCTCCTTGGACACAAAGTGGATGATCAGGGCACCTCCTGAATCTCTGCCCATTGAGATGTGTCTTTCACAGTCACTCCTGAATACAGCTATTATGCAGACTGCATGCCCTTTTGTTTTTGCCCATGTGTGGAATCAATCCACCCATAAACCAAGTTAGAAGTTTTTCCTCCTCTTTCAGGTGGTTAAATGGGAGTCCCATATGGCTATTGGTGTGAGCTGAAGAGGGGTACTGCTACATAGTGGATGCTATGATGGGACATGGATACCGTAGGGTTCTGGACCCACTGTTCATGCCACATGCTTGTGTCATCTCTTGCTGCTCATGTTTAGTCCCAGATGTACTATTTCCATCTCATAGTGGATTGCTACTGAGCCCACCTGACTTTACGACTTGTTCCTGACTCGTGATGGGCAGTCCTAGACTCGTAGTCACTTGGTACCCCAGGCTGAGCGTTCCAACTCTATCAGGGCCCATGAGCATTCTGTTTTACAAAAACTGTGTAATCCTCTGCTGCAGATGGTGTGACCTTGCTCCATAATCCCAGGAGCCTGGGTTGTGACTCTTCAACTGGGGCTTGCCATAAACTTCATACCATATCTTTTCCTGCTACTGACATCTTGAATACCATAGAGTGTGCTGCGGGGCTGCATGCCCTACAGCTGGGACCTGCTGCACAGCCATTCTACTCTAGGCCCCACTCAGAGCTGGCAACTTTCCATATCACCTGATATATAGGCTGGAGTAGTTTTCCTAGGTGTGGAATGTGTTGCCTCCAAAGCCTGAGGAGGCCTAATAGTTATTGTAGTCATTGTGCTTCCTTCATTGTAGCAGCAGATGCATGATAAGTAATCTGTCCTTTACTATTTTTTTTTTTTTTTTTTTAGAGACAGGTCTCACTCTGTTGCCCAGGCTGGAGTGCAAGGGCACAGATCATAGCTCACTGCAACCTTGAACCCCTGGGCTCAAGCAATCCTCCTGCCTCAGTCTCCCAAGTCTGGGACTATAGGCTCGCACAACCATGTCCAGCTGATTTATTTTTATTTTTATTTTTTGTAGAGAGGGGGTTTTGCTATGTTGCCCAGGCTGGTCTTGAACTCCTGGACTCAGGCAACCCTCCCTGCTTGGTGCCCCAAAGTGCTAGGATTACAGGCATAAGTCACCTCACCCAGACTGTCCTTTAGTTTAAAATATTTTTTTAGAGACAAGGTCTCACTCCATCACCCAGGCTGGAGTGCAGTGCCATGATCATAGCTCACTAACAGCCTCGAACTCCTAGGTTCGAGGGTGGATCCTTTACTTTGAAGGGAATGTCCTGGCATGCGCCTGACCACAGGATACACAGAAACTTTACTGAGGTGGCAAATACCTGAATTTTTGTAGGATTTATCTCCCTCTAGAGTGTATGTGCCTTACCAAGGTCTCCAGCATATTAGTGCCCTCTTATTCATCCTGCCTGATCAGCATGATGTCATCAATGTCATGAGTCAACATGATGTTCTGCGATATGTCCAGATGGTCCAGATGTCTTCAGGCTATATTATGACAAATGGTTGAAAAGTTAACATGACCCTGGAGCAGCCTGTTTCTGATCATCTTTCTGGACTGGAATAGAAAAGAACACATTTGCCAAATCAATGGCTGCATACTACGTACAGGAGACTATGTTACCTGTTCTAACAAAGACATCTCTTCTGGCTGTGATCAGGGCTGTTTCTTGGTTGAGCTAGCGTTAGTCTCCAGGATCCATCTAATTTCTGCAAGGACCAGACTGGCAAATTAAACAGATATGACAGGAACCACCAAGCCTGCATCTTGAAGAGTGGCACTAATTTCTGCCATACCTCTCCAGGATTATACTGTTTTTGATTCACTGTCTTAGTGGAAGGGAGCAATTGTGGAGGCTTCTACTTGGCTTGTCCTACTATGATGCCTCTCACCAACAGGTATGATGTATGGGTTACTTTAACTGCCACATGTGTCAATCACAATTATATATTTAGGGACTAGGGAAATCTCCACCATGTGATTTCACAGAGTGATTGGATTCATGGACTCATGCTTTGGCCAGGACTTTTTGCATTACCTTTATGTATTACACAGAGCCCATGATGAAGTTTTGGGTACTTGGGCATCATTGTCAACTCGGACCCTGTCTTCAGAAGTTTGTGGAATGTCTGAGTAGTCCCCTCATCCCAGTGAACAGTCACTCAAGTACATGGCTGCAGATCCCTTTGGGAAAGCACTGGGGAAATCATTATGTATCGCAGGGTTCTCCAGACTGGGATCCAGCCATCTCTTTAGTCAATGGGCACTAGGTCTTAAAACTGAAAACTGGCTTAGTCCAGAGACTGGGCAAGAGACCTTTTATGGGCAACTGCCCTCAACCTCTTGCTCATCCACTCTTGCTCTATTTTGATTACGTATATTAAGTAGTACCTGTTGGCTGCCCAGCTATTTTGCCCCTAGGGGTGCTGTGTTCTATTAACCATCCCATAATTGTGGACATTGTGACCCTCTGGATTCTAATGGTAAAGTGTTACCACCTGGCCTCAGTTGCACAGGCCTTTTGATCCCCATTGCTATTTTTTTTTTTTTTTTTGAGACAGAGTCTCACTCTGTTGCCCGGGCAAATGCCATGCTGTCAGCCTAGCTCACAGCAACCTCAAACTCCTGGTCTCAAGCAATCCTCCTGCCTCAGCCTCCCAAGTAGCTGGGACTACAGGCACACACCACCATGCCCAGCTAATTTTTTCTATTTTTAGTAGAGATGGGGTCTCACTCTTGCTCAGGCTGGTGTCAAATTCCTGAGTGCAAGCTATCCTCCCACCTCAGACTCTCAGAGTGCTAGGATTACAAGCATGAGCCATCACGCCCGGCCATCTCCCTTGTTATTGGTGAGCCCAATTCTGTGACTGTTTCTCCAGCCATTAACCCTGGCCTGCAGAGGCCGGCCATGCTAAACTTCATGGCCATGCTAGGGCCCCTTTCACCAGCATATTTCTTTTTTTTATTTTTTTTTTATTTTTTGTTCTTTTATTTCAGGATATTATGATCACCAGCATATTTCTAATGCCCTTGGTAAATGGTGTGTCCTCTGAGCCTTCCTACATGGCCTCATATAATTTGTCCATTCCAACATTCCCACTTCCTGAGCCTTTTACTCCCTTTCTCGTCTATATACCATGGCAAGTCAAGCATTTCAATTCAGTCTGCCAGGGCCACTGTTTTTTTTCCAGGCTTTGAGGAGTAGCTCTAGCAGCAAGATTCACCCCCTCCCCGGGGGGCCACCCCAAGAAGAATGTGATCTTGGCACCATAGTTATAATCAAGGCTACTATTGCACAATCAATCATGGGCTGAGGCCCTCTCAAGAAGCATGTGGCCTCAGCTCAAAAGCTGAGGTGAGCCCTGAAGGTGCTAAAGGGTGGAGGCTGTCCCTCACCTCACTCCTTGTAGCTGTGTAGCAAGTATTTTCTTTATCAGGGATCTGAGTGGTACATATCCATATCTGCCATGACTAAACTTTTTGGTATTTTCTATTATATCATTTATGATCAATTATCCTTATTTTTGGCTAGACAAGGTGGCTCATGCCGGTAGTCCCAGCACTTTGGGAAGCCCAGATGGGAGGATCGCTTGAGGCCAGGAGTTCAAAGCCAACCTGGGCAACATAGTGAGACCCCATCTCTAAAAAAAAAAAGAAGTAAATAAAATTTTAAAAATTAGCTGGGCTTGCTAGTGTGTGCCTACAGTCCTAACTATTTAGGAGCTGAGGTAATGGGAGGATTGCTTGAGCCCACGAATTCAAGTTTGTAATGAGTTAGATTGTGCCTCATGCAATTGCACTCCAGCCTGGGCAACAGAGAAAGACCCTGTCTCTAATAAATAAACAAATAAATAATTGTTGATAAAATATGATTAAATGTTTTTTTAAAAAATCATATTTTAAAGTTTAACACTGCCTAAGACAGGAAAAAGGGAAAAAAACTTTGATTGTTTTGATGCCAGGAGTTCAAGACCAGCCTAAGCAACAGGGAGACGCCATCTCTACAAAAATTTAAAAAATTAGTCAGGTATGGTGGCACATGACTATAGTCCCAACTTCTCCAGAAGCTGAGGCAGGAGAATCACCTGAACTGAGGAGTTTGAGGCTGCAGTGAGCTATGGATGCTGCCACCACACTCTAGCCCAGGCACCAGAGTGAGACCCTTTCTCAGAAAAACAAAAAACAATGCCTAAGAGTATCATGCTTAATTAAAGACTTAACTATTTCTTTTTTTTTTTTTTTTTTTTTTTGAGACAGAGTCTCACTGTGTTGCCCAGGCTAGAGTGCCGCGGCGTCAGCCTAGCTCACAGCAACCTCAAACTTCTGGGCTCAAGCAAGCCTTCTGCCTCAGCCTCCCCAATAGCTGGGACTACAGGCATGCGCCACCATGCCCGGCTAATTTTTTGTATATATTTTGATTGTTTGGCTAATTTCTTTCTATTTTTAGTAGAGACGGGGGTCTCGCTCTTGCTCAGGCTGGTCTCGAACTCCTGAGCTCAAATGATCCGCCCGCCTCGGCCTCCCAGAGTGCTAGGATTACAGGCGTTAGCCACCGCACCCGGCCTTAGCTATTTCTTTAAAGCTGAAAAAATTTTTTCTTAAGTGTTATTGTCAGGCAGATAGTAAGGGATTTCCAGCTCTGCTAGGGGCAAAAGCGGTGCACCACCTTGGTGCTATCTCGAGCAATTGCCATCCCTGGGGAAGAAGGACAAGGAGTCACCCGTTTGGTGCTGCCCCAACTTGATTCTGCCCTGAGCAATTGCCACAGCTGGGGGGAGGAGAAACGCCCGCCCTGCCAATCTGCAAAAGAATGCAGGAAATTCCCCAACCCAAGGCCAGACAGCCAGGCACAATAGGGTCTGGAAAATGACCTAGAGTAACCTAAGCCTAATTATCATGTCATTAACTGGCCATCAAAGTGGTTTAATGGTAATGTTTGACCCACAAGGAGAGCCCAATCCAGACAATGTAAAACAAGACCCCAGACCATAACCAGGGCCTCTTGTTATGACAGGAAGCCTGTTCATCTTGCTCTTGCTCTATAAACCTATCTTGCTCTTCCTCAATCAACTTCATTTCATGCTTACCTAGCTTTCAGTGTGTATGGTCATTCTTTGGCCAAGAGCACACCAAGAACAGAGAACAGACCACCAAGCTGACATTATTACAAAAGTAATTTGTGCTCACTGTAGGCAAATTTAAAACTCTAAATAAACCAAAACAGGAAACTTTAAGTACTACCTAGAGATAACCACTTTGGTATATATCTTTTATACCTTTTTCTATGCTCGTTTACAAAAAATGAGATCCCACTGTAAATATATTCTGTAAACTATCTTTTTCACTTAATGTGTCTTGAAGATATTAATAAATATTCATCTTTAACATCATTAAAAAATCCATTGTATATTTATGCAATAATTTATTTTATTAATTCCTTCAGGAGAACATTTAAGTTGTCATCACTTGCATCCTGGTAGCTAAATCTTTGAGCACATCCTTATCTGTCTCTTAATATCCTGTCTTGGGAATCCTTTGAAACCCATAAATTTAACCACTTGTTAGTTAAGATGCTCCAAGAAGCAGATGCCAAGATGGGATTAGATATGCAACAGATTTGGAGGGGAAATGCCAGTGAAGGCAAGTGAGAAGGAAGCCAGAGCTTGCAAGGGGAGAGCTGGTAGATTGTGATGCAGGTCCGACCCATGTGACAGACGGGGGGAAGGAAGGAAGTTTCAGCAGAAAGCATTTTACAGTATAATGCAGGAAGTTTCCCCTATGTTAGCACACCCCAAGGGCCATTCAGACTATAACACTAGGCTAGCTAAAGGGAAGCCATTTTGCTTCCAGTATGCTTTCAGTTTGTTCTGTCTCAAAAGTTTAGAATTAATCTGCTTTGTGTTTACACAGCTGCCAGGCACAAGACTAGAAAATGACCTTGAGGAAAAACAAATCAACAGTCTAGAACAGGCCAACCCTGGACTGCTGATGATAGGATCCACCAGACAACCTATAGTTTGCTGATACCCATTGAGCCGGTCATGATGACTTGCACAAAGCTTGCTTTCTGCCATCCACCCCCTTCACTCCTTCCCTTCATAAGTTGCTCAGTAAGCAGAGAAAGATGAGATGGTCTTTGAGACAATAGGCCGCCTCAGACTGCCCGCACTTGAATAAACTACTTTTCCTTCACCAACACTGGCCTCTCGTGTTTGGTTCTTGGGTGGTGGGCAGCAGAACCTGCGATCAGCAACACCTAGCCCAACGTGAGCATCCTCAAGCCACAGTTACCTTCTGAGGAGTTTCATGTCTCCCAGAGACAGGCCTGCCTCAGTCTTTCTGCCACACTCAGCCACTGGCTGGGAGTAGCTTGGGGAAAGTGTGGTGGGTTCAGAACGCAGCAGCAGGGCCCTCAGTCCATTATGCTTGGAGATCTGAGAGGCACCTTCTCTTGGCTGCCACAAACACCAACTGTGCTTCAAAAAACTTGGTACTATTCATTCACTGATTCACTATTCATTAACTGACTTCAGTTTGGGTGGATTAACAGGAATAATTTTTCAGAAATTAGAAATAGAGTTCCAGAATCTCCTAAGCAGATTTTCAGGGTATAGCTTCATTATTTTGTTTGAAAGGGTTTTTCAGATTCTACACTAAATTCTAAGCTAAATACTAAATGGAGTTTGGGTTCTTCCTCATTTCGTAGTACCCATTCCTCTACTCATCTTACCTGATGCAAAAAAATCTGGATATGAGTTTAACTTATGTCGGGGCTCAGAAATCAATACGCCAAAACATGGAGTGTTGAACTGAAGAGGTCTCTCTCAAGGTCTCCTGCCCCCAACCCCCAAAGCCTGGGATGACATTGAATTTCTTTATCTGCCTAAGATACAGATTCACCAAAAGGGGCAATTGTTTTTTTCTTCCCCTCCCTGTAAGACCAAGAATGTAACCACACCTGAACAGCCCCTTTCACAAGATAATGAACTGTTCCCTGATCCATTCATTCTCCATTCACTCTCCCTAGTAATCCCCTCAGCAGAATTCCTCTTCTCCCCTCCCCAATCCCATAGCCTGTTTTGCCAAGAGGATATATGAGCTTCTGAACCTCTGTGAGGAAGGGGTAGTTTCTCTGTGACTCTCCCTATTTGTCACATTAGATAAATTTGTATGCCTTTTCTCCAACTCATATGCTATTTGTGAGTTGATTTTTCAGTGAACCTTCAGAGGATGAAGGGGAAGTTTCCCCTTGGCTTCCCTACACTTAATAAATTATAGTCTGGAATAAATTATAGTCTGGAACAATAACTGCCTTTCTAGAAAATATTTTTGAAGGAGAGAATAATAGACTCATCCAAGTACCCATTTTTCCTTACTTTCTGATCATTATATCCCTTATTTTATATGTATGGTTTTGTATTAGTTCTTTATGCCTGCTGTAATAAATTATCACAAATTTGGTGGCTTGAAATACAAATTGATTAAAGTTCTAGAGGTCAGGAGTCTGAAGTGAGCCTCACTGGGCTGAAACCACAATGTCTGCAGGGCTGCATTCCTCTGGAGGCTCCAGAGCAGAATTCATTTCCATGGCCTTCTAGCTTCTGGATGCTGCCCACATTCCCGGGCTTGTGGCCTCCTTCCTGCACCTTCTAAGCCAGCGACAGTGGGTCAAATTCTTTTTTCAGGACCAGTTTTTCACAAGGACAGATCCTGCTTCTGTTATCACATCTCTTTCTCTGACTCTTGACTTCTGTCTCCGTCTTTCATTTTTAAGGACCCTTGTGATTACATGGGGCTATTTTAAAGTCAGCTGATTAGCAACTTCAGTGTCATCTGTAACCTTCATTCTCCCTTTTGCCCTTTGCTAGGTAGCTTCACATATTCATAGGTTTCAGAGATTAGTACGTGTACATCTTTGGTGGGGGGCGTTATTCTGCCTACCACAGGGCTTATAGCCAAGCCTTCCAATACAATGTTACAATGTTGATTAGAATCATTGCTGGTGTTTTATTAGTCTTCTTTTCGATGTTCATGAGAGTAGTTAGTTCAAATTTTTTTCTTCTCGAGCTCCTGACCTTGAGCGATCCACCCGCCTCGGCCTCCCAGAGTGCTAGGATTACAGGCGTGAGCCACCGCGCCCGGCCCAAATTTTTTTCTTTTCTTTCATTCTTTCTTTTTTCTTTGTTTATTTTTCTTTCTTTCTTTTTTTTTTTTTTTTTTTTTTTTTGAGAGACAGGAACTTGCTCTGTCGCAACTAGACTGCAGTGGCATATTCATAGCTTACTGCAGCCTGGAACTCCAGTGCTCAATACATCCTTCTGCCTCAGCCTCCCATGTAGCTGGGACTACAGGTGCACACCACCATACCTGGCTAATTTTTAAAACTTTTTTGTAGATATGGAGTCTCGCTGTCTTATCCAGGCTGGTCTTGAATTCCTGGTCTCAAGAGACCCTCTTGCCTCTGCCTCCCAAAGTGCTGGGATTACAGGCATGAGCCATTGTGCCCAGCCTAATTCTACAAATTTATCACTCTTAAGGTATTTGTCATAGCTCTTGGTAGCTTTACATTATCATATTAAGGAAGTTATCATCTATTCTAAGGTCCTCTTATATATATCTTACTCTGTAAAAAAAATCCTAAAATTTCATGATGTAAAGTGATAATGTATTGGCTGGGTGCTGTGGCTCACCCCTGTAATCCCAGCACTTTGAGAGGCAGAGGCAGGAGGATCCCCTGAGGCCAGGAGTTTGAGACCAGCCTGGGCAACATAGCAAGACCCTACAAAAAAGAAAAATTTAATGCCTTTGGAGTCTAAGATGAGAAAAAACAAAACAAAACAAAATTTTAAAAATTTTAAAATTTATTACCTCTCATGTCTCTGTAGGTTGACTGGGCTTAGTTGGGTGGTTCTCACTTGGGGCTTGACCAGGCTGGATGTCCAATATGGCTTCTTCATTCATCTGTCTGGGGCACCAGCCTTCCTCCATGTGGCCTCTCTCTCCCACAGAGTAGCTTGTGCCAAGTTTTGAGATAATCATATTTTTACTCATTAATTTTTCAATGTTGACAGAGTCTAATGGGCAGATTGTTTACTAGGATGTGCCCTTTATGGAAAAGAAGGGGAGGGAGCAGCAGAGGGAAGAGGAAGGCATCAAGCTATAATGGGGTCTCAACAGCCCTGGCTCCAGGCAGATCTCTGGAGCTGACCCTGGAAAGGTCAACCTCGGAAGCCATTCTCTGAAGGGGCTGAAAGCTGCATGAAGGCTGTACACTAACAGCACTCACAGCAGCTGAGGCAACAAGCCGTTCCTTGAAGGAAGATCTCCATGTCTGCCATAAGATTCACAGTAGTATGATTTCTAATAGTAAAAGATGGGAAACAACCTCAATCTCCATCAGATAGTAATTAATAAATATACACAGTATAGTCATACAATGAAAAAAGTACAGAAATGAAAAATGAATGAACTAATACTACATCTGTGAAAAACTAAATTTGCCACCTGTCAGAAACACAATGTTAAGTGAAAAAAGTACATACAGAAAAAAGCATGTCGGCTGGGTGAGGTGGTTCACGCCTGTAATCCTAGCACTTTGGGAGGCCAAGGCAGGAGGATCACTCGAGGTCAGGAGTTCAAGACCAGCCAGAGCAAGAGCGAGACACTGTCTCTACTAAAAATAGAAAGAAATTATCTGGACAACTAAAAATACATATAGAAAAAATTAGCCAGGCATGGTGGCACATGCCTGTAGTCCCAGCTACTCAGGAGGCTGAGGCAGGAGGATCGCTTGAGCCCAGGAGTTTGAGGTTGCTGTGAGCTAGGCTGACGCCACGGCACTCTAGCCAGGGCAAAAGAGTGAGACTCTGTCTCAAAAAAAATAAATAAACAAAAATAAAAATAAAAGCAATGTTAAATGAAAAAAAGAAGTTGCAGTAAGGTATGTACATTATGATTGTAAGGCTGGTGGTGGGCATCCCTCCCCTCCCTAATGAAAAAAAGAAGAAGCCCACGAGACCTGCCGAAAACAATGCCTGCAAGGCACAGCTAAATTAAAGAATAGCCACACCTGGATGGATTACCCTGTTAAGGGTCTCGGTTCCTGAAATCCATACATACCACCAGCCCCTCCTGGTTCTCAATACCCACCCTAACCCTGTAACGGAACCGAAAGACCCCCATCCCCCAGCTCTAAAACATATATAAGCCCACACAAAACTTCTGGGCGGTGTGACTTCTCGGGCCCCTCTCGGGACCCGTTAGCCTCGCCTGGGAGCGCTCAAATAAAGCCTCGTTGCTTACCCCTTTCTACTCTGCTCATCTTTCTTTCTATGGCGCTGACCATCCAAAAACCTTACAATGATGTTATTTCAATTTTTAAACAAAAAATATTCTACATCATTTATGGATTAATACTTACGTGGTAAAACTATTTCTAAGGGCAAGAGCAAAACACACAAGAAGATCCAAATAGATTTCCCTCTGAGAAGAGGAGATGAATAGGATTGAGGAGGGATGTGAAGGAGATTTTCAAATATTTATATTGGCAAAATCCGAGCATTGAGTACTTGGGTTTTATTATATATATTACATTGTGCTTCTTGGTATGTTTGAGATAGCTAATATTTTTAAAGAAATTAACCACTCCATTATGAGTGATCTTTCCCTTTGGTTATAATGAGAGTAACTACATAAGTATATCTCATCACTTGATTGCATGAAAAGGAAAAAGATGTCCTCTACCAGTCTGCCATTGCCTTTTGTTCTGGTACACTCTTTGCTGCGCTCATTTCTTCAAAACAGTGATTTGATGTCATTGATTAAAAACGACTCCCCCAATGCTTATGCTCTGTTATTTCTGTGTGTGAGAAACTGCATTGCTGCAGTGGGAGAACACTGGAGTACTCAGGCACAGGAAGTTAAAAGAATCAGTCTGGTAGTTGATTCTGCTACAGCCAAGTCCTAGATTTTTTCCATGATTGAAAAAAAAAATCCAGATTTTAAAAAACTCTATGAAGAAAGCATATTAGGCATATAACTGTATTCCTCTATACTGTTCTCTGATCTTTGTTAATTCACATATATCTGTTTTGCATAGCTGCCATCTCTATGCAGGAACTAAGGGAAAACTTCCTCTTCACCCTCTAAAGGTTTGCTGAAAGTCATTTGACAAAAGTCAAATTAATAGGAGAAAAGGCATACAAAATTTTATTTTAACATGCATAGCACAGAATCTCAGCAGAATAATTAACCCGACAACCCAATAGACTACAGAAGTTTATATACCCTTTTTCAGAGGAGGGGGTAGATGGGGAATGTAGACAATTCTTTTGAGGGACAGCAAATGATTATTATGAGAATGAAAAGGCAGAAATTAACTTGGGGGGGAGGGGCACAGTGGCCCATGGATGTAATCCCAGTGACTTGGGAGTCTGAGATGGGAAGGTCACTTGAGACCAGCCTGGCCAACATGGCCAGACCCCATCCCTAAAAAAATTAAAAGAAATAAATTAACTTGTAAATAATTGTCTTTGGAGTTTGAATGAGCCCGAGAGGCAGCCATTATCGTATGAAAAATTCCCTCCAGGTGTGGTTGAATTCCTGTCTTCTTTTTTCAGTTAGACAATGAGATTTCAGGGAGGAGAGGAAGGCAATTATATTTCTTCTGGAAAAAAGCTATCTTGGGGCCGGGCGCGGTGGCTCACGCCTGTAATCCTAGCACTTGGAAGGCCGAGGCGGGCAGATTGTTTGCGCTCAGGAGTTCGAGACCAGCCTGAGCAAGAGCAAGACCCCGTCTCTACTAAAAATAGAAAAAGATGATCTGGCCAACTAAAA
>CM052439.1:128754065-128772797 GCA_028533085.1 Varecia variegata
ATATATATAGAAAAAATTAGCCGGGCATGGTGGTGCATGCCTGTAGTCCCAGCTACTCGGGAGGCTGAGGCAGTAGGATCGCTTAAGCCCAGGAGTTTGAGGTTGCTGTGAGCTAGGCTGACGCCACGGCACTCACTCTAGCCCGGGCAACAGAGTGAGACTCTGTCTCAAAAAAAAAAAAAAAAAAAAAAGCTATCTTGGTCAGACAAAGAAATCCCAGAGGGAGTCCCTCTCTGCACTTGGGTGGGGAGACAAGACAAGGTTAGAGGGACCTTGATTCTGAGGAAGCTTAAATTAAAGTCTTTCAGTATTTCAAAGCACCAGTTTTTGGGGTATCACTTTCTAAGCCCCATCACCTACAAAGGGATTTTGTTGTGTTTTTATTGAATCTCAGTTACCACTTTCACGTGTCCACCTGGGCCTGGGCCTTGCACTAGTCAGTGTTCCACAGTTTTCTATCTTGATAATACACCAGTTTACTGAGCCTTACCTCTATTGTTGAACTTTTGAGATTTTTCAAATATTCCAGTATTATAAATAACATTTCTATGACCATCTTTGTACAAACCACTTATTTATTTTTTTATTTTTTTTTTTTTTTGAGACAGAGTCTCACTCTGTTGCCCAGGCTAGAGTGCTGTGGCGTCCTCCTAGCTCACAGCAACCTCAAACTCCTGGGCTCAAGCAATCCTACTGCCTCAGCCTCCCGAGTAGCTGGGACTACAGGCATGCGCCACCATGCCCGGCTAATTTTTTCTATATATATTTTTAGTTGGCCAGATCATTTCTTTCTATTTTTAGTAGCAGGGACAGGGTCTCGCTCTTGCTCAGGCTGGTCTGGAACTCCTGACCTCGAGCGATCCACCCGCCTCAGCCTCCCAGAGTGCTAGGATTACAGGTGTGAGCCACCGCGCCCGGCCTACAAACCACTTATTTTCTTTCTGGTCATTTCCTTGAGCTATAATCCTCAAGTGAAATTAGTAGGCCAAAAGATATGAATAGTTTTAGGACTTTAAGTCCATATTCCAACATTGCATCAATTTACCCTAGACCCAACAATATTGGGGTTGCTTATTTTCATATATTTTTCAAAATGTAATTAATATATAATGATTATTAAAAGTTACCTAATTCCAAATTCTCCCAGATGCTTTTTAATCTTTTTTTTTTGTCTAATTGTTATACCCTTACCAGGTTCATTGCCCCCTGCTCAAGAGAAAGCCAATACACTGACACAGTAGGGGTTATAGCAGAGAAAGAGTTTAATATCACAGGTACCATGTGAGGAGACCAGAGGAAGTTCTCAAATCTGTCTCCCTGAGAATTTAGGAGAAAGAGTTTCTAAAGATAGTTTGGCAGGCAAAGGGCTAGGCAATTGGGTCTTCTAATTAGCTGGAGGTGAACTCATGGATCAGGAGGCAGAAATCGTCTTCTTGTGTTGAGTCAGTTCCCAGGTCTTAAGATGAGTTGAGTTGGTTCCTCGGGCCACTGCTCTGGTTGGGTTAGTTGGTCCACTGGAATCTAGGGTCTGGAAGGTATCTCAAAGACCAGCCTTAGGTTTAGCAAGGGTGATACTATCTATGGGAGCAAAGAAGAAAGCTAAGAATCTTTATGACCATCAGCTATGCGACTCCTGAGTAGTAAGCAATGATAGGAAAGCAAGGGCCAGGCACGGTGGCTCATGCCTGTAATCCTAGTACTCTGGGAGGCCTAGGTGGGAGGATCACTTGAGGGCAGGAGTTCAAAGCCAGCCTGAGCAAGAGTGAGACCCCGTCTCTACTAAAAATAGAAAAAATTAGCCGGGCATTGGTGGTGCATGCCTGTAGTCCCAGCTACTTGGGAGGCTGAGGCAGGAGGATCGCTTGAGCCCAGGAGCTTGAGGTTGCTATGAGCTAGGCTGATGCCACAGCACTCTACTCAGGGCAACAGAATGAGACTCTGTCTCAAAAAAAAAAAAAAAAAAAAAAGGAGAAATGGAGAATTTGACAAACGCTTGTTTGCTTTATTCAAACTTTCATGATCATGAACGTTATAGCCCATATCCTTTTCCAGGCTATATATTTTTCAGCAGAGTGTCAACATATTCATTATATTTTAATATGAGACTATCTTCTTGGTGATTTTAATTAAAAGGGGTAGAGAAAATGGGATGTCAAAAGCTGTATTTTTGAGTAGGTAGCAAAGTTAGGAGAAGATGAAGGTTCAGAGGTACAAGTGGGATTCTGGAACGAGTGGTCCTGAGCACATAGGCTTAAGGTGGAAGGAAAGAAGGGACCAGGAGGAGCAGAGAAGGTAAACGGCTTGAGGTGCACTTCTGAATGTTTTTGAACACAAGAAAAAAGTCTTCATAGCTACTAAGCATGAGCAGTAGATGTCCCTCTCTTCTCCGGCTTGGTAGGTCAGCAGGGGCTTCCTGGGTAAAAGTTTAGTATCCAGTATTTCTTCCCTTTTTACAGCTTCTGCCCATGGGTTCTGTAGAAGAGAAAAAGTCCTATAATAGTCTTCCTAACCCACTGCAAAGTTCATAGCTGAGGCACATATAACAAAAGACAGATTAGCAACAGGAAAACATACAATTTGTTTAATGAAAGTTTTATGTGGGCCAGGTGTGGTGACTCACACCTGTAATCCCAGCACTTTGGGAGGCCAAGGCAGGAGGATCACTTGAGGCTGGGAGTTTGAGACCACCCTGGGCAACATAGCAAGTTCCTTCTCTAAGAAAAAAAAAAAATTAGCCATGCATGGTGATGCACACCTGTAGTCCCAGCTACATGGAAGGCTGAGGCAGGAGGATTGCTTGAGCCCAGGAGTTTGAGGCTGCAGTGAGCAATGACGGCACCACTGCACTCCAGCCTAGGTGACAGAGCAAGATTCTGTTTCTTAAAAACAAAAAATAGCTTCCCCCACCCCTGCCACCCGTGTAAAATAAAGAAAAATAAATAAAACATTATTTAAAAAAAAGTTTTATGTGACATGAGAACCTTCAGAAATAAAGACCCAAAGAAACAGAAAAATCTGTATTTTAATGCTTAGGTTTTATTAATCGATAAAGAGGGAGGGGACAGTCATGCAGGAGTATGATTAGACAAAGGGAGTATGATCTAACAGTAATAAACTAAGGGGAATTAAGCAAGGCCTATTTGTTCAGATTCTTCTTGACATGTCTGTGTCTTTGAGAATAAGGATTTTTTCCTCTGGGTATAGGCAGGGTGCCTCTGGAATGAAGATTTTGCAATTTGCTTCAGGGGAGAAGGACAAGGAGAAGATCATAAAGACCTTCCTGCTTCTGCTATTTGCTCATATGCCAAGATGCTGTATTTTGGGGTTAGTGTGTCCTGAACCCCACTGATTCTCTTTTCTGCCATTTGGATGGGCTTTATGGTAGTCTATTCCCTCTTCTATATAAAACGTCCTCCAAATATTCTCCTTTCTTCCAGCTTTCTTTTATCCTGGTAAAGTAATTCATAATTATAATAAAGAGATGTGCATAATATTTTATTGGCCCACTATGAACCAGACACTGGGCTAGATGGTTTGTGCACCCTGTTGCTAATCTTTACAAAATCATTATGAGATCAGTGTTTTCATACCCATTTTGCAGGCGATAAAGGTCATGAAACTTCTAAGTGTCTGAGCTGATATTAGAAAACAGATCTAATACAGACCACACTCCACATTGTTCCCCCAGTCCTAGTTCTTTCATTTCTCAGACATCCTCAGCATTCCTGATCACTCTCTGGATTAGCCTTTCCCAGATTTTCAAAATCTTATTGAGCAGGATCATCATTGTGGTTATGTCAGGAAAAAAGAAAATCTATTTGGAAACAATATGCCAAACAAAAAATGAAATAAGTCTCCATACTTTACCACTGTCCAAAGGCTTTGCTATGCTAAGTGCATTGTGAAGCTCTAGGAGGAATATAGAGTACTTGGGGCATCCTAATTCTATATGAAACCAGGCTCTTTTTGGGGGGGAAGATTTTAGAGAATTATGTTTACTAGTATTTGCTTTGGCGACCACTGCCGAGCATAATATCTTTCATGTGACCCACCAGTAAAAAAAATCCTACTATAAAATATAATTTCCCCTCTTTGCCCTTCCTTTGGTTCTCCCTTTGCTGCGACAATGGGTCCAGCAGTCATCTGTAGCGTATGTACCAGGTTCTGTAAACCTATATTTTGCTCTTGCCCTATAATCCTATCTTTCTCTCCTCAATAAACCTCGTTTTTGTGCTTGCCTAAAAATATATATATAATTTCAGCTTTATTAACCCAAAATCTTCTTTCAACACGCTGATAGTTGAGATCATTCTTTAATTTCTTTTCCTCCTAGTACCAGGAACCTCTATGCATAGCAAGCTTCTATTCAGATATTCGGAAAAAACATGTATGACATAAATAGGCCCTAACATTTTGGAGCACCAAAATTTTTAAGGAAAATACCTTGAACGAACATAACATTCTGTTTTTTGTTTGTTTTTTTTTTTTTCTATTTTTTTCCAGCTTGGTCCGTTGGTCAACATTCTGTTTTAAAAGCCCACTTTATAGTAGGTAGAAATAATGGTGATGTGGAATTAAGTTTTTGTGGCATGATGCCAGGAAATTCTGATTTAAACTCAATTCCTTTAGGTTTCATATAGGCCTGTCTTTGTGGTTAGATTTCACATAAATACTGAGCCAAGATCCCTGAATAATAGACTGCAACTCTCAGCTTCCTGAAGACTACTGCTCCCTCATTTTACATGTATTATTTTATTTTCCTCATGCCTTGCCTTGGATTTGAATCTTCCAAGGTTGAACAGAAAACCTCAGTTTGAGACACTTTTAAAATTAATGGCACAAAATTGAATCTTAGAAGTTAAAAATTTTTAGTATTAAACTTTTTATTTAAAAGTGGCTCAGAGCAGTTTAAAGTATTAAACTTTTTTTGAAAGAAGAACAATAGACTTTCATTACTAAATCTATCAAATTAGAGAAATTAGAGTAAACCTGTAATACACCTGATAAGAAGTCCATTTCTCATAAATTCAAGGATTCAATTTTTAGGAATGGAAAGTTTTCATATTTTGCAGGTTAATATTGTCTTTGTTCTTCCTTTCCAATTTAAAAACTACATTGAAGTTGCTTGCCAACAATTGTACTTTTATTTGAGACATAGAAAAGTGTCAAGTTAAAGATGAGAAATGAGAGAAAATTCATAGGAGTACCCACTCATGTTCAAGAAAAAGGGACTGTCTCAGAGACCCATAAGGGACTATTTCAGATCCTTATTGGAATACTAGTTTGCCTGGTAAGTGGCCTTTCCGTCCAGGATCTGAAGAAGCATCTTGAGTTAAAGCTCAATGCCTTATACCTATTTCAAAGGACTCATCACCTCAGTGGTCCACACAAGGGCCAGAATTCTCTCTGGAACAATTACTGTCCAGGCCACAAAGGAAGTCTGGCAAAACACTCAGGCCATGCGTGCCCTTGTCTGACAGGTCACGATGACTGTGGACAGCATCACCCAGAGCATCTACATCTTCCCTTCAAGGTTCTCAACCAACAGTACTGCATTATGGAAAGATTTTCATCCACCAACCTCTTACACTTTACTGTAGCCTTTTTTGTTAACGTTTCTCTTTTCCATTTTAAGCATCCCTCTTTAAGATGCCTGACTTTAAAACAGCCGACCTTTGCCACCACCTCTTAATAGATGATTCAACAGATTTTACAGGAACAACACCAACAAGAGTCATCAGGAAACTATTTCTTAGATACTGCTTCGCCCAACTCAGGAGATTTATGATCCTGAGTTGTTCAGTGACAAACAGTACTGTTCATCTGGAACAAAATGGGGCACGGGCAGTGTTGAATTGTACCTGAGCCTGGTAATCTTGGAAAAAGGCCAAGGTTAAGAAATCCCCCTACTGTTTATGTTCTGGAAATGGGCTTATTGCAAAGAACCACCCATAGGACTTACGTGAGACTCATAGATGCCCGTCTTGCTTGCCTATGCCAAAGGAGACACAGACCCTTCAGATTCCCAGTCTCTGTCTCACACATGACTAGCTGGACTGCTTGTACTCTTGGCATCAAACTGGAACAAAGTGCTAGTTAATCAAACTTTGGTTAATTTTATCTCCCTTCCCCAGTGCTCTAAGCTCTGGCTCACCTCAGTCTAAGCCAGCACACAGCCCCTCCTGAAAATAGGCTCAGGGTATAACATGTCCTCACCTACTATCCAATCATGCCACCCCACCCTTTCATCCCACTTGCCCACACCTGGTTCTTTCTGGCTTTGTTTACTCCTCCCTAAAAAAGAAAATCTTTTTGCCTAACCTTTGAGGTACTTGCAGGTTTTATTGTCAGAGTTCTCTGGGTTATCATAATCCCTTCCCCCACCTCCGCTTGCATTAATCCTTTGGAACAAAGTCTCTCCTTATCTAAATCATGTTTGTTTTTATTTGACGTATACAACTATTTTATTCCCTCAAAAGCAAGGAATTAGGTGGAAACAGATAGCATTTTTGTAAAAAGTTTTAAGTATACAAGAAGGAAAAGTCTCAAAGATTGGTTTATGGTGATAATGTTAACATTATACTGTAGTTACACCAAAAATAAGTAGTATAACAGAAATGCATCATAATAGGATTTACTGACAGAATTGGAAGTTTTAATAATAGTGTGAACTAAATACTGATATTTTCAATTCAAGAACTTCTCTTTCTAAAAAATTATCCTGAAAACATTTTAATTAAAAAAATTAAGTTCCAAGCTATTTTGTGTGATACTAACTGGTGAATACATTTGTCAAAACTCATAGAATGTACAAGACCAAGAGTGAATCCCTACTGTAAACTGTGGACTTTGTTGGATTATGCTATGTTAATGTGTCCATGGATTGTAACAAATGCATAGCATGTGGATGTTGGAGGAGGCTGTGGGTGTCCAGTAGAGGGCATATGTGGGAACTTTCTGTACTTTCCCCTTGATTTTGCCGTAAACTGGTCTAGAACATAAAGTCTATAATAATAAATATAAATAAATAAATAAACAAACCTAGAGCCTAACATGGTGGCTCACACCTATAATCCCAGCGACTTGATAGGCTGAGGCAGGAGGACCCTTTGAGCCTGGGTGACAGAGACCCTGTCTAAAATAGAAACAAAACCAAAAATAACTAGAACTAAAAAAAAAGTTCAGTTGATTTTCAAATTAATTTAACAAACTAACTCTATACTGCCAATATAAAAAGAATTTAATGAGACGGAAATCTGAGTTTGTAAAAATTGTTAATTAGGTGAAATAAATATATAAAGAAAGTCTTGTTTAAAGTTTGAAACTAGAGACAAAACCCCACTAGGAAAGCAGTTATACTATCAACGGGGGCCCTATTCAAACTAGGAAAATTATATTATTATAATTTTATGTTGTTTTCTATTTAATTTATATTATTTTAATACAATCAATCAATACATCAAAAACTATGGAAGATTATCTCCATATTAATGCATAGTTTCAGAAAATTGGAAAATGATAACTTTTTTAAGAGTTCAAACTTCTCTTCATTTAATTAAAAAATATATTTATATGTTAGAAGATTTATTTTAACAACTGACATTATATATAACTTAAAAATATAAATATATGTGTATATATATGTATTTTCTCTCACTTAATTAGCCAAAGTGTAAAGGTAGCAGTTTTTACAATTTTTATTATAAAAAATTTCAAAATAATATAAAGATTAGTACAATGATCACTACCTATATTCAACAATTAACATTTCACCATATTTTCATTATCAGTTTCTCTATGTGCTCTGTGTGTATCTTGGTCCTTTGCTATTATGTTTTAGACATTGTGAAACTTCATCTTTAAATAATTCAGCATGTATTACCCAAGAATAAGGGCATTTGCCTGTTTAATCATATACCAGTGAAGAGAGGCGGTAGAAGTGATCTGCTCTGGGTGCAGGAAATAATTGGGTACATTGTCTGTAAAGAATTACAAAACCACAATAAAAACCAACCATGCAATGGCAATTCTAAAAAAATCAGTGATAAACCACTTTTCATTAAATTTTTTTTGACTTAAGTTGTAAACAATTGTTGTATACCGTTGAATTATCATATACAAGCGTCAAATTAGCACTTTTTATTACATTTAAGTAAATAATGTATTCTAGTGGAAGTTAGAGAGTTCTAACAGTTATACAATTTGCCCCTTGCCATATTCGGTCACATAAGCATTAGTTTGGAAAATAAATTCGAAATTGTTTGGAATTGTGGAACTAGATTGGGTGGGTTGAGGGTTGGGGGGCAACATAGTCTGCTTCTTGAACACCTATGCTACTAATGTTCCTGCATCTAGATAGTAGATTTGAAATGAATAATGATGGTAAAGCAATTGTATAGGTAAGAAAGAGAACTTTAATTATTGCTATTGTTATTCTCTGTGACCATAGACAAAGACTGGAGTCTTCAAGTTTAAAACTTCTAACAGTGAAACAGAAAGTGAAGTGTGATGTTTTTGAAATATTTTTGGTTGGTAATTTTACAACATTTTCTAAAATCTAAACAACTTTTGATTTTGTGGACAGAATTCAGATATGAGTCAGGCCTAGTTTTGTAAAGACTTGGTCTCATAAAGTATTTGGGACAAACATGAGAACACATGACTTGAGAGAGGCTTGGGCTCCTGAGCAGAAGGCTAACAAGTTTTAATTGATACATGAACTATCTTAGCTAACCTAAATAGTATCTTTATGTTAGTTGGGTCTTATTTAATTGCAAGTAAGCACTAACATTATTCATTACTATGAAAGACCAATATGTAGGTATACTTTTTACCTTAACAGTTAATGTCATTATAGTAAATAGCATTAATTCATTATAATTTCCCTTTTTTGTACGTAATCTTTGTTTTGTTGTTTATTTTACTGGCTTGTTTTATATATACAAAGTTCAAGAAAATAAAATTTCAATGTCTATATTTTTCTGGCCATGATTATTATTATTAATTTGACTTCACAATTATTACTGAAAGTAATTTTGTTGTATAGAGAATTAGGGGTTCAAAGATGATCAGTTCTAGATGTCCAATAAACTAAGTATGCCATTGGTCACACCCCCAAAATTAACAATAATTTCCTATTGTCATCAATAGCCACCCAAATGGCAGTTTTTAGGTTCTAGATTTTACACAACTTGGTCAGATCCAGGAGGAGGGAGAAAGACACTAGATGTTTCTACCATCTTATTCTCCCTAGAAAATAAACTAAAGCAAGAGCTAAGAAATACAATTACTAAAGGTTAGTAATGTGACAATAATAACAACAACAAAGCCTCCACCACAATAATAATGTATCTAGGCAGCTTTTTCTAACTGGTCTAGCAGAAAATAAATTACAACCCTTTTGCAGAATTGTATAGATGCTTGCCACCTGGAAAGGAGGGACCTGGCATAATAGAATGGGAGCCTCTGGAGGCCCAAATCAAACTGCAGGGGGTGGAGGCTCCTGGCTGCTGCCCTAGTGCCAGCCTGGGTGACCACGGACTCTGCTGGCAGCCAGACAATAATTCTAGGAGTTAAGAATGTTTTCCTTCTACTACTGCTGTGATAATCCCTAAGGTTTGAGAAAAGCAAAGAAGTGATTCCGTTTTCTTTTCTTGAACAGTAACTCAGGAGAACCTATCGCTGCTTTACTTAACATTTCCTATCACTTTATCCTTCCTGCCCCCTCACTTGGGGAGTGTAGCAGAGGAGAGTGGAGAAAAGCCTACAATCTGGGTGGGTTTTAATCTTTATTTACTTGCGTAAATTATTTACCCTCCCAATGCCTCAGGGCCTTCATTTGAAAATTAGGAATAACAAGGTTCTCTTCGGGGATCATTTATTGAACACTCACGACACCCCAGAGCTGTTTGTAAGCATTTTGTGTATATTAACTTGTTGGACTGTCACAGTGATTCTCCTGCCTCAGCCTCCCGAGTAGCTGGGACCACAGGCCTGTGCCACCATGCCTGGCTAATTTGTAAAATTTTTTGTAGAAACAGGGTCTCACTGTGTTGCCCAGGCTGGTCTCATACTCCTGGCCTCCAGCCTTGGCCTCTCAAAGTGCTGGGATTACAGGTGTGAGCCACTGCAACTGGCTGGCGAGAGGACTAAATAAGATAACCATTATAAACTAGATAGTGCTGGCAAGGTTGAATTTTACCTGGGCCCTTAGATCCTGAAAAACAATGATGGTTAAAGAAATCCCTCTATTCTTAATGTTCCCAGTGTTGATTTATTGCAAAAATCCACCCTTTCCATATGATGGGTTATTGCAAAGAACCACCCTTCCCTTGGTAGCGGAAGCTGTTTCCCAGAAAGCCTCTGCCTCAGCAGGTGGCAGGGATCCACAGCCTTAGTTCATTCAAACTCCATGCCTATAAATGTAAAGTTGGTTGTGTTTTTAAATATTATGTATAGATTGGAAAGGCAGGCAAGAAAAAAAGAAATATTATGCTTTTTAGTAGCCTCACAAGTCTTCTGTAATATTCATTTCCTCTATTTTTTTGTTTTTTGACATAGGGTCTTGCCCTGTTGCCGAGGCTAGAGTGCAATGGCATCATAGTTCACTGCAACCTCAAACTCCTGGGCTCAAGTGATCCTCCTGCCTCGGCTGCTCAAGTAGCTAGGACTACAGGCACACACCACCATGCCTAGCTAATTTTTTTTTTTTTTTTTGCAGAGTTTTGGGGGGAGTCTCTCTATGTTGCCCAGGCTGGTCTTGAACTCCTGGCCTTAAGTGATCCTCCCACCTTGGCCTCCTAACATGCTAGGATTATAGGTGTGAGCCACTGCACCTGGCCTTCTCCTAATTTTCTTTTTTTTTTTTCTTCTTTGCCCATTCTTCTAAGTGAAGTACTCCTAATTTTCTATAGCTGTATACAAGACAGTATAATATGAACATTATCCTGGGTCCTTTGAAGTTTTGTGACAAAATCAAAGTATCACAAATTTAAATAAAACCATGACATTGGGGAATCAATCTAATCCAATGGTTCTCAAACTTTAGCGTATGTGAGCATCACCTGGAAGGCTTGTTAAAACTCAGGTTGTTGGGCTTCACTTTCAGAGTTTCTGACGAAATAGGTCTTATGTTGGGCTCAAGAATTTGCATTTCGAATGATATCAATTGGGTGTCGGACAGAGGTGGGGGGAGGGGATGGGTGTATATCTACATGATGAGAGCGAAGCGCACTGTCAGTGGAATGGACATACTTGAAGATCTGACTCGGGGTGTTGGGGGTGGGAGAGGGGACGGGTGTTTACCTACCTGATGAGTGCGATGTGCACTGTTGGGGGAATGGACACCCTTGAGGCTCGGTCTCGGGGGGGTTGGGAGGGGCATGGGCAATATACTTAACCAGAACGGTTGTACCCCCATAATAAGCTATAATAAATTAAAAAAAAATAAAAAATAAAACATGAGATAGGTTTTATAAAAAAAAAAAAAGAATTTGCATTTCTGAAAAAAAAAAAAAGAATTTGCATTTCTAACACATTCCCAGGTGCTGCTGCTGCTGCTGCTGCTGCTGCTGCTGCGGGTCCAAGGAACATGCTTTGAGAAATCCACTGCTCCCAACCAACTGTCTTTACCAACCAGTCTGCCTGTTGTGACCCTTTGGTTGTGTCTGTTCTGAACATTGTTGGCAAATGTGCAGAATGGCCTCAGGAGTGTGAGACTGACTCATCTGGTGACTGTGACCTGCATTATCTGCAGCTGGTGGCTGATTACAAAATGGAGCAATTAAGGATTAAAACATCAAATCACAGGAAATTAATATGAAGCACCACTGAGTATAAAACCCATAAAATTGCTAGCATTCCTCTGTTTTTGTCATACATGTGCATCCTGTTTTGCCCTTTCTATCTAACATAAGGCCACATCCAGAACAAACAAAAGACTGTCTCTGCTATCAGAGACTGATCAGGGTCACAGATGGGCAAGAGGATGGAAGTATATTCAGTGAAATAAGATTCTGGTGCTGATGATAAGGGAAAATGACATTATATTAATTTAATTTTATAAATATCCATTCTTAGTCTATAACGGTGTCAGAGTAGGAATCTGAACTTCTGTTCCCTCCAAAGAATGGCTTCTTTATGCCAAAATAATTTCTCTTTGAATGTTTTCTATTAGTTAGAACTTCAAGTGACTATTTCATAGGGATTCATTATTGATTTGCACGATATGTCTTCTTAGAATAAAAGACTGAAGCATACTTTAAGATTAATATGGATTTATTTTATTGTCTGCATCCTGAGAGGCTGTTGCTTTGGATCTGGTATCTGAAGTTAGCTTTAGTTTTTCTCTTCGTTGCTGTGACTTTGTTTGGGTATGGAGCAACACCAGACTTCGAGTTATACTGTACTGTCAACTGGATTCGTGTCAAAATTAGAGTGCTGACAGTTGACAATTGGTATGTGCTTCCTGATGAGGTGTTTGTGGGACCTGGATGTCCTATAACCAATGTGTGGCAAGACTTTTATATGTTTTTGTGCCCCACAAGTGACTGTAGCACCCAATGTCAGGTTTTAAAAGGGAAGGTTATTTTTAGAACTATGCTAACATTTGTCTCAAGAACATTACCAAGCTGAGAAATCATGCTTATCTCATGTGTTGTTGAGCAAGATAAGCCTTCATCAAAACCTGCAACTTCATATATGGATCTAAGACAGTCCAGATGACTGGCTTCTCCAGGTTACAAGGAGCACTGCTTAAACACTGTCAAGTGCTTGAAATCTTTTTTTTTGTTTGTTTGTTTGTTTGTTTGTTTTTTAAGTTGGAGATGAATAAGTGCTTGAAATCTTATTCCAAATCTTAAAACACACTTTTTTTTTCTCTATCCATCAAGATTGATGAAGTCAAGGAGGTACCTAACATCAGATCATTGCCTATCCTATACCTCATTTTCTCTTCGATGGGAAATAGAAGTGGGCTATATAATGTGATACCTGGAGCAACTGCAGCTGCCTGAGGATTGAGAAACAATATGCCTAAGCTGTAGCTGTCTTCTGAAGATTTCAGAGTTCCTACTATGTGTTTTAAAATGTTTTTATTTTCATTTTGAATGGGTTGTTGCAAATAAAATAAAGAGAAAAAATGTTTTTATTAATCTGCAATTTTAATAAAGTAGACATATCCCTTATGACTCCTTTTGAGAATTTTTAATGATACTAGAATCAAATTCAATACATACTTTCTCTTCAGCTAAAAATTTAAAAAAAGATTAATATGAATTTGAGACATAGGCTGATGAGGTAGAAATAAGACAAAATTTCATAATGCTGATTAATAATTCATTTAACTTGTTAGAAATTTATTTTTACACTTCTGTTTGTTTTGCAGATCATAAAACTTTATAAAGATAAAATCACTGCAAATTACACGCTACTTTCCTAAGCCCAAAGTTAACATGAACTGACAGTTACACAAATTAGAAACAAATGGCACATTCAAAACCATAAGGAAATGTGCTGATGCCCCAGTGCTGAAAGCTGGGGTGAATGAGTCTGCCCTTTTATTTCAAGCTGTTAAAGAGTTTGGGGGCCATGCAATGCTCCCTTGCATGCAAGAAGGCAAAGAGCTCCTCCCTGCAATCCTCTTCTGCCTGTAATTGGAAGGATACACGCCCATCACATAGCTCTAGCACCTGGGCTTTTACACGTTTCTCTAGCTGCTTTCAGTGCTCTCTTACCTCTTCCTCTTCCTCCTTCCTGGGATATCTGGCTGGGCCAGCATCTCTTGCCTGTCCTCCAGTACGAAGGACTCAACATTAACAGCAACAGTGACACCTGATCCATTTCGGGATCAAGAAGCTGAATTTCTTATATACACTCATTTTAAAAATTTAAGTTAATTAATACAAAGTAAAATGAATTGGTATAAATTCAAGGAAATCTGGTTGGATTTATTTGACAAAAATTAGTTTGAAGCCTTTCTACCTATTATGGCCCTTCTATGAGGTTACAGAGTTACATTCCGTATCATAGGCTTCTCCAGTGGTTATTTCTTCCCTGATGTTTCCTCTAATTAGAAGAAGATGACAGTTTAAAAAAAAAAATTCATCCTATCAATCTCTGAGCATTATCTGTCTGAATCTGTTCTGTCTACTATTCAAAATGACTGCACTGATGCACATAATTTAGGATGGAATTGAGTTAAATAAAATTCATTTACATTTAAATTTAGATTACTACCGAGGAACATGGAATGTAATAAGTTTGACTGCAACTTTCTATCTCTGAGCTGATTTACCCATGATATGGTCTTCAACTCATAAATAAATGCAGTTTCATTTTTGGAAGGCCTATATTTGTACATTTCAAGTGATGATTGGTTTTAATAATTTCTCAAATTATTTTTGCTGTCTAATCAGGAAAATGAAACATTTGAAACACATAGTTGTGAATTCATTGAGAGATTTAAGCATCTCTGAGTCAATAGGTTTATCATGATTTTGTTTGGCAGATTTTATGATTATAGAATACATTAATATATCAACCAATACACAAAAAACAATGTACATGTAAATGTTTTACTTAATTAAAGCAAAACATGCTGAAATTTTTCTAAAGACACACAAACATGTTGACATTATATAACTTGAAGAACAAATCTTTCACCTCTCTCTCCTAATTCCTTGGGAGCCAGGTACAGCACGGGAAGTTAATAAGTTCTCGAGTTTGCAATCATTCTTTTGCAGAAATTACCATAGGGGATGAGAGATCTCTTGCTTCAGAATCTAATCTTGCTTAAAGAAAAAAAAAAGACTGAAATTTCAGAATTTTGGCCTGGTATGTATTGAGGACAATAAACTGGGTGAATTTAGAAGCTTGGAACTAGCTCAACAAATAGATGCCAACATAACTAAAGGGTAAGTGACATGCCATCCCCACCATGGATCTGAGTGTCTGCCGATCGTCTTATATTCAGCAGGCTATTTTTTTCTCTTGATATACCTTACCGTAAGTATCCTACCTTTGGAAATTATTGTTTATCCTCAGAAGGAATCCTGTGTGTGTGTGTGTGTGTGTGTGTGTGTATGTGTTTTATTGAATACAAACCTCCAGGATGCTCTAGAAGAATGAGGGGACATGTATTCCCTAACAAGAGAATGTAACATTCTCTTGTTACACCAAGAGAAAGACTGGAGAGGCCCGGAGCTGAGAATACTGAAGCTCAGGCTGGGCTGTCCTGGACAATGTCAGACATTAAATTGCCACGCATTAATTGGACTTGACAGATTTTTCAAGTTTCCTCAGCAAGGCATTTATTAATCATCTCTCAGGTGGGTTAATTTTGCACAACCAACGTTACCCATAACAACAGCTGACATTGAATGTTTGGTATGTTGTAAGTCTGAATTGGTCCTCACAGGCTTGTTGTGAGGCTGTGATCTTCATTTTTCAGAGGAAGAAGCTGAGGCACAGAAGCATTAAGTAACTTTCCTAGAGTCCCCCCAGTGGGAAGGGAGAGGGCTGGGATTAGACCCTTCTCAGTCCGGTTTGAGATCCTGCACTCTGTGGGGTGTGTACATGTGTGTGTGTGTGTGTGTGTGTGTGTGTGTGTGTGAGAGAGAGAGAGAAATATTTCAAAAAAGAAAAGTTCAGGCTGGGCTCGGTGGCTCACTCCTGTAATCCTAGCACTCTGGGAGGCCGAGGCGGGAGGATCGCTCGAGGTCAGGAGTTCAAGACCAGCCTGAGCAAGAGCGAGACCCCCATCTCTACTAAAAATAGAAAGAAATTATCTGGCCAACTAAAAATATATATAGAAAAAATTAGCCAGGCATGGTGGTGCATACCTGTAGTCCCAGCTACTCGGGAGGCTGAGGCAGAAGGATCGCTTGAGCCCAGGAGTTTGAGGTTGCTGTGAGCTAGGCTGACGCCATGGCACTCACTCTAGCCTGGGCAACAGAGTGAGACTCTGTCTCAAAAAAAAAAAAAGTTCATCAGAGTTGGGGCAAGTTCTGCTCAGGGTAGCAGCTGGTCTCATCCTTGAGGATGAATGATTTTATGGCTTTTTTATTTTATTTTAGTAAGCTCTCAATACATATTAGCTTTTAACACTATGGGTACCCGCTGTAGTTTCAGTGTCCAACTTTATGCAACTGAGAATATTTAGAGAAGTCAACACCTTGGATCTTTTTTCTTGGTCTTTCTCAGCTTAAGAGCTTTAAGAAATCAGAATTCTCTTTGTAACTCCATTCTGTCCTCACTCCTGCCCAAGCAGAAACTCTCCAATTTTAAGATATTGCCCAGGGGGGTATTCATGCAGGAAGAAGCAAGATTTTGAGCAAGAGAAGAAGAAGGAAGAGGGCTAATAAGCCCAGGAGAAGGTCTGGGCGGGTTAGTACAAGTTGGGCACAGCAGGAGCCGCTTACACACTAACATGTGCAAAGCTTGCTTTCCTTATGCAAAGTCAATGCTGATAACGAGCTTGGGCAGCTGGAGGTGTCACTGTTGGGTGGGTTCCGCCCTTTCCTCTGCTACCACCTGTCTTACTCCTACCTCTGTCATTCCTCTACTCTCCATTTCCTGTCAACACTGGCCATTGCAACCACCTCCATGTCAGGAGTCAAAGGAGGTGTCCTGATGCCACTGCAGAAAGTGCAGATAGTAATCAGTATTAGATACATATAAATTGGAAACCATTTATGTATTTTGATGCTTAATAATTGTCATCTGTTCTTTCTTTCTTTTTCTTTTTTTTTTTTTTCTTTTGAGACAGAGTCTTGCTCTGTTGCCTGGGCTAGAGTGCCATGGCGTCGGCCTAGCTCACAGCAACCTCAAACTCCTGGGCTCAAGTGATCCTTCTGTCTCAGCCTCCCGAGTAGCTGGGACTACAGGCATGCGCCACCATGTCTGGCTAACTTTTTCTATGTATTTTTAGCTGTCCAGATAATTTCTTTCTATTTTTAGTAGAGACGGGGTCTCGCTCTTGCTCAGGCTGATCTTGAACTCCTGAACTCGAGCGATCCTCCCGCCTTGGCCTCCCAGAGTGCTAGGATTACAGGCGTGAGCCATCGCACCCGGCGTGTTCTTTCTTTCTTTTTAAACTTTTTTTTTTTTTTCTGTAGAGACAGAGGTCTTGCTATTAATATATTGCCCAGGTTGGTCTTGAATTCCTAACTTCAAGTGATCCTCCTGCCTTGACCTCCCAAAATGCTGGGATTACAGGCATGAGCCACCACGCCCAGCCTTGTCATCTGTTATTTTTGAAAGGCACACTACGGGTATCTAATATAGTTATAGATTCCAGCTTTGCTAAATTGAGAATATATAGGGATGTCTACATCCTGGCTCCTTTGCTATGTCTTTTCCAGCCTTAGAACTGTGAGAAATCAGAATTCTCTTCCTATCTCCATCCTGTCCCCACCTCAGCTCAAGCAGGCATGACCCAACCAGTATTCAGCCAAATACTTGAAAAAGAAATGTTTGTAAAACATGAATGCAATGTTATCTCTAGGATTTTGATATAGAAACAGCTTAGAGGCTGGGCACAGTGGCTCGTGCCTGTAATCCTAGCACTCTGGGAGGCCGAGGCAGGATGATAGCTACAGGCCAGGAGTTCAAGACCAGCCTGAGCAAGACTGACACTCATGTCTACTAAAAATAGAAAAATTAGCCAGGTGTCCTGGTGTGCACCTGTAGACCCAGCTACTCGGGAGGCTGAGACAGGAGGATTGCTTGAGCCCAGGAGTTTGAGGTTGCTGTGAGCTAGACTGACACCTTGGCACTCTAGCCTGGGCAACAGAGTGAGACTCTGTCTCAAAAAAAAAAAAAAAAAAAAAAGAAATGGCTTAGAGGTGATCATCTGGTTGGAACTGGATATTAGAAGGCTTGAATTGAAACTGCATTTGCTATAGGAAATCATGGTGATTAAAGGGGTGTGTTTAATGTTCCCTCAAGCCAGCCCTTGAAATCACCAGTAAATGGATATATGAATGAATGAGTGAACATAGCAGAGTCAGAGATCTGTCTTAGCAGACACCACTGGGATGCCACCTCCAAGCAATACCAGGAGGGGAAGGAATCTTGAAATGGGACTTCAGATGGACTTATTCTATATAAATTGAGTATTAATGTATCACTTTTACCTGTTGACACTCCTAGGCTGGAGAAGACTACACTATATTGATTATATAAGAGATGCATTCGATGTTCTTGAAGGAAGACAACCTGAACGTGGCCTTTGACCTAAGACCTGTGGCCCATAGCTTAGCAAACAATACTCTAGAATGTATATATTTCTGATGAAACTCCCATCACTTTTCCAATTTTCTTTTCACCAACTGTAATCCATCCAAATGGTGGCTCAGCCTTTATCCAATGAGGCAGTTAGGTTAGCAATTTCACAATTGCAGTGCTGGCTTGAAACTCTTGTTTTACCACCTATTCTTTAAGGTGGTATGAGATTAAGATTAAGATTATGTCTCTTGTCTCTGAACCATTTTACACCTTGATGTGAAAGAAACTCCTATGTAGGAGCTATTATTGTTATGATTGGAATAATATGGTGAAGTAGTATATTTAGACCCCTAAATTATAATGGAGACTTTGTGTTGTTTTTAATTCATTTGGTTGATTTGTTGAGTTTTTATTTGGACAGTGAGTGTTTTTTTTTTTTTTTTTTTGAGACAGAGTCTCGCTCTGTTGCCCGGGCTAGAGTGAGTGCCATGGCATCAGCCTAGCTCA
>CM052439.1:128772897-128818133 GCA_028533085.1 Varecia variegata
TAGAGACGGGGTCTCGCTCTTGCTCAGGCTGGTCTCGAACTCCTGACCTCGAGTGATCCACCCGCCTCGGCCTCCCAGAGTGCTAGGATTACATGGACAGTGAGTTTTTAATTCACACGGGACCAAGAACTATTCCTCTCCTCTTTGTTGACAAGCTCTACCTTTTCCATGTAATGCCAAGAACTTTTTTTTTTTTTTTGTATTTATTTTTATCTCTATCTGGAAACTTGTCTAACTGGTCTTTGCCTCTGAAGATGTCAGGTTATACCAAGACCTTGGCATTCCTTGCTTGATGACTAATTGAGTTTGAAGCAAATTCTGGTTAGATAACTCTGTTACAAAGTTCCAGAGAATCACCAGTATACATTGGTCACTAAAGGCTTTTTTTCTTTTACAATAACCATAGTATTTATGAAAATAGCAAATTGTTTTATTCTCTTCATTTTTCTAGAGTTTCAGTTTGTCTTTTTTGGTCTTCAGGACTAGACTTTCTTTAGAAAATCAAAAATAACCTTCCCCCTGTTACTGAGGCCTTTTCCATCTGGCAAACAATGCCTTTTCAATGAAGCTGAAATATGGCTTGATTTATTTTTGTTTGCTGTTTCTGAGTTTATTTACCAACGTAATTAATATTATCAAAACAGTTGTTGGAACAGAGCTTAATCCCTCAGCTTTTGTTTCTGATGCTAGGATGATTAGTTATGGAGAAAAAAATTGTTATGCCAGGCATAATAGCAGCGGTAGCATTTCTTAACTCCCTGCTTCTGCCCACGTTTGTTTACATGCACATCTGTCTGCAGTGTCTCAGAATTAATCACTGTTCTTCTAGTCGAGAGAAAATTGAGAGGCCTCTTATGAGTCTTTACAAATGAACCTCTTCTGACAAAAGGATCATAGGAGCCACTCGCTGACACAAATTCCTTTTTCTAAGAAAAGGAAGTCACTGTTTTTGACATGGCACTCCTTAGCCCCTCTCAGCCAGAAGATTTTATTATCATATCCCCTTTTAAAAGTCTTGGGTTCTTTAATGAATTTCAGCAACGCTGTTTTCATTTCGTATCTCTTCTTCTTTCTTTTTAATTCCATGCTTAACACTTTGTGACCTGGGGGCGATTTTCAAGTTCCTTAGTAAAAATATTGCCATTAGCCAGGCACCGGTGGTGTGCAACTGTGGTCCCCACTACTCCCGGGGCTGAGTCGGAGGGTCGCTTAAGCCCAGGAGTTCAAGGCTGGCCTGGGCAACATAGTGAGACCTCACCTCTAAAAAACAAACAAAAAACTCCCATAGGCTGGTATGCAGGGATCTTGAGCTAACAGGGCCTAAAGTATCAAATGTCCTGTCTTAACTTCCCTTTTTTTTTTTTCTTTTGAGGCACAGTCTTGCTCTGTCACCCTGGCCAGAGTGCCGTGGCATCAGCCTAGCTCACAGCAACCTCAAACTCCTGGGCTCAAGTGATCCTACTGCCTCAGCCTCCCGAGTAGCTGGGACTACAGGCATGTGCCACCATGCCTGGCTAATTTTTTCTGTATATTTTTTTAGTTGTCCGGCTAATTTCTTTCTGTTTTTCAGTAGAGACGGGGTCTTGCTCTTGCTCAGGCTGGTTTCGAACTCCTGACTTCAAATGATCCGCCCGCCTTGGCCTCCCAGAGTGCTAGGATTACAGGCATGAGCCAAGTGCCTGGCCAAAGTTCCTTAACTGAGGTTCCACTGATGACAAATTTTGCAATAAACAGTGTAATAGTGAGTTACTAGTTTTCCACCAAAAGGAGGCATTTCTTTTCTCCATAAGAGCACCTAATTTTAAGTTGCTAAGGAACCACAGTTCAGTCTATACAGACTAGTTTCTTAATTTGACTCCTTCCCAATCATTTCTACATTTCACTTATCTCGTTGTTCTTTTCTGCCACAGAAGTTACTTCTTCATCTCTGCCTAAGATCCTTTTCTCTGCTCTCCCCAGTCTGGTTTCTAAAGAAAACTTGGGAAAGAAAAGTGCAGAGACTAAAGTCCATGGTCAAGAGCCTGAGGGAAGGGAACAGAGAGGAGAGAGGCTGAGGAGCACCGGTGGCTGGTGAGGAGACAGGTAGCCTGTCGTCCACACTGTCCACACTTCTACTCCTTCCTCAGCAGCTCACCCGAGGCCAGGGCTGGGCCACGGCAGCTTTCTCTGGCTTCTGCTCACGACTTCAGGCCCATGCTCAGGGCAGACACCCCGACGGCAGGCAGGCGGGCAGGCAGTCGCTTGGGTGTCTTCCTTTTTGGCCCACAGTGTGATTCTGCCACTGTACCCGCTGGCCTGGCCTCATGGAAATCTGACAAGCCTGCCTTGTGGAGAGGTAACCGATCCTTCTCTCTCTTCTGTCCCTTATTATAGTCGGAGAGAGGCCAGGGGGAGGGGAAGGAAGCTACAGGCATGGAAGTCTCCCTCTACAAGGGAGTGTTTGTGAGATCCACCCTGCAGGGAAAACAATACCGTGGGGGTGTCCTCTTCAGTTGTGCTATTGCTGGCATGACAATTAAACAGTGCTGTTTCCCTGATCTGTTTGGGCTTCGTTTCCACTCTTGCATAATGTACATGCTGTGGATAGCAGAGAGTCCTCGGATATCTGGGTTTGGAGGGCTCTAGGGTTCTCTAATTTGATAAGTCAAGCACAAACTCCAAGGTATATGTTTTTAAAATCTAGTATTTTTTTTTTATTTATTTTCTTTTAATCTTTCTTTTTTATCAACACTGCGTGTTTCCAGTAATAAAATCTAGTATTTTTATTGCTAAAACAATATACGAACATTAAAGGTCAGTTTTAATCATTCTTATGTATGTTAGATATACAAAAAAATACATCAGTTCTCAATTTTAGCTGCTTCTTAGAATAACCTGAGGAACTTTTCAAACTTCTGATGGCTGCGGTCTACTTTAGACCAACTGAATCTGAATCCATAATGGTGGGGACTAAGCACTTACATTAAAAAAAAATTATTATGGGTACATAATAGTCGTATATCTTTATAGGGTACATGTGATGGTTTGATGCAGGCATATAATGTAAATTAATCAAATCAGGGTAATTGTGATTCCATCACCTTAGGCATTTAACATTTCTTTGTGTTAGGAACATTGAAATTCTGCTCTTTTAGTTATTTTAAAGTATACCCTGACTTATTATTGATTATAGTCACTTTGTTGTGCTATCAAATATTGTTCATTCTATCTAAGTCCAGGGTCTTATTCTGTTTCCCTGGCTAGAGTGAGTGATGTCATCACAGCTCACTGCAACCTCAAACTCCTGGGCTCCAACAATCCTCCTGCCTTAACCTCCTAAGTAGCTGGGACTATAAGCATGCACCATAATGCTTGGCTAATTTTTAAATTACTTTTGGTAGAGACAGGGTCTTGCTATGTTGCTCAGGCTGGTCTTGAACTCCTGGCCTCAAGCAATCTTCCCACATTGATCTTCCAGAGTGCTAGGATTACAGGAGTGAGCCACAGCTCTTGGCCTCCAACTATATTTTTGCACCCATTAATCATTCCAACTTTATCCCCCCCTCCCTGCTACCCTTCCCAGCCTCTGGATAGCATCATTCTATTCTCTGTCTCCATGAAATCAATTGTTTTTAATATTTAGCTCCCACATATGAGTGAGAACATGTGAAATTTGTCTTTCTGTGCATAGCTTACTTCACTTAACATTCTCCAGTTCCATTCATGTTGTCACAAATGGCAGGATTTCCTTCATTTTTGTGGCTATATAACATTCCATTGAGTATATGTACTGCAATTTCTTTATCCATTCATCTGTTGATGGACACTTAGGTTGATTCCAAATCTTGGCTATTGTGAATAGTGCTGCAACAAACATTGGGATGCAGATATCTTTTCAATATACTGAATTCCTCTCTTTTGGATATATACCCAGCAGTGAGATTGCTGGGTCATATGGTAGTTCTATTTTTAGCTCTTGAGGAACCTCCATACTGTTTGTTCTTCATAGTAGTTTCACTAGTTTACATTCCCACCAACAGTGTACGAGGGTTCCCCTTTCTCCACATCCTTGCCAGCTTTTTTTATTGCCTCTTTTTGCTAAAAGCCATTTTAACTGGGGTGAGATGATATCTCATTATAGTTTTGATTTGCATTTCTCTGACAACTAATGTTGTTGAGCATTTTTTCATATACCTATTGGCCATTTGTATGTCTCCTTTTGAGAAATGTCTATTCAGATCTGTTGCCCATTTTTTTTTTTTTTTTTTGAGACAAAGTCTCACTTTGTTGCCCGGGCTAGAGTGAGTGCCGTGGCGTCCTCCTAGCTCACAGCAACCTCAAACTCCTGGGCTCAAGCGATCCTACTACCTCAGCCTCCCGAGTAGCTGGGACTACAGGCATGCGCCACCATGCCCGGCTAGTTTTTTTTTCCATATACTTTTAGTTGGCCAGATAATTTCTTTCTATTTTTAGTAGAGACGGGGTCTCGCTCTTGCTCAGGCTAGTCTCGAACTGTTGCCCATTTTTTAATCAGATTATTTGACCTTTTCCTATTGAGTTGTTGGAGCTCCTTATATATTCTAGCTATTAATCCCTTGTCATATAAGTAGTTTGCCAATTATTTCTCCCATTCTGTGGGTTGTCTCTTCACTTGATCATTTCCTTTGCTGTAAGAACCTGTATTTTTTTTTTTTTTTTTTTTGAGACAGAGTCCCACTTTGTTGCCCGGGCTAGAGTGAGTGCCGTGGCGTCAGCCTAGCTCACAGCAACCTCAAACTCCTGGGCTAAAGCGATCCTCCTGCCTCAGCCTCCCGGGTAGCTGGGACTACAGGCATGCGCCACCATGCCTGGCTAATTTTTTCTATATATGTTTTTAGTTGGCCGGATCATTTCTTTCTATTTTTAGTAGAGACGGGGTCTCGCTCTTGCTCAGGCTGGTCTCGAACTCCTGAGCTCAAATGATCCGCCCGCCTCGGCCTCCCAAGTGCTAGGATTACAGGCGGGAGCCACCGCGCCCGGCCAAGAACCTGTATTTTTAATAAACTACTCAGACATGCTGAGAACCACTAATAGAAGATAATTTAAAATAGTCACTTTGCTCTGCAGCCAGCTTAAGAAGTAATCTCTGCCTGGTCATAGCTCCCTCTCAGCCCCAGAGGTAATCACTAGTCTAAATTTGGTGTTTATCATTCCCATCCAAATATCTAAACTTTCACCAAATGCATATGTATGTCTGCAACTATCTCCATGTTTGGGGTATTCTCTTCCAGTTTTGTTTTCAAGCTATTAAAAAATTTAACTGGGAGTCCATTAGGCTGTAATGGCTCTGGTATCTTAAGTTCCTATATAAGCAAAGTAAGATCCAATCAGAGTAAATGGTCATCACCTAGGAAAATGAAACTTAAGCTTGATTTTTTTTTTTTTTTTTGCATCCTTCCTTTTGCTCTCCCTGTGCTGTGACAGTGGCTCCAGTCATCATCTGTGGCATATGTATCATGCCCTGTAAACCTATATCTTACTCTTACCCTATAATCCTATATTTCTCTCAATAAACCTTATTTTTGTGCTTGCTTAAAAAAAAAAAAAAAAAGAAAACTTAAGCTTAACCAAACAGAAACCACCAACTAACTTCTGAGTAGGGACTCTCTACTTTAATCAATCAAATATTTTCTTGGTCTTACTTCCCTGGACACTTTATAAAAATTTTCTCCTTGTGCCCTCTTGATGGAGCTTTGGGCCACTTGCAGTCTGGTGCTGCTTCATTCATGAATGGTTTATTTATTTATTTATTTATAGAGATGGGGTCTCACTGTGTCACTCAGGCTGGAGTGCAGGGACATGATCAAAGTTTGCTGCAGCCTCAAACTCCTGGATCAAAGGATCCTCCCACCTCAGTCTCTCGAGTACCTGGGACTACAAGTGTGTGCCACCATGCTTGGCTAATTTTTAAATTTTTTTGTAGAGACAGAGTCTTGCTACGTTGTCCAGGCTGGTCTCAAACGCCTAGTCTCAAGCTATCCTCCTGCCTCAGCCTCCCGAAGTTCTGGGATTATAGGCACGAGCCACCATGCCCAGCTTCAAATAAAGTCTTTAAAATTTTGATGTGCCTGTGTTTATCTTTTAACAAAGCTTATATATTTTAATAGTGAAAATCCCATTATACCTGAAGTTTGGCTTCTCTTTTTAAATTTCATATTATATTATAAACTTCTTTCCATGTTTTCAGATGTGATTCAACAACAATAATTGAAAATCCCATACTTACGTTGCCTCACCTCTTTACTAAACCTGTCTTCTCATCTGTAAAATGGGAGCATAATAGAAATAGTAACAACAAGCAGCACAACCACATTTTTACAGTCTTTATCATATGCTAGGCACTGTCCTAAACACTTTACATATACTAGCATTTAATCTTCGTAACCCCATGAGGTAGGCATTATTATTTTATATAGTTAAGGAACTGAGGCACAGAGAGGTTAAATGACTTGTCCAATGTTTATAAGCTAGTAAATGGCAGAGCCAGAAGTCTAACTCAGACAGTCTGGCTCCAGAGTTTATGCTCATAATCACTAAATAAATAAGATAGTTCATATAAAACACCTAGTCCATTGCCTGGCATATAGTAAGTACTCAATAAATGCTTGCTATTATTGTTATAATGTATTTGAAAAATCCAACAGAACTAGTACAGGCAGAATTTAAAACCTCTAGAGAACAGGGTCAATGTGTGGAAGTTTCAGGGAAGCAAATTTTGTCTCAGTGGTAGGAGTGTGCTCATGGGCACTGGCCATGAAGAAGAAGAGGCTGAATGGCCACCTGTCAAGAACTTTGTAGGAGTTTTTACATCAGGTAGGTGGCTGACCTAGATGACCTCCAAGGCACTTTCCAACTGTAGGGTTATATGATTCTAGGCCAGAATCTTTTCTTTTTCCACACAGTAAAGCTTCATTTGTTTTCTTTAATATTAGTTTTGGTTTATAAACTTTGTTGATATTATTTTCATTTTAGTTATCTGAATCATTTGCCAAGGAAAATGTGACTTTGTAGTTTTCGTAAGTCTTTGTCAGTCCCTCCTGTTGTAATAGTTGATGTGTTACAACATCTGACTATTATAATGATAGGTGCTGGGGAAACTGACATGTAAACACGTAAATTACTGTTCTGTGGTGGGTCACCCCTCTCTAGCAGGTACCTACACGGTTACTGTCACTTGGCTACATATCATTTGGAATCTATTGTCTTTAACTATTTAGAACATGAAGGTCCATGAAATCATCATGCGAGGCTTAAAGTTTACTTTTTAAAATTATGAGATCATGATTGTGAATGTGAGTTGATGTCACGTTTATGAAAACATTGTTTTCAAGTGACTCAGGGGAGTTCCAATGAGTTTCCTGCTGGGAGAGGGAATTGCTCCCTTGATGAAGTATTAAAATAGTTTTGCTCAAGTTTTGGGCAACTCCACCTGATCTCATGATTTCCCTTCCCTTTGTATTTCAGCCTAGGCAATTATTTGTCTTTACCATTATATCTTGAGCAATCCTTCAGGATAATGCACAATTTTACACATTAACTTTATACCATTTCTCCAAAAGGGTAATTTAAAGGGCACAGTTGATTCCATTACAAAGATGCTAATGATAGAATCCATACCAAATGTACCAGAATGACTCAGAGAGTCAGTGCTTAGAAAACGATTTCTTCTTGGCTGTATGCTTTTGTCTTTGGTCTAATGTTTTACAGTGTTCTGGATGTGTAGTTACTATGGAGCCAAATGAACATAGGCGTTAGTTTTGGATATCAAACTGTCAACAAACTTGTTATATAAAAATGAGATGTAGTGTCAGAAGGAAGGCCAAAGGCTTTCAAAACAATATTAGAAGATTTAATCTATTATGTAATGGGGAATGAGAAGACCAGCAAGCAGAGAGAACTTTAGACATCGGATTCTCCAAAATCTTAAGACAAGGAAGTTGAAATGAGCATTTTTGAATCACCATCACTGGAAGACACAATTTTCCTTATAAGGAAAATAATCTCCTTTTATTTGGTAGGATTTGACTATTTTCAACATTAGTAATAATTGTCTTAAAAGTACTTACATGTTGACTTCTATTTATAAGGGTACTTTCATTCCAACAGCTTACGTATCTATGTACATACCCTGTGTTCAACTTAGAAACACTGTAACTCAAATTTAAAAAATGGGCTGCGCGAGGTGGCTTACGCCTGTAATCCTAACACTCTGGGAGGCCGAGGTGGGAGGATTGCTTGAGCCCAGGAGTTTGAGGTTGCTGTGAGCTAGGCTGACGCCACGGCACTCACTCTAGCCCAGGCAAGAGAGTGAGACTCTGTCTCAAAAAAAAAAAAAAAAAAAGATTAAAAAAAAAATGAACAAATGCCATTTTATTCTGAGTAAATTAAGGTTTGCTTTGTAATCTGACCAACTAATAAACAACTGTGAGCACACATTTGGAGCATTTTGCTCCTGGGAACTTCAAAGAGGGTGGCAAACTGTCAGTAATTACAAGCGTCATTATCCTTGTTATTCATGATGAATTCACTAGGATGAGGGCAGTGCCTCCAGTCACTCAGGAAACGTGAATTAGAACGCTCAAGATGAAAATGAGAACAGTGGAGCAATCAGAGTCACAGGTTTTTTAGAATGTAAGTAGCGTTACTAAAAGGAACATGTGTTATTTACATACACAAAGTAAATATTGAAAGATTGGCTTAGGCTAAAAATACACAAGGTAAGATCGTAGGACTGGATACTGAAAGAATGATCTATTGTGGGCTTTCAAAGGAGAAAAAATTCTTTTTTATCACGTTTATCTAAGATTAAAGTCAAATCTTTTTTGTTTTGTTTTGTTTTTGAGACAGAGTCTCACTCTGTTGCCCGGGCTAGAGTGCCGTGGCGTCAGGCTAGCTCACAGCAACCTCAAACTCCTGGGCTCAAGCAATCCTCCTGCCTCAGCCTCCCGAGTAGCTGGGACTACAGGCGCACACCACCATGCTTGGCTAATTTTTCTAATTTTAGTAGACACAGGGTCTTGCTCTTGCTCAGGCTGGTCTCAAATTCCTGAGCTCAAGCAATCCTCCCACCTCAGCCTCCCAGAGTGCTAGGACTACAGGCGTGAGCCACCGTGCCCCGCCTCTGGTCACTTTATTAAGGTGGCAGAAATTCCTCCTACAAATGGACTCTTCCAAAGAGGAGGGAACCTCTTTGCTAAATGCTCACACAACTCAACAAACCATGTAGGTGACTTAATACTCCAATCTAGGGGCAGGAATTTGGGCCTGAATCAAAGGATTTGGAGCTGGAAAGGACTTTAAAAAATCCAACTTTCCCATTTTACACATCAAGAACTGAGATCCTTTGAGAGCCACTGAGCGAATTAGTGGCAGAGAAATGGGACAAGGACGGGAGTGTCTTGACCAGGATTCTTGTAAATGGAAGAGTAGGTCATTATCTCAGGAGAGCTGGCGGTGCTGCCCCAGACCTGTGCTCATTCCAACGTGTAGTTACAAAGCGATTTTGGCAGGAAACATAATTTTAGATGGGGTGATTTGGTGCTTCATATTTAAAGAAATGAATTGTTGTGAGTCTGTCATATGCAAACAGTGCCAAACAACTCTCTTCACACTGTTTTATAAAACAATCATGCACGCCACAGCTTTTCCTTATTGGGATGTGCCCTTAAGTGAACTCACACACATTAAACCCTTCATCTTGTATCCCTTTGAGTGTCTCACTCACACACTGAAGAAGCTAAACTTGAAATTCTGAATTCTCTGGCCGGTATTTAGAGATAATTTTCTTTCTAGAAGATATTCTTTATTTGAGTCTTAAGACTAGACAGCTAGGTGTCTACTTAATGGAAAGACCTATACTTTGTTTTTCCAAGGAATTCTGCCCAGTTTACAAAGTGGAAAGGCTTGCAGCTCTTTTTTTTTTTTTTTTTTTTGAGATAGAGTCTTACTCTGTTGCCCGGGCTAGAGTGCTGTGGCGTCAGCCTAGCTCACAGCAACCTCAAACTCCTGGGCTCAAGCAATCCTTCTGCCTCAGCCTCCCAAGTAGCTGGGGCTATAGGCATGCGCCACCATGCCCGGCTAATTTTTCTATTTTTAGTAGAGACGAGTGTCACTCTCGCTCAGGCTGGTCTGGAACACCTGAGCTCAAGCGATCCTCCCGCCTCAGCCTCCCAGAGTGCTAGGATTCCAGGCGTGAGCCACCACACCTGGCTGCAACTCTTTTTTTTTTATTTGGCCTGATATGTCTTGTATGGTCACCGTAAAATTACACAAAGTTCAGGAAGTAGAAACAGACAAAAAGAAACACTTCATTGCTAGCAAATTATATTGCTTTGGTCCTGCTCTCCATAAATACATAGAGGGACAGATTGTAGATATTGGCTCTATGAAAGTTTGAAAGCAGATGAATTTTTACAAAATTGTGAACCTACTATGTGCCAGGCATTTTTTCATGTTTGTTCTTTCATTCAAGAAAATGCTTTCTTTTCCTCTTTGTTGCTATCTGTCATAAAATCTTATTCATGGGGAAGGATTTGATGTTGGTTATTTATATTTTAATTTATGCATTTATTTACCCAGTAAATATTGCTTTTTAATAATTTTTAGTTTTTAAAGATTTTTGCTTAAACAAAGTAACTGATGAGATTTTAGGGTTGTTTCCCTGCATGTAGTAGATTGCAACCAAGACCCCAATTCTTCTCCACTCTCTGTAGTCCTCTCTTTTGTCATGTACCAAATAAATATTTCTTGACAGCTCTGTGTACCAGAAACTATGCCAGGTGTTTGGATGCAACCAGGAGGAAAAAGTTAGAAAAGATCCGTGTCTTTAGGGCTTAGTATAGTGAGGGAGACAATATTATCAAACAAATATGTGTTGGATTATGATGTGACGAGCACTGTGAAGCAGAGGTACAAAGTGCTAGCAGAAGGCTGGGTGTGGTGGCTCACACCTGTAATCCTAGCACTCTGGGAGGCTGAGGTAGGCGGATCGTTTGAGCTCAGGAGTTCGAGACCAGCCTGAGCAAGAGCGAGACCCCGTCTCTACTTAAAAAAAAAACAGAAAGAAATGAGCTGGACAACTAAAAATATATACAGAAAAAATTGGCCGGGCATGGTGGCACATGCCTGTAATCCTGGCTGCTCGGGAGGCTGAGGCAGAAGGATAGCTTGAGCCCAGTAGTTTGAGGTTGCTGTGAGCTAGGCTGACACCACAGCACTCTAGCCCGGGCAACAGAGTAAGACTCTGTCTCAAAAAAAAAAAAAAACAATTTTTTTTTTTCGAGATGGGGTCTTGCTATGTTGCCCAGGCTGGTCTCAAACTCCCAAACTCCTGGCCTCAAGGATCCTCCTGCCTCAGCCTCCCAAAATTCTAGGATTACAAGCAGAAGCCACCATGCCTGACCTATAGGATATTTTTTTGTTGTTTTTTAAAAATTTTTTTGGAGACAGAATCTCGCTCTGCTGCCTGGGCTAGAGTGCTGTGTGTCAGCCTAGCTCACAGCAACCTCAAACTCCTAGGCTTAAGCAGTCCTTCTGCCTGAGCCTCCCGAGTTTCTGGGACTACAGGCATGTGGCACCATGCCCAGCTAATTTTTTCTATATATTTTTAGTTGTCCAGATAATTTCTTTCTATTTTTTTAGTAGAGACGGGAGTCTCGCTCTTGCTCAGGCTGGTCTCGAACTCCTGAGCTCAAGCAATCCTTTTGTCTCGGCCTCCCAGAGTGCTAGGATTACAGGCGTGAGCCACTGCGCCCAGCCTTTAGGATATTTTTTATGATAAACTCCTTTTTGAAAACCTTCCACATCCATGTCTCTGTTCACTGCTAATACCATGCTGTTCAAGTAATTGTTTTTATATTTACTCTTCATTGATCTAAGGACACCGTGGTCACATGGCTGAATTAGTGAAGTCACATCTGGTAGAAAGTACATGGCATAAATATTATTTTTAATAAAAATTTCAGCTAAGAGTATAAGCAGAACAGTTGTCAAGGAATAACAAAATCTTGCAGTCACCCAATCCAGCTTCCCTGCAGTGATCGTAAGCCCCTGGTACAAAATGTTTGTGAAACCATCTAGAAAAGATGTCCCTGGTGATATATGTCTTTTTGCTAGCAAAATAGTGGACTGGAGTAAGAAATTCGCTCCCTAAAAACAGCGAGGCTACAAGTTTTGCCTAATATGGCAGGTTTACACGTATGTGTGCCTGCTGCATTAGCACATCCCAGCGTGGTTATTCTGGCCTTGGCATCTTTAATTCCTGCAGGGGCTGTCTCATCAGCCATAGTTAGTGTCTTTCTGGGGCAATAACCCCAGAACAGTGGTGCTTCATCAGCATTATAGACTGTTCTGGTATCAGATTTTCATTAGTGATGACTTTCGCTAACTCATCAAGGAATTTCTCTGCTGCTTCATGATCAGCAGATGCTTCATCACAACACATCTTTAAAATTGTAATGCTGTGTCTTTTCTTAAATTTCTGCAACCAGCCTGTTGAATATTCAGAGTTCCCTTCAATTTTGAGTTCATTAGGATAGATCTTTGCTCGTTTCATGATCAGCATATAATACCGATGGATCCACTATTTCAGTACATTATGGAGATCTTCATTTTTAGCTTTATGCAGTGGTTTTCTGTTTTTCATTAACTTCTGTTCGGAAGACGTTTCATACTTACACTGCTGTCCAATTTCTCCAACAGCTTGACTTTCTGGACTATAAACATAAATGCTTCCTCTTTCTTAGGGTTGTTACTCCTAGGGATATCTTAAGCCCTTTTTGACATTTTCAACAATGTCTTTACACCACAAAGCAGAGAATAAGCAAAAACACACAGTGAGTAATGCACGTGGGTCTTGGCCCCGTGTGGGGCATTGCGGAGGACATCCCACTGGTGCATCTGTCCCACACATGTGCCATTTTATTGCACTTTGTGGGTGTGCTCGGAAAAGATACGTTACTGCTGACGGGGGCTGGAAGGGTCTTATTTCCCTTGGGGATGCTGTATAAACTAGGTGTTGCGTGCCTGCATTTTGACTGTGATTCATCGCATGAGGTCAGGTGTGGAATTTTCCACTTGTGGAGTCATGTTGGCACTCAAAACCTTTCAGATTTTAGAGCATTTAGGATTTCTGATTTTCACATTAGGGAGGCTCAACCTGCATTAACATTTTGGATTACTGTGGTACATTTGTTATAATTGATAAGGCAATATTATTACAGTATAGTTAACTATAGTTTACATTAGCGTTCAGTCTTTGTGTTGTATGTACATTCTATGGGCTTTTAAAAATGTATAATGATGTGCATCCATCATTACAGTATCATACAGAATAGTTTCGCTGCCCTAAAAATCCTCTGTGTTCTACCCATTCATCCTTCCCTCCCCACTAAACCCTGGCAGCCACTGATTTTTTTTTTTTTTACTGTCTCCATAGTTTTATCCTTTCCATAATGTCATATAGTTGGAATCATATATAATAGTATGTAGTCTTTTCAAACTGGCTTCTTTGACTTAGCAATATGCATTTAAGGTTCCTCTATGCCTCTGTGTTCTTGGTAGCGCATTTCTTTTTTACCTCCATCAATGATATTTTATCATACAGATGTACCACTGTTGGTTCATTTCTTCACCTGTTGAAGAATATCTTGATCGTTTCCAAGTTTTGGCAGTTATGAATAAATCTGCTGTAAACATTCATGTGCCAGTTTTTGTGTGGACATTATTTTCAACTCCTTTTAGTAAATATTAAGGAGCATAGTAGCTAGATTGCATGGCAAGAGTATGTTTAGTTTTCTAAGAAACTGCCATACTGTTTTCCAAAGTAGCTGTTCCATCTATTTTGCATTCCCACCAGCAATGAATGAAAGTTCTTGTTGCTTATAGTACTTCTTAAAATCAATGCATAAGCTATTTGTCTATGAAGAAGAACCATTTGTTACAAATGGAGCAAAGTTCCCCACCGCCCCAGCTTATTGATTGTACTTTAATACTCTTTTTCAGCCAATAGAGTTTTACTTTACAGTGAAGGCTCTGCAGTTAAATTCCTCCAGAATTCTATTGTTTTTTTTCTTTTGAGACAGAGTCTCACTGTGTTGCCCAGGCTAGAGTGCCGTGGCGTCAGCCTAGCTCACAGCAACCTCAAACTCTTGGGCTCAAGCCATCCTCCTGCCTCAGTCTCCGGAGTAACTGGGACTATAGGCATGCGCCACCATGCCCGGCTAATTTTTTCTATATATTTTTAGCTGTCCAGATAATTTCTTTCTATTTTTAGTAGAGACAGGGTCTCGCTCTTGCTCAGGCTGGTCTTGGACTCCTGACCTCGAGCGATCCTCCCGCCTCGGCCTCCCAGAGTGCTAGGATTATAGGCGTGAGCTACCACGCCTGACCCAGAATTCTATTGTTGATGTTGTTTTGAATTCTTAATGGTAACAATAATTAAGTATTATTTTCTAAGTTTTAATAAATGTATGTGCTGCACACCACCACAGAGAACATAAGTGATATTTTGCTGTAGCTGATACACAACAGTAGAATCTCTCACCAGTCAATTTTGTTGCAGGCACAATTCACTTTAGTGTGTAAAACAACTACAAAGGCTTTGAGTGTGTTCAGCTGAGTTATTTTTAGGTTCATGCAAAATATTTTGTTAATGTAATTTTCAGATAACTTAGCTACACATTCAAAAGAAAGACAATGAGACCTTTAACATGGTCAGGGCAAAGCTCACCTGTCCTTCCTTGCACCTATACCTAGGAACTCTCAGACTGCACCACAGAAGCAAATTAATTTAATTATAGACTCCTGAGCTAGAGTGACTCTCGGCCATAAGCCTGACCCAGTCTAAGACACATCCAACGTAGGACACTTGCCCGCATCTTCCACAATTCCAGATATTCTAGCTTTACTGAAGAAGCAATGTTCCCCAAATTTCTCTTTTTGAATATATTCTTCCTCAGGCCAAACCAAACTTCTTTATGTGGAATTAGAAAATTATTTCATTGTGTTCTTTTGTTTTGAAAACATCCATGAGCATTTTTTTTAAAATAATTTTTTTTTTTTTTTTTGGCAGAGTCCTGCTTCTGTCACCCTGGCTAGAGTGCCGTGGCGTCATCCTGGCTCACAGCAACCTCAAACTCCTAGGCTCAAGCAATCCTTCTGCCTCAGTCTCCCAAGTAGCTGGGACTACAGGTATATATTTTAGTTGTCCAGCTAATTTCTTCCTATTTTTTAGGAGAGACAGGGTCTCATTCTTGCTCAGGCTAGTCTCGAACTCCTGAGCTCAAACAATCCATCCGCCTCGGCCTCCCAGAGTGCTAGGATTACAGGCGTGAGCCACCGCGCCCGGCCTCTTCATTTCATTGATTGTTTCCTTTGCTGTGTGGAAGCTTTTTAGCTTGATGTAATCCCATTTGTCTATTTTTGATTTGGTTGCCTGTGCTTTTGGGATCTTGCACAAGAAATGTTTGCCCAGATGTCCTGGAGCATTTCCCCAGTGTTTTCTTCAAGTAGTTTCATAATTTGAGGTCTCAGACTTAAGTCTTTAATCTATTTTGATTTGAATTGTGTGTATGGTAAAAGATCAGGGTCTAGTTTCATTCTTCTGCATATTGTTATCCAGTTTTCCCAGCACCATTTATTGAAGAGACTATTCTTCCCTCACTGTATGTTCATGGCACCTTTGTCTAATATAAATCCATTATAGATGTGTGGATTTATTTCTGGGTTCTCTATTCTGTTCCATTGGTTTATGTATAATATTCCTTCTTATGCCAGTAGCATACCGATTTGGTTACCATAGCTTTGTAGTATATTTTGAAGTCAGGTAGTGTGATGCCACCAGCTTTGTTCTTTTTGCTTAGTATTTCTTTGGCTATTTGGGGTCTTTTGTGATTCCACACAAATTTAGGATTATTTTTTCTTTCTTTCTTTCTTTTTTTTTTTTTTTTGAGACAGAGTCTTGCTCTCTTGCCCCAGGTAGAGTGCAGTGGCATCATCATAGCTCACTGCAACCTCAAACTCCTGGGCTCAAGTGATCCTTCTGCCTCAGCCTCCTGAGTAGCTGGGACTACAGGCAGGAGCCATGACACCCAGCTAATTTTTCTATTTTTAGTAGAGACGGGGGTCTCACTCTTGCTCAGGCTGGTCTCAAACTCTTGAACTCAAGTGATCCTCCTGCCTCAGCCTCCCAGAGTGCTAGGATTTCAGGTGTGAGCCACCCTCTGGCCTAGGATTGTTTTTTTTTTTGTTTCTGTAAAGAAAGTCATTGGTATTTTGAAAGGTATTGCATTGAACCTGCAAATTTCTTTGAGTGGCGTTGTGATTTTAATGAATTAATTCTTCTAATTCATGAGCATGGAATAGCTTTTTGTTTTTTTGTGTCCTCTTCAATTTCTTTCATCAATGTTTTATAGTTTTTCTTTCACTTCTTTGGTTAAATTGATTCCTAGGTATTTTATATCCTATCGTAAATGGGATTACTTTATTTATTTCTTTTCTAGATTGTTTGCCATTGGCATATATAAATGCTGCTGATTTTTGTATCCTGCAACTTTACTGAATATTTACTGATAAATCAGTTCCAATAGGTTTTTGGTGACGTCTTTAGGCTACTATAAGTATAAGATCATGTTGTCCGTGAGCAAGGCTAATTTGACTTCTTCCTCTCCAATTTGGATGTCCTTTATTTCTTTCTCTTGCCTAATTGCTCTGGCTGCCCCTTGCTTTTGTGTCAGTATTCTTAAATGCGCCTTTGTGTTTCTGGCTTTTTCTCTTGTTAATATTATTGAGCTACATACTTGGAATCCCTTCAAGAACCATCTAAGACAAGAGTTGGCAAACTTTTTCTGTAAAGGACCAGATACTTTAGGCTTTGGGGGCAATACAGTCTCTGTCACAACTACTCAACTCTGCTGTTGTCCTGTGAAAGCAGCTATAGACAATACGTAACCGATAGGTGTGGCTCTGTTCCAATAAAACTTTCTTTACAAAAGCAGGCTGCAGATCCCTGATGGAGAAGATCACTGAGACTTCTAAAACAAACTAGAATATAATGTAAAGAGTGCTCTACATTAACAGTATAAATGCGATAAACAAACTATATTAGCAGTATGAACAACTTGCTATGAATGAATACAGCATAGGAAATAATTTATTTTGCTTGGGGGAGGTGAATAAGTTTTCCTTTATGAGGTTACTTTTAGGATTTAAAGAAATCTAGGAGGAAGAAAGGATTTCAAAAAGAGAATTCCAAGTAGTCTGGGCAAAGGATGCAGGCATGAAAGAACATGTCATGTTTGGACAGTCTTGAGCTCTCCTTTGTGGCTAAAACACGATATATTTATACGGGAAGACATGGGGGAAAGTTATGCTGGAGCCAGACTCTGAAAGGCCCAGAAGAACTGGACTTTAACTGTAGGGAGAGATTGGGACACTGTCAGATCTGTTTAAAAACTAAATCTGGAGATCCACACCATATGGAGGGTAATTTAGAGTGGGGGAGAGAGGAGGTGGGGAAATGCCTTTTCTATTGTCCAAGTGAGAGAGGGTAAGGGCTTGACCTGGGGCAGTGGCTATGGGATGGAGAAGAGAGACACTGGGAGGATGAATCGACAGGTCATGGTGACTGAATGTTTGGTTCCAGAATTCTGAGATGGTCAACTGGTTGGCGGGCATGCCAATTATTTAGCTCTCAGATTTGTTTTCAGACCCATTCCCTGCCCTTTCTCTGCTCTGGGGAGCTGACCCCTGCAAACCACATTTCCCAGCTGCCCTGCAAACTGGCTTCTGGTTGGGCACAGCCAGAAAGGAGGAGGGAGGAGAAAAGCCGGTATCTCTCCTTGACTCCCAGTGTTTTCACCAGCAGTGGCTGAGTCTCCTTTGTACATCCAGCTCCTGCTGTGGCTCAACATTCCAACGCCCCCTGGGTGGCCTTGGCTCTTGGGCGACATAACACCACCGCCTCTGGGATGCCTCACCTTCCTCTGTTTTCTCTTTCAGTTTTTCTGACACCTTTGTAACCAGTTCCCCCTGTTAAATTCCTTCAACTGAGCTATCTAGTGTAGGTTCTGTTTTTCCGAACAGACCCTCACTAGGAGATGTAATGACCTATAAAAGAGTTGGGCCGTGCAGGAGATGAAGGTAGGGAAGGAGGATAATTCAGTTTTGAATCTGTTTCATAGTTTAATATAAGGTGCTTCCTGTGTCTATAATGGCCTTCACTCCTCTGCCCTCTAGTCCATTCTTCACAAAGCTAGTCAGAGTAATTTTATTAAAACCTAAGTAGATCGTATCTTTCCCTGATTAAAATCTTCTAGTGGGGTTGGTGCAGTGGTTCACACCTATAATCCCAGCACTTTGAGAGGCTGAAGTGGGAGGATCACTTCAACCCAGGAGTTTGAGACCAGCCTGGTCAACACAGTGAGACCCTGTCACTACAAAAAGCAAAAAAAAAAATAGCTGAATGTCGTGGCATGCACCTGTTGTCCCAGCTACTCAGGAGGCTGAGGTGGGCCAATGGCTTGAGCCCAGGAGTTTGACATTACAGTGAGCTCTGATGACACCACTGCACTCAAGCCTGAGTGACAGAGCAAGGCCCTGTTTCTAAAAAACAAAATGAAACAAAACCAAACCAAATCCTTCCAGTGGCTTTCCATTGCCCCTAGAATAAAATCTAAACTCCTTACTAGGTATGTAAGCCTCTGCCTGAACCTGTCCATTATCCTGCCTCATTTACCCTGTGCAACCGCACTCACTCACTTGCTGTTCCTCTAACTCACCAACTTCATCTCTGCCTCAGGACCTTTGCACTTTCTGTCCCTTCTGCTGGGAATGCTCTTTCCTCAGATCTCCACGTGTTGTCTTTATGCAGGCCTCTGTGTTTGTGACACCTCTTCAGAGATACTACCGCCATTCATCTCCTTATTCTGATTTGTGTTCTTCTTTCCATGTATCACTCTCTGGAGTTATATCCTTTCTTTCTTTTTTGAGATGAAGTCTTGCTGTGATGTCTAGGCTGGTCTCAAACTCCTAGGCTCAAGCAATCCTCCCACCTCAGCCTCCCAAAGTTCTGGGATTGCAGGTGCACACCACCACTCCCAGCTTCTTTCTTTCTTCTTTAAAGTTTAAGGCCAGACAACTTGCCTTGTTCACCTTTTTATTCTTTCTATTCCTGCACCTAGGACAAGATATGGCATATATTAAGGACTGCAAACTATTTGCTGGTGAATAAAGGAATAATTATTTCACCTTTACAAAATGCTATGTAGCAGAGGTGCTTTATATATTTTATTTTTATTACTTTGCTTTTTTATTTTTATTATTTTACTTCCATGATTTCTCTTCCTGAAATACTCTCTCCCATCTCCTCCTCACTATTCATCTTCCAGAACAGCTGGAGTCCTTTCCTCTGTGAAACCTTCCCTCCCTGCTCTGCACAGGAAATTAGCTGCTCCCTCCTTTGGGTTCTGTTGTACCTCAGAAAGACTGACATTTCATTGCACTTATTTAATATTTATCTACTTTTCTTAGCTGGAAGTGGAGATAATGAATTTTTCACGTCTATAGCTTCAGTAGCTAGAATAGTGCTTGACACATAGTTTCATTTGGTAAGTATTTATTGCATAAATGAATGTAGTGATAGATACAGGAGGTTTTCCAGCCCCACATATCTAGTTGTTTCCATATAGTATGAGTCACTGAGAAAGAAATATAGTTTTATATCTGTAAAATAGTGATAAACTGTGTGTGGTGGTGTGTGCCTATAGTTACAGTTATGGGGGAAGCTGGGGCAGGGGGATCACTTGAGCCCAGGAGTTGGAAATTGGAGGTTGCAGTGAGCTGTAATGATGCCACTGCACTCTACCTGGGGTGACAGAACAAGACTCTGTCTCAAAAAAAAAAAAGAATGTTTTTAAGTGCCAAAGGCCATTTTTTTTTTTTTTTTTTTTTTGTCTAAGGCTCTAATTTGTGACAGAAAGTTGGTTTTTACTCAAAAGTTCCTCAAAGACAAAAGTGATCCATTAGGATACACCTTGAGTGAACCTGGGGGTTGAAGGTGGGAGAAGTAGGTGGAACTGGAGGCCTCTATGTGAAATTGATGGCGGTTCCAGAATTTAAAATGAAGTCATCATCATGTACCAAGCTACCGCCTCCCTTTGTGTCATTCCTGCTGCCCTTTCTGATGGGGATATTACCATAATTTCAGACTTTTTAGTTGAACACTTTAAAAAAAATCTCAGTTCTGTTAAAGCAGGTATTGATATTTTTGCTAATGCACAGAGCCAACTTTTAAAAGAAACCCAAGTAGGCCTTAAAAAAATTAAAAAGCGTTAATCGCTTGCTTCCCCCAACTCCCTGCCTTTTAAAAATGAGGTATTCTAAGGAAATATGTATGAGCGTCTGGCACGTTAGTTGCTCTTCTCTGTGCTCCCATATTTCGTTCCTCTCTCTCTCTTTTTTTAATAGCATATTGCATTTAATTGCACGTTTCCACCTCCATCTCCTTTATTAGATGTGTGCTCCTCTGGGGCGGACCTGGTCTCACCCATCTTAGATTCATCAGTGCCTCCGAGTGTGACTAGTGAAAAGTTGTTTTTCAAAAACTTTTTGTTGAACAAATGAAATGTCATTTTTAGCTCTTAGCCTTTGCTTGGCTTTCAGCCAAACTAGGTAATTTTTAATTCACAATAAGCACTAGCTCTTAATCAGATCAAATCTGCTCAGGCTCACTTTTAATAAAAGAAGTACAGGCCGGGCACGGTGGCTCACGCCTGTAATCCTAGTACTCTGGGAGGCCGAGGTGGGTGGATCGCTCGAGGTCAGGAGTTCGAGACCAGCCTGGGCAAGAGCGAGACTCCGTCTCTACTAAAAATAGAAAGAAATTATCTGGCCAATTAAAAATATATATAGAAAAAATTAGCCGGGCATGGTGGTGCATGCCTGTAGTCCCAGCTACTTGGGAGGCTGAGGCAGCAGGATCGCTTGAGCCCAGGAGTTTGAGGTTGCTGTGAGCTAGGCTGACACCACCGCACTCACTCTAGCCCGGGCAACAGAGCGAGACTCTGTCTCAAAAAAAATAAATAAATATAAATAAATAAATAAATAAATAGAAGAAGTACAAATGAAAAGTCTACCGAGATACCAATTTTTCATCTATCACATCCTTGCTGGTAGTTGTGTAAACTAATAGCACTTCTAGGGAAGGCATTTTGACAATATCTATCAAAATTCCAAATGAACATATCCTTTGGTCTAGCGATTCCAATTCTAGGAGTTTGTCTGATAGTTATTCTCCCATGGGTGCCAATGATATGTGTAAGAACATTAACTGTGGCATTGTGGTAGCAAAATGACATAAATACCCACCTATAGGGGACTAGTTAGATAAATAACAGTATTTCCATACCAGAGACAATCTACTCCAGGGCAAAGAGACAATGAGGCAGGTCTGTATGTACGGACATGGGATGATTGCTAAAATACATGGTTAAGTTAAAAAACAAAAAGATTGGAGACAGTGTGCACAGTATGCTATCATGTATTATTACAAGATGAAAAGACAGACTTACTTGCATGTGTATGCATAACTATCTCTGGGGAGATTTGTAAGCCCTAGTAATATTGGCTGCCTGTGGTTTAGGGAACTGGGTGGTAACAAGGAGCTGCAGTTTCTATCACTCCCAATACAAACAGTTCTAATGTGATCCACTTGTTAACCCTTTACCATTTCCCCAGTCCTTTTAGGATTAAGTTTTAAATCCTTACCCTGCGCTGCAAGGTGCTTCGTGACAGAACCCCCGCCTGCCTCATTTTCAGTCCCTCTGCCTTTTTGCTTAATCTTCTTTTGTTCCTCAAAGACCACTCTCCTTCCCATCTCGTGGCCTTTGAAGATGCTGTTCCTCTGCCTGGAAGACTCCTCCCCTCCACATTCACCTGGCTAATTCCTAGGGGTCCTTGAGGCATCAACTTGGAGGCCATTTCATCAAAGCGACCTTTACAAATTCCCAGACTAGGGTAGTCCCCGTGCTCCCACAGCCTCCAAACTCCTCTTTCAGTAGCAAACACCACAAACGCAATCAGTGAATTATTTGCTTGATGTCTGTTTTCCCTGCTAAGCTGCAGGCTGATATCTGTCGTGGTTGCCTCTGTACCTGTGCCCAGCCCAAGGTCCCCCACACCCCAACCCTGCCACAAACATTTGTGGGAGGAAGAGATGAAGGAAGAAGAGCAGGGAGGAAAGATGAAGGTGGGAGGGAGGGAGAAAGCAGGGAAGGCAGCTGGTAAGGGACAAACTACGAGGACTGAAAAGCCAGTGGTCAGGAGATGTCCCTGCGTGTGTCTGTTGCTCGTTAGTGATTAGTTCATGAGCTTAGCGTTCTTGGATGTACTTGAAAATTATATTGTTAACTCTGTGGACTTAGAATTTACACTTTGCAGAAATTGGGTATTTGGGGTTTATTTTTTAGTCACAAATTTGTCAAGGCCAATGGACTTTTGTTTTATTTGAGAAATCATGTTATTCTGAATTTTTTTTTAAACCAATAAGGGGCAGTAGCTTTTCACAAAGAAGCAGTGATTTCTATCTCTTATGAGTGGGAAGATGCTTCAATATATATATATTAGGACTTTAGGCTATTGTTAATAGTCCACCTTTTTTTTTTTAACATTTTTAAATATGAACCAGATGGTCATTTGGTTGTGTTTGGAATGAGATCCTCCAAGGCACGGAGTGAGCTGGCTGTTGTGTCCTCTCTGCTCCAGCCACACTGGCTTCTCTAGCCGAGACCCTCAGCTCCTTGTCCCTTCAGCCCCTGGCACTTACCTCTTCCTGGAATGCTCTGCTTGTTGGGGTCAGCAGCTCAGGAAGGGCTTTCCAGATCCTTCCCTCTGGAGCAGCTCCACCCAGGGACCGGACAGGTTTTGTGGAGGCTGAAATTTATATAATTTGAGAAAAAGAATACAAAATTATGAATATAAAAGTCATATAAAAGTGAGTACTTATTTAGAATAAGAAACCACAAGGTACAAAATAAAAAAGCTGACAAATACCCCAACCATCTGAAAAGCCAGAAAAGCAACATGCATTAATTAATTGCCTGACATAATACTTCGTTACCTATAATTTTGGCCACATATTCTTTGATCACCTCCTCATATGAAAATGATTGTATAATATTTTCTATACAGCAAATAAAATGATAATTCAGTCTGTAGTATATTATCATTGATTGAAAGGTGTGTGTTTGTTTTAAGAGATGGAGTCGTGCTATGTTGCCTGGGCCGGTGTGCAGTGTATAATATTTTCTATACAGCAAATAAAATGATAATTCAGTCTGTAGTATATTATCATTGATTGAAAGGTGTGTGTTTGTTTTAAGAGATGGAGTCGTGCTATGTTGCCTGGGCCGGTGTGCAGTGGCTATTCACAGGCACGATCATCGCACACTGTAGCCTCGAACTGCTGAACTCAAGGGATCCGCCTGCCTCAGCCTCTCCAGTAGCTGATGCTGCCACCTCACCCAGCTGAAAAGTGTTTTTATAATTTGACAGTTTAGAAAATTTGCTTTGGTTTCATTACTCATTTTTGGTAACGTCATGTTAATTTTTAGATTGCTGTAAAAATTTGAGAAATCTCTATTAAGTTTCTTTACATATGAGCTCTATGACTTTAGTTTGTCAAAGTGTTCTGGTTTTGGTTGTGTCGTGTATGTGTGTAGCATGTGCTGGGGTGTCTCTGTGTGTGTGGTGTGAAATGTAGTATGTGCAGGAGTGTGAGTGTGGTATGGTATGTATGATAGGGTGTGTCTGTGTGATGTGGGTGTGGGGTGCGTGCGGTGTGTGTGACCTGTGGTGGGGGGGTGTCTATGTCTGTATGTGTCATGTGTGTATGCACATATACGTGAACGTTCACCCTGGGGTGTGAGCATCACTCCTGGGGCCTTGAGAAGGGCCTGTGCAGATGAAGAGCTCTGAAACTTAAGCTTCAGGCTGGGCGTGGTTGCTCATGCCTGTAATCCCAGAACTTTGGAAGGCCAAGGTGGGAGCATCACTTGAGGCCAGGAGTTCGAGACCAGCCTAGGCAACACAGTGAGACCTCATCTTTACAAAAAATAAAAAAATTAGCCAGGTGTGGTGGCGCATGCCTATAGTCCCAGCTATGTGGGAAGCTGAGGCAGGAGGATCTCTTGAGCTCAGGAGTCAGAGGCTGTGGTGAGCTATGATTGTGCCACTGCACTCCAGCCTGGGTGACAGAGCAAGACCCCGTCTTTGTTAAAATAAAAACCAGCAAAACTTAAGCTTCATTAGCTTCACAGTAAATCCTACTCTTGTCTTCACTCCCCAATTACTTGTTATCACTCCACTTGGTTTTCATTTCCCTCAGTACTTAACCCACTCTGAGATTACTTTAATTATGCACTTGCCTATTTACAGACTGCCTTCCCCCACTGCAATGTAAGCTCCCAGGGAACAGGGCCCTGGGCCCTGTGGTGCAGGCTGGGGTCCCAGGGCCCCCCACTGTGCTTGCCTAGGAGAGGGGTTCATTAATGTGTTGAATGAGTGAGCGAATGAATGTTAAATGGGCTTTAATGTCAATCTCCAGAATTTGTTCTTGGGATTTATGAATGTCGATTTTTTTCCTAAGAGCCATTTTAATTAAACTTGATTGCATATAAAATGTTATGAGCATTAATTGTACTAATCGGATAATTCTCTGAAACAGTCGCTTTTAACCTGATATTACAATGTGTTCATTTCTTTGACTAGAAATTTTGAAATAGTAAAAGATTTTTTAGAGCTTGTATGAACCTCAGATCTTTGATAACAGCAGCTTCTAAAGGTTTTTGCTCCCTTAGCTTTCATAATAATTTAAAAACAAAACACTTGACACCCTCATACATTTTCAAATTATTAATTAAGTCATAAATTTAAATTAGCAAAAATAGAATTTCTCACTTAATGTAAATTGATACTTAAAAAAGCCAATTGTTCTTGGTTTTACCTCTTGTTTCAAAATTAAAAAAGAAAAAAAAAAGCCAATTGTTTGATGTGCCCAGGCTCTATTTAAAAAAAAAGCCAATTGTATTAATTGAAAGCAAGATACCAAATCAATTTGATTGCTGCCTTCATTCCTTTAAAAAATACATTAATGAGCTTGTGTTTAACAGTGGAAAATAACCCTATAATAGTGTTCGGTTTTCTTCCTTAAACTAATTTTTTTTAGAGATGGGGTCTCACTATGTTGCCTGCCCATTAAAGTCCCAGGCTCTTAAAGTCCCAGGCTGGACTTTAACTCCCGGCTCAAGAGATCCTCCTGCCTCAACCTCCCAGGTAGCTGGAATTACAGGCCTGTGCCACTGCACCTGGGCTAAACCTGTATTTTCATGCCATTTCTCCTCCTTCTCCCAATGTCATATATTTTTATGCCCGAAAGCCTTCTATGGGTAGACCCATCAAACTTTTCTGCAACCAAAATGTGTATATCCATTTAAATTTAAATGTTTAAATATTTTGGTAATCTCAAGTCTCCAAGTCTCAAAAATTTCTTCTGGATTGAGGCATTATAATTACTATTAGTATACACAGATGATCAAAAACAAATGTATGATATATTTTGATATGTAATTATGAAATGAACAGTAAAATTTTATTAGAAATACATTTCCTAATTAGACAGGTGGAACTATTTTTTTCTATTAGCTTATATATATCCACAGGTGTGTTTCAGGCAGATTAACTGTAGGAAACAGTCTCTCCAAATGGACATTGATTCCTTTTCAATGACCTCTGTCTGTGCACCGCAGAGGAAAGTCTTGGAGTCACATGGCAGCTGGAAGACTATTCATTCTGAACGGATTTCAGAATCAGGCGCAGAGGTGCTCTCTCCACTGGTCACACCACTAGCCCATAGCAGACTTGGAATGGGACCCAGGCATCCTAGGGCCACACACCTTCCCCGGCCCTTCACTCTAACAGAAAATGAATGTTTTTCTTTAAAATAAATAAATCAATGAAACTTTCAACTTCAGTTAGCCTGTTAAGCTCCAGAAACTTCAGTAAAGACCAAAATCGGAATAATCTGTAGAGGGAAAGGAGTGTTAAATTCTGGAATCACACTTCCAAAATCTGCAACTTACTCTTCAGACCTATTTATCCAAGAGGGTTCAGGTCTGACAACTGTAGCAGGATTATCAAGGGCGACCAACACAATATTTACAAGCAATTGGTAAGATCATGATTATTTATGATCACATCCACCAGAGTAAGTAGGTAATACACTCTTTTATAAAAACCAAAATTAAAATACAAATCTGGTGATTCAGTTTCAATTCATTTAGCAAATATTTATTGAGTCTACTGTGTGCCAAGAATACACTGGCTGCTAGAGATTTTGAAATAAATTCTAAACTAATTAGCTTCTTGCAGGAAGTTGTACATCCAGTGATTAAGAGCAGCAGATGCTGGTGCTATCTCTGGCTTAACTCTTGCTCTATCCTTTTTGTTTAGGAGGCTTTAAGCAAGCCTCAGTTTCCTCTTCTGGGAAATGGAAATAATAATATGTAGTTCATTCTCTTAATGTGGGGCTCAAGGAGATAGTCATGTTATAAGCACTCAGGAAATGGTAGTTATTATTAGTATTATCATTTTTATTCCTCCTTCCACTTAGCACCTGAAACGGCATCTGCACATAGGGGTAGACACTCAATAAATGCTACTGAGTAAACAAATGAATGGGTAAATAACAAATAGCAATAAATATTTGAACATGCCACTCCATTTGTAGACAAAGAAATTACATTGTTGGCAGAACAGGTTATTCTCAAAAGCACAGTTTCATTTATAATATTTTGTCCATTCTAATGTTATATGTCATTTTAAATGTTTCTTCTTTCTTCTGCTATTTAATGGAGTCATAGGTCTCACTTTCAGAAAGCTTTCTGTATATCCAAACATTTTCTCAAAACATTTTCAGAATTATTGTATGCTCTTTTAAAATCATACCAAATAGTTCCAGGAAATCCGAAAGCTTCCTAGAAACATAATATTCTAGTAGGAAAAACATTTTAGTATGTTCTTTATATTGAGCTGGATTGTATTTTTGACTGTTAATTATTAAATAGGATATTGGGTTATTAAAATTTAGAAACAAATAAAGCCTAGGAACTGGATCTCAGGGTTGTTAATTAATCACTCCCCCTGGTTCCATTAATCCTGTCCTGAGTGTGCTTGAGGAAATACGGTTTAAAGTTTCCTTCAAAATAAATGTCATTATTCCTAATTATACGTTGTTTTACATGCAAAAACATTTAAGCTACTCTTCAGGTTGTAGAAGCACTTTAGGTGATGTTGTTACTTTCCATCTCTTATCTTGTTTGGAAACTTAAGCCCAGCTACTGAATTACACAAGCAGTTAAAGAAAAGAATTAGGAATTTGTTTTGTTCTCTCTCCTAGCTCTGTTTTTCATTCTTTGCACGCCTACTCCTGCCCACAAATCCAAGGCTACAGTCTTTCTTTTAAAACATATTTCTGCCTACAGTGTACTTGCTAGTTAATTTACGAAGCTCTGATTCATCTTGACAGTCATATGCTTCCAACAGGTGAATACCTCTGGGCAGTCACCTGGAGACACTTTTCTGTAATAATACATGTTTTATGTTGGTATCACCCTTATTTTCCAGGCATATACTGTGACAGATAGAATTCCGGTTTCTTGTCCTACAGACCCTTAAGTTATTTGCACTTTTTTATGTCGTCTGCTCATGTGTGCCCTGGCCATCGTTTTCAGTTTTTCTAACCTTCTCAATGTTCCTCCAGATATTTTATTGTCCCTGTGTTCTTTTTTCTCTTCCAGCTTGTAATACAGTAATATGTTGCTCTAGTAATATATTAGTCAAAGATGATTTCTGTGGGGCCATATAAAGTAAATAATCAACTGTGAAACCTGCATACAAAAATGTGGAAGTTACAGGAGCAAAACTGTTAACCAAGAAGGAATAAGCTCGGGCTGGCTAAATTTAGATAGGTATAGTGTGTCTTTCAGCTTCCCTTTGTCTTTCTTCTTCATTTCTTCCTCCCTACCCGCAATATTCTTTAGCCTCTCAAAGGCTCAGCATTCTCATGTTTGCCATTTCCATTCGGGAAGAAAAGCAACCTCTGGAAAACAACCTTTGGAGCGGCAGCCATGCTCACCATATTCCTGCCTGTTAAGCCTCTTTCACTGGGTGGCTGCCTGGTGGCCATTTTTATACTAGATGTCCCACCCCCAGCCATGGTTGATTGGACCAGGAGTCAACATCTGATCCAAACTGCCAATCAGATTGTTTCACAAATCCTGATTCCTTCTAAAACTTCTAGTTCATGTTTGATTCAAAGCTCTCCCCGTTCCCTCAGCACATACTAGGCTTATACCCCTTGTGACTCGTGCATGATTTTGTGTTTGTATGTGTGAGTGACGGGGTGTGTGTGCACTGTTTTCTCATGAGAGCCTGCCCTCTTTCATCATGCACCCTGCTAGCATGGAGACAGAGGGGCGGGAAAGGGAAAAGGTGTCTGTCTGCAAAGGTAAATTTGCAGTCGGCACTGTTATGGAACTCATTGTCTCTGAGATATAAGGGTGGAGGCTCTAAAGGGATTCAAACCCGAACAATACCAGGGCCAGGCCTTTGAGAGATCTGGTGAGTCTAAACTGGAAGCCTCCCACCACCTTCCTCTAGGGGCCAGAGCCTCTTTGCCTCCATCTGTGATAGCGCTTGGTTAGGCTGTAGCCTCCAATCTTACATATCTGGGGCTTAAGAGGAGGAGCAGGCTTGTGTTCTTTATATCTGAGGAACTGGGAATTTGAGGGGGTATCAGGTGGCCCCTCTTTTTCTGATCACACCGTTCCACCTTTGGCCTGAATGCTCATTCCGCCACTGGTAGCTCGAGGTAGATTGGTAAAAGCAGTGCTCATAAGTCATGCAACCAGAGACTGAGATGTAAGGCTTCCCTCTTCCCAAACACCCACCATCTTGGAGAGGTTCAGTTGAGTTCCTCTCCCTCAGCTTTGAAAAAGAGGCTAATCCAGGGATCAGAGCCTCTTTTGGTTTTTTTTTTTGGAGCCAGGGTCTTGCTTTGTTGCCTGGACATGAGGGCAGTGGCATGATCATAGCTCACTGCAACCTCAAACTCCTGGGCTCAAGTGATCCTCCTGCCACAGCCTCCCAAGTAGCTAACACTACAGGTGCATGCCATCACACCCAGCTAATTTTTCTATTTTTTGTAGAAATGGGGGGTGGTCTCACTATGTTGCTCAGGTTGTTCTTGAACTCCTGACCTCAAGCAATCCTCTTGCCTCGGCCTCCCAAAGTGCTAGGATTACAGAAGTGAGTCACCACGCCGGCCTAGGGGCTCTGATTAAACCTTGTCTTTTCCCCAAAAGGGGGAAGCTCTTCCCTTAGACCTGTTCATGATATTAGCTAACAAACCAGTCTAGTCTGTCCTGGAAGTATAGGAATTTCTAGTTAGCAACTGGGTCCTCTGTATTCCAGCTCTGAGAATTTCATAATTTTTCCAATGCAGCATTAACCTTGTGCTATTCTGGTAACAAGAGGGGCAGGACTAGCTCTCAATCAGGAACTAGAAGTCAATGTGTGTCTCAAAGGAATGATCTTGAATTCATGGTGTTCTCCTAATTCCATCATGTTAGTGCCTTATGTAAGACTCACCTTCTAGTGAAAGTAGACAGTGTTGTGATTTTCCTCCGGCAGAGCTCAGCAGCTTCCATACAGGAAGAGAGAAAGTGTGCAGTGGGCTTGCTCCAAGGCTGAGGGACTTTCGGGGAGCATGTGGCAGAGAAGAAAAGAATAAAGGAGCAAAGGTGCTTCTGGGAAAGTGGTTCAAGTGGTGAACCATGGAATCCCGGTTGCCGGGTGCTGGGTGGTTCTCCACCTTCGCTCCACGCTGGAATCAACTGGAGGATCCATAAAAGCGCTGATGGTTCAGTCCCTCCCCCAGAGCACCTGACGTGGCTTAGTCATCCTGAGTCACAAAAGCTCCCCAGGTGATTCTAATATTTGGCTAAGGTTGCAAACCAAAGCTGTATGTCAGGAAAATATGTGAAGTTAGGGGCTGATAGATTGAAAAGAGAGTAAAAGGCTAAGGGATTGGAGACCTTAGATGTAGGAGGACTCATTGAGAGGAAAAAGAGGATGGGGCGGAATTTGAAGCTGGACTGCAATGCAGGTCCAAAAATGCCTTGGCCAGCCTGGTGGTGGTTCTGGAGAGAATATTACCTGTCGAGCTGTCCCTGTCAGGCCAAAATGCCAGGCTTTTATACCCATGCTTTGCCCAGGCATCGGATGCAGGCTGGCCTGGGAAGGGTGTGACCTTGAACAAACAGCCTGCAGCTTTGATCTTGAAGGAGCTGGCAGCTGGAGGCTGTGGTCACATAACCCACAGACAGGCAACCTGTCTTTCCCGAAAGGGGCATTTGCGCGCATGACTCCAGATCGGTGACAAGAAGCAATTGGAAGGTTTTGAATGGAGGAGTGACATGATCTGACTTAATTTTTTTTTTTTTTTGAGACAGAGTCTCACTCTCTTGCCTGGGCTAGAGTGCCGTGCTCACAGCAACCTCAGACTCCTGGGCTCAAGGCGATCCTTCTGCCTCAGCCTCCCGAGGAGCTGGGACTACAGGCACGCACCACCATACCTGGCTAATTTTTTCTATTTTTAGTTGTTTGGCTAATTTCTTTCTATTTTTTAGTGGAGATGGGGTCTCGCTCTTGCTCAGGCTGGTCTCGAACTCCTGAGCCTCGGCCTCCCAGAGTGCTAGGATTACAGCCGTGAGCCACCTCACCTGGCCCTGACTTAATTTTTAAAAGAATCATTCAGGATACTCTATGGAGAATAGATCCAAAGGAAGAAATGGGGACACTGGTAGAAAAACTTACTGTGCGATGACTGGAATTGCTGGAAGTAACTTCCAGTGCGATTACTTACTGGAAGATTGGAGTTGCCACTTTCTAAGATGGAAGATCCTGTGAGAAGGGCAAGTCTAAGCAGCCAAGGGAAGATCAGACCTTGTTGTCAGAGTCAAGCTGGGCTGTTCCTAGGGGGTGGAGGGCTCTGGGAAGATATTTTTATAGAGCAGCTGTCTATTTAAACTATTTATTTATTTTTATTTTTCATGATTTTATAGAGTTGTGGGTCTTGCTATGTTGCTCAGGCTGGTCTTGAACTCCAAGTGATCCTCCCACCATAGCCTCCCAAAATGCTGGGATTACAGGTATGAGCATTTAAATAATTTGATTTTAAAATGTATCTCAAAAAATTCATGGGCCTATGTGAGGTGTAGTGACAGGTCCATGAGGATTTAGAATAATGGGTTGAGAAGAGGCATTTTCTGCTGTCCAGTTAGCACATGTGAAGATTCTTCATAGTATCCAGACTCCATCTGTCCCTATTGAGGAACAGGAACTATCTCTTCTTGTTCTTTGTCACATGTGCTACTTTTGTATCTCCCACTGTGAGAAGAAAGATAGCAATGCTATTATTGCTCACAATGCCATGGTTCTTTGGAACCTGCTTGTATCGAAACAATAGAAGTCTTGTTTCTGCGGCTCTCTCATACCACTTATTTAAAGCCGGCTGCATCATTCCTCCTGATACTACACCAGCCACGGTGCCACTTCTGAATGCTGGCTTCAGGTGACCCTCTTAGAGGTGGGTGCTGTGCCTTGTAGATGATGGCCACAAGTGCAAGTCTTACCAAGAATATGTGCGAACATGTCAATAATTCATCTTCTGATAAATTTCTGTTAAATTTACCACTAGCAATTTTATAGTGTAAATGTAGAGGAACACATCTTCAAAGTATGTTTTGAACACTTCAGGCCATAGCAGTGAATGTGACCTCTTTGGATGGCAACTGTGCTCCTGCCTCCCACACACCTCCATCAGTAGGGAGGGCCCTGGGCGAAGCTAGAGAGAGGCCCCATCCATCCCATGAGGGATGGAGAATGTCCATCTGTCACCTTGCACAACCTAATGCCAACCTGGAGACCACAGTAGCACCATATCCATGAGAGGCTAGGGACATTGACTGGTGTCATGTGTTGGCACTGAAGCCCCCAGAGGATGAAACACAGCCACCTCCAGAGGCTGGCCCAACATGTGCAGGGGAGCCTGTGGGTGAAGAACAGCTGTTGCCAGCCCCGTGAGTGCTGCAGGCCACAGGTGGTGCTGTAGTCAGAACCCCGCAGGTGAGAGCCCACACAGGGGCCCACATATGCTGCTCAAGGCAAGGGCCAGCAGTGGACCTCTGGTGGCCAGAGCCCTGAACTTGTCTTGTGTCTGACGTGAGTCACCCAAACTCAGGGAGCCAGTACTATACTGGGTGGCCCAGTCTCACCAGATTTTGGGACAAAAACACTGTGCCTGCCAGGGGAGCCATCCTGTCACCAGGGCCCCCTCCTGGAATCAGGGCCAACATGAATCCTGGGGCTTCTTGGGGCACTTGGTCACTCCAGGAGGGTGGTGGAGGTGAGGGACATGGAAAGGGGATGTAGAGGGTCACTGAGCACCCAGAAGGGGACAAACCCCAGGACTGGGTCCCATGCTGACCAGTCCAGCTTGAGGTGCCCCTCCCAGATGGCACAGCTGGCCCTGGCCAGTCCCAGCCACTGAAGGGGACTTAGAAAATTTGGAGGGAAGTGCCACTGGCAACCAGATTTGGGTCACCATGCCTGGACGGCATGCAGAGGGCTCAGGGCCCAGGGTGAGACTGCCGGCTTGGGTCTACAGGCCAGACTGATGTCACATGCCTATGTTTTTGAGCGTGGTCCAGGCCGCAGACATAAACCTAGGAGTCATCAAGCTGCCGAGAATGGCTTTATAGAAGGAAAAAATTCTGAGGCTTCTAGTTCCCAAACTCTACTACTTATTCTCAAAATGTGAGAAGCCAGTTCTCTCCCTTCCTAGGTAGATGAAGGACTCTAAACCAAGAGTTACCCACTTGATGGTTTTTAGAACTTCTACAGCTTAAGCAAAGCTATAAAGAACTCTGAGTCCTGAAAATAGAAACAGTTCATAATATGAAAATCCACAGACTCAAATCTCCTTAGCAAACAGTACCTGTGGGGACAAATGACATTTTCATTTTTCAATACCAGGCTGAGTCTAGGCTAATAACATTATCCCTGCCCTCTGAACAGTGGTATTTGGTTTAGTCCTCTGTTTAGTCAGGGGAATAATTAATGAACAATTAAGTCTGCTGGCAACACACTGCCAAGTGGCACTCAGTAAATATTTATTGACAATGATGAGGCCATTATTTATACCATCAAATTGGAAACAAAATTGTGGAGTTTTTCAGCAAGGCATTAGAGATTTGTCATCCTACAGATAAGTAAACCAGAAAAGCAAGGTGTTTTACTGTGTTTCACAGGATGGTGGGGCAAAGCTAGGACTTGTGCCCTAAACTCTTGATTCTATTTCTTTTTGTTCTTTTTTTTTTGTTCCTTTTTTCTACACTCACAACACGGTGTGTGGATAAACTCTTGATTCTAAATGCATTTCTTGCTTTTTCTACTACGTTGCACTAGTATTTTTGAGAAAGGGCTGAATTCCATTAAGCTACTTCAGGTGTTTGATACTTTAGCCTTTCCAAAAAAACGGTAAAATCTCATTAAGTCCAAATAATTGGAAGAATGGCCTGGCTGAACTGAGGAAAAGTTTGAACTATTTAAAAAGATATTCAGCTTTTTCCTTTCAAGGCCATGCAATAAAGTTTAGTTTTTTTTTTTTTGAGACAGAGTGTCACCCTGTTGCCTGGGCTAGAGTGCCGTGGCGTCAGCCTAGCTCACAGCAACCTCAAACTTCTGGGCTCAAGCGATCCTTCTGCCTCAGCCTCCCGAGTAGCTGGGACTACAGGCATGCGCCACCATGCCCGGCTAATTTTTATATATATATATATTTTTAGCTGTCAGATCATTTCTTTCTATTTTTTAGTAGAGACGGGGGTCTCGCTCTTGCTCAGGCTGGTCTCGAACTCCTGAGCTCAAACAATACGCCTGCCTCGGCCTCCCAGAGTGCTAGGATTACAGGCGTGAGCCACCGTGCCTGGCCAAGGCCATGCAATAAATTGGTACAAATAACCACAGAATAGGGCTAAGTAGAGGTCTTACTGAACCTGCTTAAAGGAACAATCAGGAATAATTATAAACTTGCTTTTAAGTGATGACTGCTATAGATATTTTAAGCATTTGGGGAAATACGTTTTCATTAAAATAAGCTAAATGTTTCCCTTAAACTCATTTTATGTAAAAGTTTACACAGGAAACTTTCACAGGTTTAAACACAAACATCAAACCACAAGTTAAAATGATCATGTGCTTGATTTGATGGCATAGAAACGAACTTGCTTTTATGCCAGTGGAGGGATTTGGGAAAACTCTACTTGTTTGGCATGATTTCTGTAACTCACAGCGGCACTAATGATGACATCTGTCTCTCTCATTTGCATCCTCTATCTATCCAACGCCAACAGAATGCCTCCAGCTGCTTGCAAACCGAAAGCATTTCCTGGACATTTCTTCCCTTCACCACACTCCCACCAATTTCGCCAAATGATCCTGCACCTCCTGTCACCCTGAGAAGTCTTTGCATTTAGCTGCCTTCAGTTGCTTTCTGTCCGGACACTAAACGGTGGTTCCTGAAGATGTTTAGAAATATTGGCCCTTGTTATCTCCAATTCTGTCGTTTAACACCCTGTGGGGCATACTGCCCCTGAAGCAGTACCTCTGGCCTCTCTGTTTTTCTCTCTTCGATTTGACTTCCTCCTCCTTTCTTGTCTAAGAGTCAGGGTTGTTGACCCGGCAGGTAACACGTGGGAGGTTCCTACTGGCTGAGCGGATGGTATTGACAAATAGCGGAGGCTATTTGGGGACATAGTCTGCGATGGCCTGCAGCCCATCCGTGAGCTCAAGGATGGGGGAGAAGGCCTCTGGGGAAGACGGGGATCTGGTTGGAGACACATAAGGCTTTCCTTACTGGGCAGGTTGTCCTGGATGGGATTCAAAGATCCGTATGTCTTAGGGAAAAAAAACTGACCCAAACAGAGGGCTACAGATATTTCTGCCATTTAATGTTACTGCCTATCTGATGCCACAAGTTCAAAGTAAGGCTACGCTCGCGTTCCCTGCTGGTGCCCTGCTGCCCCCCTCTGGAGAAGCTGGGAACTGAAGCTTTTGGTCGGTCCTCGTCCAGTTCTCGTCTCCAAAATGGGTCTGCATTGGCTTGGACGTCTTACCCGGAGGGGCTTGGCTACAGTGCCAAGAAGTGTCAGCCATACACCGCAGTTTATTCAGTGAGTTTATGTGGACTCCGAGTAACACCAGTCTCTTTATTTTATTTCCTGGCCGGAGGATGACTCCATAGTTTTGTGAACCGTCTGTTCTGGTTCCCTCCTCCTTCTACCAAGAGGCTAAGCTAAAGCCATCTTTCTTGGCAGCCTTGGACTAGCAAGAAGGGCTTGCTGACTTGGCATCCTGCCTTAGTAATCTTACCCTTAAAAGGGAGAGTCTGGACTTTTGATCTCCTAAGGGCCTCTGCCTCGGAGTCTTTAAAAAATCTTTACCAGTGAGAAATGTCTATTTAACATAAACAAACTCTTAGGTATTAAATGAGCTTTGTCTTTTTTTTTTTTTTTTCCTCCCCATCCCCTTCAATAGAGATAGATATCATTAATAGGTTAACTTAAAAACAAGACCACAAAAATAAAAAGCTGTGTTTGCAATACATGTACTTGTTTGGACTTTTAGATCACATTTCTGCAATCCTCTACCTAACGAGGGAAAGTAACATGTATGCAATTTGCAAAATAGAGTGAAGGCTGGTTGCCTAAATGTGGTTATATACTCATTGTTGTATAATTAACCTCTACTTCTTTTTAACCAGTTATTTTTAGAAAGCAGATCTACTTAGTAACTGTTATTGAATACTTTTTGATTGGTTACAGCATTGTGATGTCAGATGGAATCTAGTAATTTAGATCAGAGTAGGTTAAGCATATGACACCTCTATGAAGTCACTATGTATATATAAGAAAATTATATTTTATCATTTGCTCATTTGTGTTCCTACTGCAAGCTATTTGTTAATATTTGTGTATATGGAGCAAAGAAAACAGTATGTGTGCTTAAATACACACATATATAGACTCAGAACAATCATATATAAAATACTTAGAATCCTGGCCTATAGTAAGCCCTCAATTAATGTTAGCTGTAATTTTTATAATTCTCATTAATATTACCTCCCAAAAGGTTCTTTATAGTGTCTTGACTCAGAAGCACTTGAATTCAGACTACTGAATTCCCCGCTCCCCCCCCATCTTTAGTATACCTTTCCCCAAATCTTATTCTTACACAACTGGCCACAAGATAGTTGTTGGACACCCATGACTCTCCTACTCAAATTGGTTTTCGAAAACCCCCAAAATAGCAAATCTCATTGGTTGCAAAACACTAACAAATGCTTAATACCTCACCCTCATTTTTCCTGTCTTTGTCCATGTGCCCTGCTCCTCACTACTAGCGGAGATGAATTAGCGTTCCTAGCTAATCACAGATTTCCCATGAACCTGGAAATCTTCGTTCGTCTATAATAATTCTACTCGGGAAACTCAAGGTCTGAGAAGAGAGCGATTTTCTTAATCCAGGGTATACATAAGACTTCCCACGGATTCCCCTACAGGACAGAATTACTCTACTTATATCTTTGGAGCTGCCTCCCTTTTAAGGCTCGAAAGACTAGATACACCTCACCTGAAAGGTGAATGTACCGAAACCGGGAGCAGGGTACACCCAAAACTGTATCTACACGATTATTGGACAGCGACCTTTGGGCCATCCTTGCTGCTGCGCATGTGCCACAACTGCCGCCCGCGTCTGCCTGGAATACCTGGTTCTCTGCCTCTGAGCTTTGTCTTTTAATGAACAAGATTTCTGGAAATAAAATGAATGTGCTTGGAGGAGGGGCTAAATTTAAAAAAAATTTTCAAAATATGAAATGTACCACTAGAAGGCAGTGTTGACTATAGTTTGAGAATTTCTTCACTATAGCTCCTTTTCAGGGAAATACTTATTTTATTATTTTTAATTCTTTAATTTTTAGTTTTTAAGTTAATTATTTTTGGGGGAGACAGGGTCTCATTCTGTCACCTGGGCTAGAGTGCAGTGGCATCATCATAGCTTACTGCAAACTCAAACTCCTGCGCTCAAGCGATCCTCTTGCCTCAGCCTCTCTAGTAGCTGGGAATACAGGTGTGCACCACCATGCCCAGCCTTGAGGAAAATATTTTTTAAATCAATGGATATAAGAATGATTAAAGGTCACAATATTTTGGTGGCAATAAAGTTCTGAAAAAGAATATTGAAGGAACATGCGGTTTGCTGAGTAATAGAACAGCAAGTCCAGTAAAGTTTCTATCATCTATCACCTGCTCCTTTAAAATTCTAGCATACTTATGAAGTAGATTATTATTTTGGTAGATAGAGAAATTGAGGTATAAGACTTCATACAATACCTTCACCTTTGACTTGAAAAAAAAAAGACTTCATACAAGACTTAGCAAATTATTGAAGTAAAATAACAAATTCAACCAAAATGGTCTCATTGCTCTTCTTTTTTAATAGCTGGCAAAAAATTACAATTTTTTTTTTTTGACTAGTCAAGTGCAGTAGTGAGGAGGGGGTAAAGTAGTAGAACAAGGAGTTCAATCTGTAACTGACTGTGAACAATCAAGTGAGATAACTCACTACCTTCGGACCAGCCAAAAAATTACAATTTAAAAATAGCCCAACCAATCCAAGAATGTTTAGAAAGCAGCTTGAACTTTTTTCTACTACATTGAGGGTAGCCATGCTTATTCTAATAGTCTTGTATCTTCAGGATTGAGCTCTCATAGGAGAGCAGATATTAAATAAGCAGGTAAAAATATCATAGTTTTCAATCTAGGAACCCCGGCTAGATTTGGAGAATCTAGTTTTTTCTTATTATACTTTTTTTTTTTTTTAAGCTACAAAGTAACACAAGTTCACCTTCCTCAGCCGTATGGACTGGAGGGATTAGGTGGATCCAGTTTTGACCAGGATGGAGAGGGCTGAAGCAGCAATCTCTTCTTCCTCCCTATTGTTCTCTGTTTCTTAGTGGTAGGAATGGGTCAGGAAATAGAACTCTGAGACTCTGGGCTTTGGACACTTATTGATCAGGTCCCATATGACTAATCTTCTTATAAGAATAAACTTAAGTAGGATGGTCCCCATATCTGAAGTGTCCCATAGCAATGGTTTTCAAACTGTGGGCCAAAACCCATTGATGGATCATAAAACTCAATTTGAAGGGTCTCAACCAGCATGTTTTATTAATGAAATAGGATGGAAAGGAACAGAACAGAAAATACCAGAATGGATCACACTTAATTTCATTGGTTATATGCTATATGTTTTCCTGTGTCATTATATAAATTGTGTTTCTTACTAACAGTCATGTTCAAAAGAGCTTGGAGGCCACTTTCCATAGCACTTTATCTGCCCCTGGCTGGTCGCCGAGTCATTTATGACAGTTCCTGTCCTGTCCTCCTTGCTAGCCTACCAGCTTCTTGAAGTGGGATTAATGTCTGAATTACTTTTCCTTTGCTGCAGTGATTTCCATAATGCCTTATACATGGTGGATGCTTAGTAAACCTGTTTAAGATTTACTTGGTACTTATTTTGCCTCTAAGTAAATTTCTAACACATACTTTTAAAGCTGTCAAGTGCTATTTGTAAGTCTATTTCCTCCAGCTAATACCAATTATATGTGTAGGCTGGCATTAACGCAAGCACTACCTTTTAACTATTTTTTCCTTATTCATATAGGAACTGTGGCCCAAACATCAAGGTATTCACCAAAAATAGGTTCCATTGAGGCTACTCTGCAGATCTGATTTTTTGTTTTTCAAAGAGCTCTTTCAGCTGCTGCTCAGTTGTGGCTTCTTTCTGCTGCATCAGCTCGGCTGTTCCTTTGGTCACTCCCCAGGCATCTGGCTTTGACATTGAAGGGTTGTATGGCCTGCCTGAGGCTATGCGAAGATTCTCCCAGTATTCTTTCCTGGCCCTGCGTGAACAAGACACACAACATCAGACTCCTCTCCTTGTGTCTGTCTTTGTGTCATGGAGCCATCTTTGTCCTCTAAGAGGATGTCCATTAAAACACACTATTAATCTGGACTAAAACTCCCCACCCCCAGAACATGAGGTCTAAAATTACTTTGAATTTCTTCTTTTAATATATGTATCAGGATAACTTAGAATAGGGATACTTTCTATCCTATGTACGCTACGTCTCCACTTTTACCAGCTGAGTCCACCTGCGTTGCTCTTCCCCAAAGCCTCGATTGCTTCTGCACCTCTGATTCTGCAGACTGTGCCTTCTAGTTCGAACTTCAGCACAGCTGGCATCCCTCCTGACAAGGCTTCCTCACAAGGCTATTACAACTCGCTAACTTGCAAATCTAACCTCCCTGGGCTGCTTGAGACCCTCCAGGCTCCTCGCTGCCTTTCGGATGAGCTCATACATAGCTCCTGAACATGAATAAAAGGCCTCCTCCTCCTCAAATTCTGTCGCTGGTATTCTCAAACTTCTAATTTCGCAATACATCATTCTCTTTCAACTTCTCAGTGTCTTCGGCAGGCTGTTTCTTTGTCTGGCAACTTAATTCCGCTTTCAAAATTCAGCTCAGGTGTCAGCTTTCTTAGAAATCCTTCACTAACCTGGCTCTGCCTTTTGCCCCATGTGGGCCATCAGCTCAGACCCCGCACACCTGTGCGTATCTTCATCCTTGAACTTACTATACCTGTTTATCTCTCTGCCTACTAGATTGCTAGCTCTTTGAGGACAGGGCTGTACCTTGTTCAGCTTGCTACCTCAGGACCCACAACAGCGTCCGATAGATAGTTATGCTCAGTTAATGTCTGTTGAACAGAGCAGAACTGCTCCCTCTGCTCAGAGCACCCATCCTCCATCCCCTTCTTTCTCCACCTGGTGGAGGCCTACTTAGCCTTCAAAACCCAGCCCCCAAAACCCTTCTTCTAAAATATCTTTCTATTAGGCAGCAATAGTCATTCGCTTCTCTTGTTACTTTTCTATTTATGTTTCTACTAAACCAGCTACCACAGTATAACACATTGGCTTTCTTATCCATTTTCCCCAGTATATTATGAGAGTCCCTAAGCCAGGAACCATTTCTATAAATTTTATGTCAGTCCCCTGCTCAGTGCCTGACATAAAATTTGTTTGTTTATTATTAATCTGCCCTCCACCCCCGCATGTAAGCTCTCAGGGCAAAGACCTTGCCTATCTTATTTACCATTGCGTTCCCAGCTCCGAAAATCATGCTTGACACAGAACAGACACTTAATTAGTATTTGTTATACTTAAGTTATACTTAACCCTTAAAAATAAATGCAATTCAATGTTGGTATCCACCACATGGATGATGCTTTACTAGAGCATCAAATCACTTTTAACTGTCATGTACATTATTTACATTCTATATTCTTTTTTTTTTTTTTTTTTTTGAGACAGAGTCTCACTCTGTTGCCTGGGCTAGAGTGAGTGCCGTGGCGTCAGCCTAGCTCACAGCAACCTCAATCTCCTGGGCTTAAGCAATCCTTCTGCCTCAGCCTCCTGAGTAGTTGAGACTACAGGCATGTGCCACCATGCCCGGCTAATTTCTTTCTATTTTTTTTTTTTTAGTAGAGACGGGGTCTCGCTCTTGCTCAGGCTGGTCTCGAACTCCTGACCTCGAGTGATCCACCCGCCTCAGCCTCCCAGAGTTACATTCTATGTTCTTAAAGCTTTCTCCAGAAATCACCCCATAAGCATGTTTTATAAACATCTCTGAGAGAATTTAAGGAAGATGACTGATTCTTCATCATCACAGAGCAAATTAGTTATACTCTTTTTAATGGCCTCACTTGGACATATGCATAATCTAATTGAGTCTGGGTTAGTAAATGTGGCTTAAAAGTCCTTACCTTGCTCTAATCCAGGGTTTGGTGTGCATGTCCAAACCACTTCCCCAGCTGCCATGTTTTTCAGATGCCAAAGGCAAAAATCCCCTTTCTGGGGCCAGCTCCTCTGCGATTGCCCTGATGTGGTAGGGCTCGAATCCACAGCACCCGCCAATGTACCTGACCCCCAGGTTATAAGCCTCTCTAGCATACTTGTGAATATCCCATCTGGTGGCAACTCTGGGTTCCAGTCCTGTAATAAATGGCATTATGCATTCTTTTTATAAAAAATTTCAAGATAAATAGCTATAAGCATGTAATTTTCAATAAATGAATTATGTAAGTTGTCAATATTAAATTCTTAACTTTGAACTTTAAACTTTGAAACTACTAGCTACCTTGTATTTATATATCTAGTTTTTGTTTTTTTTTTTTTTGAAACAGAGTCTCGGTTTGTTGCCCGGGTTAGAGTGAGTGCCGTGGCGTCAGCCTAGCTCACAGCAACCTCAAACTCCTGGGCTCAAGCAATCCTTCTGCCTCAGCCTCCCGGGTAGCTGGGACTACAGGCATGCGCCACCATGTCCGGCTAATTTTTTCTATATATATTTTAGTTGGCCAGATAATTTTTTTCTATTTTTAGTAGAGACGGGGTCTCACTCTTGCTCAGGCTGGTCTCGAACTCCTGACCTTGAACGATCTACCCGCCTCGGCCTCCCAGAGTGCTAGGATTACAGGCGTGAGCCACCATGCCCGGCCTATATATCCAATTTTACATGTTATGGTATCCGGACTTTAAGATGGTTCCCACTGATCCCTGCCTCTGATGCTCTCACCCTGTGCAGTCCCCTTCTGCATCATAACAGGGTGGCCTCTGAGATCAATAAACTATGGCAGAAGGAATGGCATGTGACTCCAGAGGAAAGGTTATTAAAAAAACTCTAACCTGCCTTGCTCTTTCTTGGAGCACCCCTGCTGGGGGAAGCCAGCTGCCATGTTGTAAGAACACTCCAGCATCACAGCAGGAAGGCCTGTGAGCTGAGTTACTGAGGCCTCCAGTCAGCAGACAGCAAGAAACAGACACCAATGGCAAACAGCCAACTGTTAATACGTGAGCTTGGAAGCAGATCCTCCAGCTCCCATTGGGCCTTCAGGTGACTACAGTCCCGGCCAATGTCTGGACTGCAACCTCTTAAGAGACTCTGAACCAAATTACTCAGCGAAGCTGTTCTTGACCCACAGAAACTGTGAGATAATAAACTTTCATTTTTTTAAGCCACTAAGTTTTGCAGTAATATGTTACACGGCAATAAATAACACAAATGCCTTGCCACTCTTCCTCCATGGTTCTTCCAGAGTGATTATATTTTACAATATCTCACTTATCTCGGGGTGTCCGTAGAACATAGGATATGGTACAAGGACCCTAGAATAGAATAGGAGGCCAGCTGTGCTCTGCTCTGCTGACCACTCTGGCTGTGTTTTCAAGGTGGACTCACCCCCACTTCCCAAACATGCTGAGTAGCTTTATCCCCCTGCCTAGCCTGGCAAGTATTACCTCACTTCATCTGCTTCGTCCCTGTGTTAAAATTTGTTAAATAGTCACGCAATGATGGTATTTTGCCCCCATCTCCCAAACTCTGGAATATCTGAGTAACATTCAAAATTGGAGAAAAGGACCTTGCAGGTGACTGGTCTACCCTTCTTATTTTTCCAATGAGAAAGCTGAGCTCTAGAGGAGCTCAGGGATTTTCCTAACTCAGCAATGAAGCTGGAACCAGAACCAAATCCCTGCTGGAGGGCATCCTTTTCAACAGCAGAAAAGTAGGACCCATGAGTTGTCTATTTAGATGCTTATCGACCTCTGGTTTTACATTTAAGTTCACAGGTGTTTTTTGCTAGGTGGTCTCATCTTTTCCTTCTGCTACTGTGCAGTATCAAGGGTTTTGGCTGCAGGGACAGAAACTAAGGGCAAGAGATGAGATATGCAGCCATCTCTTTACTATGACAAAACTTCTCTGGCTGTAGATTTATTTGGAATTTATCAAAGATATCGAGACTACTTATAAAAGGTCTGTCTTACCAAAGGGGAATTCAGGGAGGTCGATGAATCCCTGTTTGTTGCAGTCGGGAGTGTGGTAGGCCAAGGGCTGGCTCATCAGGTGAGCTTTCAGTCCGGCAGCCTCCAAGCCTTCTTTCATGAGCTTCACCGTCTGCAAACTAATCGTGGGGTCAAAATGGCAGTTCACACCCACAATGGAGGCTCCTGCAAGCAGTAAGAACATGTTAGCTTTAGGAATGCACCAGATTCCAGCAGGCTCAACTCTCCTCCCTTACTCAGGAAGCTTTTATTAGGAATGATGAATTGCAAGTACAGCACTGGGTCCTTACTCTCCCCAAACTATCTTGCCTTTGAGCAAGAATGATTACCACCAGGCAGGAAGTGCTTTCTGTGAAAAGTGCTTTGGAAGAGTCTGGTATAATTGAAGTGTCATTTATGAACACTTGGCTGTCCATCTTTTCTCAAAAAAAAAAAATCATTATTAGAGTTTTTTTCTTTTTACTTCAAATGTTAGTAGTCCATTTTTCAGTGTTTGACATTTTGTTGCAAGCACAATGATTTTTCAACACTCCCAGCTGCTAGATTGCACCTGCGTTTACCATACTGCTTACTTGAGGTGTAAATAAATGTTCCTTTCACCAGGCCGGTTTAGTAATTTCACTATCCTTTTTCAGAAGTGTGTTTTTTCCGAAGAAATTTTAGGTCTAGACTTAATAGTTTGGGGAAAAAAAAATCTCAAAAATACTTTGACTTCAGCTACTCAATGTGGTTAACAGCCTATCAATCATTTTATTAATAACAAGCATTTCATTTAGATTTTAGCCTCCCAAGACTCACAACTATATGGGATTGTCTTCCTGAAGCTTTCTTGTAAAATTTGTTGCTGTGAAGTTTGATTTAGTGAGAATAAAATATGTTTTATAAACCTCATTTTTTACAAAATTATTTTATAAGATGGAATCTCGCTATGTTGTCAGGCTGGAGTGCAGTGGTGTGATCATAGTACACTGCAGACCTGAACTCCTGGCCTCAAGTGATCCTCTCACCTTGGCCTCCCGTGTGCTGGGATTAACAGGCATGAGCCACTGCATGTGGCTGAAACCTCATTTTTTTCCAAAAGCTTTCTTTATAGTCATTATGTTCTTAATTATATCTGGACCAAAGATGATTTATCATGGCAAACGTTAGACATGATCCTCCAGAAGATTTGAGGAGGCAATATGACATTATAATTCTTTTATTCTATCCTCTCAAAATGGGAGGAATTCTCAAGTAGGCCTTTTATTCTTTTCTTTTTAATTTTAAAAATTGTGATAAAATATGTTACATAGAATTGGCCATTTTAACCATTTTATGTGGCATTAATTGCATTCACAATATTGTGTAACCATCATCACTATTCTTATCAAAATTTTTCATCACCCCAAAGAGAAACTCTGTACCCATTAAGCAATAACTCCCTATTCCTTCTCCCCCTAGCTCCTGGTAACCTCTAATCTAATCCTGCAGTCCCCAACCCTTGGGCCATGGCCTGTTAGGGACTGGGGCACAGAACTCCACCACCTCTCCTAGCACCCCCCCATCTCTATCCTGGAGGGGGGGGGAGTGGGCACACAGCAGGAGGTGAGCAACAGGTGAGTGAGTGAAGCTTCATCTATACAGCCACTCCCCATTGCTTGCATCACTGCCTGAGCTCTGCCTCCACCCCCAACCCCTGTCCCATGGAAAAATTGTCTTCCATGAAACCAGTCCCTGCTGCCAAAAAGGTTGGGGACTGCTGCTCTAATCTACTTTCTGTCTCTGTGGATTTGCCCATTCTATTGATATTTCATATAAGTGAAATCATATATTTGCCCTTTTGTGACTGGCTTACTTAGCATGATGTTTCCAAGGCTCATCCCTATTGTGGCATGTTTAAGAACTTCATTGCTGGCCGGGCGCGGTGGCTCACGCCTGTAATCCTAGCACTTGGGAGGCCGAGGCGGGCGGATTGTTTGAGCTCAGGAGTTCGAGACCAGCCTGAGCAAGAGCGAGACCCCGTCTCTACTAAAAATAGAAAGAAATGATCTGGCCAACTAAAAGTATATACAGAAAAATTAGCCGGGCATGGTGGCGCATGCCTGTAGTC
>CM052439.1:128818233-128859787 GCA_028533085.1 Varecia variegata
GAACTTCATTGCTTTTTATGGCTGAATAATATTCCATTGTATGGAGATATTGCATTTTGTTTATCCATTTATCTGTTGATAGACTCTTGGATTGTCTCCACCTCCAAGAAGGACTTTTTTGATGGACTCATGGCCTAGGATTTTGTATCTTGGATACAGAGATAGCAAGAACAAGGGCAGGAGAGATTCTTTCTGGATGCAATGAGAGTGACCCCAACATTGAGCTCCCAGGAGCTGCAGAGCTGATGCCACAACCTGTGGCATCCAGTGTTGAGTGACAGGTGTATTAGCAGTCCTCACTAGGCTGTGCCTGCACTTTGTTCTCCATTCTTGTTCCACATAGGCTGAATTCCCTGTCACTGCTCTGAAACAGCTTTTGTCAAAGTTGCCAATGACTCAATCTTGCCACATCCAGCAGCTGCTTCTCTGTCCTCATTTTACTTGATGTCTCAGCAGCACTTAACCTAGTGGGCCACTTGCCACTTCCCTGCTCATGGATACTCCCCTTCTTTTGGCTTCTGAGACCTTCCACACACTCTTCCAGTGTTGTTCTTCCCTCCCTGGCTGCTATTTTTTTAATGTTCTGTGCTGGCTCCACCTCAAGGCTGCAACTCTCAACTGGAGTGTCCCAGGATCCCACTGAGTCATCTCCATTTACACTTCCTTTTCAGTCCCAGGGCTTTCAATACGATCTACATCTAGATCTCTCCCAACATTTCTCTCTCCAACCCTGACCTTCCCATTGGGTTCCACACTTGCATATTCAATGGCTTACTCTATATCCTCACTTAGATCTTGAATACCTTTGTTGTTGTTGTTGTTGTTTTAAATGTTGTGCTACCAGAGTTTCTCTTTCCTTGCTTAACTTTTTACACTAATGAATTAATCAACCACTGGCTGTTTATTGGATGTCTGTTAGGTGTAAGTCTCCTTGCAAGGGGTTATACAGAAATATAAGACATAGTCCCTGACATCAAGGATTTTACAATTCAGCACAGGGTTTCCTCAGGTTTGGTCTATGAAAATAAGGTTCTATGATCAATTAAGTTAAGAAATAGCTACTTACTACAACCCCGTCTGGGGTAGACAATATATATGGACATAGCAAAGATTTTGATAAGTTTCACAGTAAAGATACCTGCTTCACTTGGTTTAACACTGCATTTTCTAAATGTATTTGACCATGAGAACCCTATTAACATTCTCACAGATTGCCAAATGTAGACTAGGACATTCCAAATGAGTGGTGTAAGTAGTAAGTGTTGTAGTTGCTGAGATGAGGAGGTGATCACTTGGGGTAGGGATGATTATGCAAGGATACATGGAGGTAGAATTTGAACTATAAATTGGAAAATGGACTAGGTTTATTAGACGATTTTCATTTTATTTTATTTTATTTTTTTGAGACAGGGTCTTGCTCTGTCTACTGGGCTGGAGTGCAGTGGTGTCATCATAGCTCACTGCAACCTCAAACTCTTGGGCTCAAGCTCTGCTCCTGCCTCAGCCTCCCAAGTAGCTGGGACTACAGGCATGTAGTCCATTTTTCTATTTTTTAGAATAGAAACTGTAGTCCAGTTTCTATTTTTTTTTTTTTTTTTTGTGACGTGGTCTCATACTCCTGGCCTCAAGCAATCCTCCCACCTCAGCCTTCTAAAGTGCTAGGATTACAGGAATCAGCCTCCCCCTTCCCACCCCCCGCCGGCTTGACAGATATTGATTAAGGATCTATAGTGTGCTAGGCACAGGGTATCAGTATGCAATCAAACATAGTCTCTGCCTTATGGATCTTATAATCTAGTGAGGGAGTCAGACATTAAACAGATAAATGAGATAAGTGAGAAGTGCAATGAAGGGTATAAACAGGGTACAGTAATATCAAAACTGCGGTCACCTATGCTGAACAGAATGAGGGAAGGTGTAGACGCAGGCCAAGCATCCATGCCAGTTAACAACGGAGATGATGAAGGCCTCCTCTGATCGTTTTGAAAAATGTTAACTTGCCTCTCCTTCCATTTTTATATTTTCCATCAAAAATTAGGATTATTATTCTGTCCAAATCAATGCAAGAATAAAAAAAAAAAATTAGGATTATTGGCCGGGCATGGTGGCTCACGCCTGTAATCCTAGCACTCTGGGAGGTTGAGGCGGGAGGATCCCTAGAGGTCAGGAGTTCGAGACCAGCCTGAGCAAGAGTGAGACCCTGTCTCTACTAAAAATAGAAAAAAATAGCTGGGCATGGTGGTGTGTGCCTGTAGTCCCACCTACGAGGGAAGCTGAGGCAGGAAGATTGCTTGAGCCCAGGAGTTTGAGGTTGCTGTGAGCTAGGCTGATGCCATGGTACTCTAGCCCAGGCAAAGGAGCAAGACTCTGTCTCAAAAAAAAAAAAAAAAAAAGAAAAAATTAGGATTATCCAATTTTATTCCTAAATCTAAATATTTGTCATTGTTAATGACAAACATGAAGGTGATTTTAATGAAAAATCAGGAGTTGGATAAAAATCAGAAATTAAGCTGGCCAGGTGCAGTGGCTCACGCTTGTAATCCTAGCAGTCTGGGAGGCCAAGGTGGGAGGATCACTTGAGGTCAGGAGTTTGAGACTTGCCTGAGCAGGAGCAAGACCCCGTCTCTACTAAAAATAGAAAAATTAGCCAGGTGTGGTGGCGTGTGTGTCTGTAGTCCCAGCTGAGACAGGAAGATTACTTGAGCCCAGGGATTGGAGGTTGCTATGAGCTAGGCTGATGCCACAGCACTCTAGCCTGGGCAACAGAGCGAGACTCTGTCTAAAAAAAAATACATAAATTAAAAAAAAAAGAAGAAATGAAACAAATAGCCAGTCAAAATTTCTTATTATTCTTCCACTGACTCTGAGTTATTCCTTGGTTTTAAAATGAAGCAAGTTTTTTTTTTTTTTTTGAGACAGAGTCTCACTCTGTTGCCCAGGCTAGAGTGCTGCGGTATCAGCCTCGCTCACAACAACCTCAAACTCCTGGGCTCAAGCGATCCTCCTGCCTCAGCCTCCCAAGTACCTGGGACTACGGGCATGCGCCACCACGCCCAGCTCATTTTTTCTATTTTTAGTAGAGACAGGGTCTTGCTCTTGCTCAGGCTGGTCTCGAGCTCCTGAGCTCAAACAATCCACCCGCCTCGGCCTCCCAGAGTGCTAGGATTACAGGCGTGAGCCACCGTGCCCAGCCTAATGAGGCAGTTTTGAAAACAGTCTGTGAGTTTCTCCTAATTGAAATAAGACCCAATATTAGGAATGGAAATTATAAAAAAATATTTATTAGGTTGGTATTTTATATTAAATGATTTTCTGATTTATTACACCAATTATAAAAAGCAAAGCATACTAGTAATTTATGAGAATGAAAAACTGACTGACAAAGAGGGCAACTAACTTTGAAGTTATTAATGTTTAAAGACCTCATTTCTAGGTGTTAAGCTTCCAGCATAGGTCTAGTTACTCCTTTCAGAAGGTTGGGGTGTGTTTATGTGTGTGTGCGTGTCTGTGTGTCTGTGTATTTTTAAAGCTTTTTTCCTCTGAGACTCAATAATGGTATTAATATTACTAAAAAAGCAAATTAATGGTTTTCTTGTTAACAAAACAGTATATGCTGATTCATGGATGGATGTGGATTGGTATGTTATTTTGAGAGCCACTCATTGCAAACTGACAACGTCTATCATCACCTGCTTTCACCAGGCGCACTGCACACTCCCCAGGGGGCACTCCGTGCAAATCTCCTTCTGGGCCAATGCACATGGTCGCTGCCACTGGTTTGCCAGATACTTTCAAAACTTCAACTGCCCACACAGCTTCTTCAACATGTTCAAAATACTGAAATAAGTTAAAATGAGGGTAAATTTAACCTTGTTTCTCCCAAAGCAATCTGAAAATTTATCCTATTGCTTAATAAGTTAATTATCACTAGATAAGTGTTTTTCAAACTCGAAGTGGTGACCCATTAGCATTTTTTAAACCGAATAGAGTAGAATGGAGATTTCTTACTGTGAATTGCAGTCAAAAAGCTTGGAAACACTGTATTTGATTAACAGAGTCAAGTTTAGCAGAAGCCCTAAATTGGAAAAAATTTCAAAAACTAAATGTTACTATTGTTATACCAGTTATGATTGGCACCTAATCCCACACAGTCCTTACAAAAGCTAAAGGTAGAGAAAATGTACTCAGTGTATTTGTCTTATCTTTGATTATAACTTTGTTTACCTCTGCGATCAAGAAGTCCACATTCTTCTTCATAAAGACATCTAGCTGTTGCTGAAATATTTTTTTAACTTCGATTTCACTCTTGCAGCTAAGGTACGAGGGTGTCTGACTCACACCTCCTGCTACCAATGCATCTCCCTCATCAGCCACTTCCCGGGCAATGTCACAAGCAGCTTCGTTGACTTTCCGTCCCTAAAATGAGTGAATACATTGATACATCAAACTTTTCATGTGAAATCGAAATAAAATTATTATTCAAACATCTACATCTCAGTTGTGTGTTTACAGTAGTGATTTTATTCAAGAAAATGACAGTTATGGAATAGTTCAATGCTTTACCAAGTTGAGCAGTCTGTAATAACATTACTAATAATAGTGATAATAACAATAAATCTAATGGTAGTATCTAGAACATTACATTATTCCAAAGATGTGTGAGATGGTAAAAATTTTTACATAAAAGGATATGATCTGGTATCTTCCAAAGCCTACACTTTATATAGAAGAATACCTAGCAAATAGTGGTGGTGATAATTTCCTTTTATGATTAGTAAGATAAAAATTCAATTTACATATAGAATTCATGACTTTTTTGTCATGCATTTTCTCAACTAACAGATAAATGCATAACTAGTAAGTTCTTTTCTAATTATTTAGATATAGAAAGTTGATTGTTATCCTCAGAAAACAACCTCCCCCCACCAAAAAAAAAAAACTAGCACTGTAGACTCATGGAATTTTAGAACTGCTTTTTCATTTTGGAGATGAAGAAATCTCAGCCCTGATGGGATAAGTGGTTTGCCCAACATCACAAAGTAGATCACGGCTGAGTCAGGCACTATTCTAGGCTTACTGACTGTGCCTATAATCTTTTCCCTGAAATTATGCCACATTAAAAAAATATAAGGATGTAAGAATTTGTAAGGACGCCCACTTTACTCAGCGACTTAGTCAAGAGACGAGGAGAACAATTAATTATTAAATACCTCTTCTTTAATCTGCTTCATTAAATGCCTTTCTGTTAATTTGGGGGACTCCAGCTAAAACCTAAGGCTGTTATTCACGTCTCTCTGTTTTATATTACTAGAAATAAAACAAAACTCTGAAGAGGCTCAACATTTTTTTCTAGGGGAGCTTTGGGGATGACATGTGTGTCTACGATGACCCTCTAAGAGTTCCACAGATAGTTTTACTCACAGATATCTTCTCTAACACATAGTTGCCCCTGTTCTCCAGCTTGTCTTCACTTGCGTAGAAGGTGAAAGTCTGCATGACGTTCGATCCAGCTCTGAGGAACTCTCGATGAAGCTGGCGAACTGGGAGAATGAATGGGGAGAGAGATAATTTCTATCACTTTATAACCCTTGATGTTTTCAAAGGGCTCTCGGATAAACAAACATGAAAATAACTGCTGAAATTTCTGGTTGCTTGATGTTCGCACATCTTGGGGGTTAATGAGAGATAGATCTGAAGTCTCGTGGCAACTCCTGCAAACCTCCTATGACCGTATGGATAGGTGGTCAGAGGGGGTGCTCACCTTCCTGTATTTGTTCATCGTATTCATTGTTTTACTTTGTTCATCTTTCATTGACTGTATTTGTGGAAGGCACTCACAGACACAAGGATGAACCATCCATTGTCCTGTTCTTGGAGAATTTCACAATCTGTCCAGAAATAACTGACTGCAGCAAGGTGTGCTTGGGCTACGCTGGAAAAGAGATAATTTCTACCAAGGACATGGGGTGAAGAGGTGAGGGAGGTCCCACAGAGGAGGAATCATTTGAGCTGCACTTTGAAGAATTCAGCATTATCAGCAGGCAGAGAAGGTGAGGAAGGGCATTCCCTACAGAGGGAACAGTCTGAGCAAAGACAACGAGGAAGGAACAGGCATGGCATTTGGGGGAGTGACAAGTAGTCTGAGGGTCTGGGGTTGAGGTTTTGGGGAAATAGGTACAGTTTTTAAGCAATTGAGTGATGTGATTCCTGTGTTTTTGAAAGATAATTCCTTACATACTTTTTGGGAATAAAATAAGAAAAAAAAAAAAAAAGAAAGATAATTCTTGTAACAAAGTGGAATAAGAAATGGAGCAAAGTTCTCAAACACAGGTCCATGGATGAATACCAAATGGCAAAGTTTCCCCAGCTGCAGGAAGTATGGTGGGAATTTTTTTCCATATAGCTAAATGTATTCAATTTAAAAAAAATAACCTTTGCTCTAAAATAGTGGTCCAAAGCCTGGTTGCTCATTAGATCCTCAGCAAGTTTGTTAAAAATGATAGAATCAGGGTCAAATCCACAGATATTCTAATTTAATTGGTTTGGGAGTGGCATTTTTTTAAAAGTGTTCCCCAACTGATCCTTGTTTTCAGCATTGTCGAGAACTGCCATTCTACGATGGTGGGAAAAACACGCATTTTATAAAATGATAGTGAGACCAGGATGGTGTTTGTTTTTGTCAGGGGAATTAACTGGGCAAAGTAAGAAATTGGCAATCCTATATGGGGCCCTGAAATTTATTTTGGAATTTCGGAGGCCTATAAAATCCAAAGGTCTGGAGAATCAGCTATATCAGAGGCTAGAAAATTACAAGGACACTGGAGTTCTTTGTTTTTTTTTTTTGAGACAGAGTCTCGCTTTGTTGCCCGGGCTAGAGTGAATGCCGTGGCGTCAGCCTAGCTCACAGCAACCTCAAACTCCTGGGCTTAAGTGATCCTACTGCCTCAGCCTCCCGAGTAGCTGGGACTACAGGCATGCGCCACCATGCCCAGCTAATTTTTTCTATACATATTTTTAGTTGGCCAGATAATTTCTTTCTATTTTTAGTAGAGACGGGGGGTGGGGGTGGGGTTCTCGCTCTTGCTCAGGCTGGTCTCGAACTCCTGACCTCAAGCGATCCACCCACCTCGGCCTCCCATAGTGCTAGGATTATAGGCGTGAGCCACCGCGCCCGGCCCCAGACACTGGAGTTCTTAACCTTTCACAGATTCAGACTGGAGACGAGTTTGTATCCCAGGTGCCTGGAATATAGAAACCTCGGTTTTCTTTTTTAAATGGACAAATAAGTGAGGAAAAAAAGTTTTTACATTTTTAGAAAATGGGATTCTAAGCTTGAAGCCAAACCTTTCCCGTGATTTTTAAAATCATGGAAACTTTAGTTCTCAGTGGGACCTTAAAAGCACGCCTAAATTAGTGAGTTTCAAACTTAGTAACAGAACCAATTAAAAATGTCTTAAGGGAGTCCCATACATCAATTAGATAAACCCAGAGCTTCTGTGGTTGGAGAGGGGGAAGGGCCTACAGACTAGGTTTCTGGGCATTAGGATGAAACGGTTTATGGCCAGGAAGTCCACCCATGCAGACTTGGATGGATTTCCAGAGATTCCACGAGAAAACCCTGGCAAGGTACGCAAATTGTACATTTTACAGTGCAGAAGTTCTATAAACTTTTATCAGATTTTTCCAGAGGGCAATGACCCCAAACAGTTGAAGACAACTCCTCACTCTTTTTTTTTTTTTTTTCTGAGACAGAGTCTCACTGTGTCACCAGGGCTAGAGTGCAGTGGCATCATCACAGCTCACAGCAACCTCAAACTCCTGGGCTCAAGCGATCCTCCTGCCTCAGCCTCTCTTGTAGCTGGGACTACAGGCACATACCACAGGCACATACCACGATGCCCAGCTAATTTTTTTTATTTTTAGTAGGGATGGAGTCTTATTCTTGCTCAGGCTGGTCTCGAACTCCTGAGCTCAAGCTATCCTCCCACCTTGGCCTCCTGGAGTGCTAGCATTACAGGCGTGAGCCACCGTGCAGGCCAACTCCTCACTCTTAATTTGGTTATTCCATTGTGCTTCTTAAAAGCTGCACTGGTGGCTGGGCGCGGTGGCTCACGCCTGTAATCCTAGCACTTGGGAGGCCGAGGTGGGCGGATTGTTTGAGCTCAGGAGTTCGAGACCAGCCTGAGCAAGAGCGAGACCCCCGTCTATACTAAAACTAGAAAGAAATTATCTGGCCAACTAAAAATATATATAGAAAAAATTAGCCGGGCATGGTGGCGCATGCCTATAGTCCCAGCTACTCGGGAGGCTAAGGCAGGAGGATCACTTAAGCCCAGGAGTTTGAGGTTGCTGTGAGCTAGGCTGAAGCCACGGCACTCACTCTAGCCCGGGCAACAAAGGGAGACTCTGTCTCAAAAAAAAAAAAAAAACAACTGCAATGCTTCTCTAGCAATGCTTCTCTAAGTATGACCCATCTTAGAATCACCTGGGGGCAAGTGTTATAACCACAGGTCCCCCAAATTCCTCCAGACCCCAGAACCTGAATTCATTGCTGAAGTCAATGCTGCTTCCACTGAGTACAAGAGCCACAACTTTGGTCATAAACTTTAGCAGAAGAGTTAGGCTGATTATTTCTGGATATCCTTTGAACTTCTATTTTCTGTTTTTCCTCACCATAAGGTTCCTAGATTCATCCTCTAACCAATAATAGCATGTAACTGGTCCCTGTGACACAATGACACCACTTATACTAATTAATTACCTTCATTTTATGGCCTTAAACTCCTCATTAGTTTTATTTTAACATCACAGAGGCAAAATGCACATTATTACATGGTTATATATGTACAGTGCATAGTTAAGTATTAGCCTTATAGATTTAGCTTGAGAAATGCAAGTATTTGAAATTCTACAGCAAACTCTAAAAGGTCAAATAAAATTCTATAGTATTTCTTCAGTGGAATAATATGTTTGCAGCAAAATCATTTGGGAGCAAAATGTCACCTGAACTAACATGAAAGTATCTATAATTGTATCTCAATCAGTGAGGGTAGTCATATATTTTGATGCAAAGAAAAGTATTAATGTGTTTGATAATGGGGGTGTTTCAGGGCCCAAAGAGAGTGTTACATGAGATACAGCTCATGCACTGTATTAACTTTGTAAAATACCCAAACTTCTGAATTCCAACATACATTTGGCGCCAAACTGATTTGGTTAAGGGATTTCGGGCCTGTAGCATAACCTTCTCTTTCTTGCTGACTCTAGCACTAAAATGTCAGGCCCAGGCAATGTTTCAAGTGAAGTCCAGCTTGCAAGAAAATTCTTCAGGGTCGTATCAATACAATTAATAGCTACTGCTCAGTCTAAACTACAAAAGCACTTGCAGATGCGTATTTGCATTAAAAGCATGGAAACTGATCACCGCTTTCATTCAGAGCTTGAAGATTTTAAACACCTTTCACCTCTCTGACTCCTCAAGGGTAAATACAGCCACTGGCCTCTGAGGATGGTCCTAAGAAGATATGTTACAGGAGATTTGTCTTTTCTGATGTAACCTGTAGTCTGCTGTGGTTGACAGAATTTGAGCTGGGTGCCGGCAGAGTCAAATATGTGGGATTTCAGTCCATAGCAGAAGAGATTAAATCTAATGACTCAGTGTCACGGAGTTTTCATTAATTCTTGAAATGCATGGAGCTCCCACAAGAAAAAGTAGAGCAAATGCTCAATATCCCTAAATAAGCTCAAAATACTCAGGACACAGATGGCCAAGAGATAAAATGTGCTGTTTTTGCACTAGTAAAATTGAAGAAAATATCAGAGCAATTACTCTTGAGCTCCTCTAACACATAATCTTTTTTTAAAACGTGACTTACAAAATTGAAACTTGTGGTTTAAATAAAAGTCCTATTTTGTCTACATGGCAGGGTTTGGGCAAAGGTAGTTTACCGTTAGTATCAATTTGGTCCAAGAAATATTATATTCTGAGTTTAACATGGTGAGCAGACCATAAGAAGCAAATCATAGGTATATTTGAAATCCTCCCTCTAGGTTCTTAAATGATTATTTCATTGTGTTCCTTAAAACACTTAAGTGCAGTATTCCATAAAGTGTGCTTCACTTCACAATTGCCTGGGGACAATGATTATAAACTCAGTTTCCTGTAGCCCCCACAGACCTCATGAACCCAGATTTCTGTAAGTGGGGCCTAGGAATCTGAAATTTTTCTTTTTTCTTTTTTTGAGACAGAGTCTCACTCTGTTGCCCAGGCTAGAGCGCTGTGGCGTCAGCCTAGCTCACAGCAACCTCAAACTCCTGGGCTCAAGTGATCCTCCTGCCTCAGCCTCCTGAGTAGCTGGGACTATAGGTATGCACCACCATGCCTAGCTAATTTTTAAAATTTTTTTGTAGAGACAAGGTCTTGCTATGTCTGGTCTCAAACTGCTGGTTTCAAGCGATCATCCTGTCTTGGCCTCCCAAAGTGCTGGGATTACAGGCGTGAGCCACCACACCTGGCCAGGATTGTCTCTTAAAAGCACTTTCTAATAAAACTCCTGTACACAAGTCTCCACTTCAGAATTTGTCTCCTGGGTGGCCCGACCTGCAACAGTTGGAGCCAGGACCAGTTCTAGGAAACAACTCTGAAAGCGTCATTTTGGAGCTGGATTTCCCTCCAGCCAGTGGATAGTGAGCACCCACCCATCACTTGTGGTAGCAGAAGTGCTAGCTCCTCAAATGCTCTAGGGGTGCAACTGTTAAACGCATTCCCCTCTGATGAGCCAAGGTTGGGGGTGGGTCATCCTTGGAAGGGAATGCACTAGCAGGTGCAGTATCTCAGATGTCTGAGAGGTTCAGGGGAAGAAGCAAATACAAGGACTATGGAATCAGATGGCTATTGTGGGGTAGCATCAATGCACTGGAGTAAGACAATGCAAGGCTAAGGGTGAATTATCCCTAACTTAAGACAAAGTATGAAAGTCTGAGGGTCTCCTGGGTGGCACATAAAGAGACTCATCCCCTGCAGCTAGAGAGCAGAATGAGCTGAAGATTTGGCCCAGGACTGAGTTATATAGGAGCAGAGCTCTCAACCAGGCAAGCCTGCTATGCCACAGTCAGGGCTCTGATTAGGAAGAACTGGGACCCTGAGGCTGGGGGTGAAGACATATGGGTGGATCCACCCAAGAACCTTGAACATCCAGATCCCCCCTGAACTCTCTGAGCCTGCAGAAATGGCCCATTCCTCCCTTTTCAGAGATCAATGCTTCCCTCCTGCTGAGGACCCTGCCTTGCCTTGGAAGATAGCATTTACCCCCTCAGGCTCTATCCCACTTACCTTCCTGGTGATAAAAGATTCGAAGTCAAAAAAAGTAAAATGAGGCCGGGAGAGGTGGCTCATGCCTGTAATCCTAGCACTCTGGGAGCCCAAGGTAGGCGGATTGTTTGAGCTCAGGAGTTCAAGACCAGCCTGAGCAAGAGCAAGACCCCTTCTCTACTAAAAATAGAAAGAATTTATCTGGCCAACTAAAAATATATATAGAAAAAATGAGCTGGGTGTGGTGGTGCATGCCTGTAGTCCTAGCTACTCGGGAGGCTGAGGCAGAAGGATCGCTTAAGTCCAGGAGTTTGAGGTTGCTGTGAGCTAGGCTGATGTCACGACACTCACTCTAGCCTAGGCAACAAAGCGAGACTCTGTCTCAAAATTTTTTTTTCTTATATATATATATATTTTTATAAATTTTAAAAAATTTAAAAAAAAGTAAAATGAGAATAAGATATGTGGGTATAGGTGCAGAATAGGTAGATAATTGAATTTAAATAGGGCTGGGGTAAAATACTATGATTTAACTAGTTGGTAGATATACAGTGGAGGGTGAGCTTATCTGCAAGACAGTGATTATAATGTGGTGCCTACAGTGGGTGAGAAGCAAAGGCCAGACACATGGGAGAGAATGGATAATAAACACTAAACTGACCTGGACAAAGGACTGAGGGTCTTGATGAGGTTGAGGGGTGGGAGTACTATAGAGAATGTGCAGAAAAGATAGGAGGTGGTCAGAGAGTGGGGAGCTCTAGTAATGGCAAAGTCTAGGAGTGGGTTACTGACATCAAGGTGGCAGAAAAGTTCCCTGGAGGTGAGGAAGAGATCAAGGCACTCCCAGGCAAAGTGCTGGGGTTGGATGGATCCTATGCATCGAAGTTGAAGTCAGCTAGACTGGTGAGAGAGGGATGAGCAGAGAAGAAGGCAGTGAGCTAGGTCCAGACTACTCTAGAGTGAGGGGCAGGGGTTCCAGACTCATCTAGAGTAAGGGGCAGGGACTAGGAGGTAGCTAGCTGACAGCACCAAGGAGGGCCACTGTGCTTATCCAACGTGTGAACCTACACTCATGTACCTAGCACAGTGCCCAGCAGGCAGTAACACGGATTTGGAAAATGTTGCATGAACTTACCCGTTTGATGATATACTCCTAGACTTGGGTCAACATAGTGCCTTTTATGAGAATGTGGAATAGAGCTCTGCACCAACCTGCTTCTGGGTGCTCCACAGCGGCTTCTGGGGTCCAGGGGCCTGCCTTTACATAGCCCCTCTTCTCCAGCGCGAAGACAAAGCCTCCATCTCCAATCACAACCTCTCCGGCATTTAAACGTTCTAGGATGCCCTAAAATTACAGATAAGGGGGAAAAAGGAGTTACTTGAGTTTTAAAGATAATTTTCCATTTTTATTACTTTTGCTAACATCTTCTTGAGAGGTATGATTACTTTACAATTTTCAGAAAAATACAAGTGTATACATTTTTTTAAATACATAAATTCATGGCTACTTATAAGGCAAACAACTATAATGCTCATATTAATATAATGAAAACGTGTATATGTGCTGGGGGCAAAGGTGTCTTTCAGAACACATTAAAGAGTGTTTGAAGAATACTGTGGGAAGATGTTATGTTTGAACAAGATTCTACCACAAAGGTGGCCAAATCGCTTAAAGACTTCTACCTTTGATGTTAAAATTCAGTTTCCACATAGGTAGCTATGTTACAAAGTCTAGGAAGTTATGAGTATGGACATTCTGCACTCTACGACAAGAACAGGAAAGAGACCAGTAAATAAAGTATTTGTAAATTAATTTCCAGCCCAATCTCCACACCTATTCCATTTACAATACTATGCATTAATCATCCTGCTGTTAATGTTCAACAAATAATTTTGAAATATTTTTAAAGGCTTTTGTGAACTACAAAGTAATTTTCTAGTATAACCATTTTTTTTTTTGTAATTTCAAAGAATCAAAGACTTTAAAAATAAAAGGTACCCTCCATTCAATTTAGGTCTCTCTCTCTCTGATTTTAACAAATGAGGAATTACACAAGGTCTTGAGTAATTTACACAAAGTCTCCCAGATGGGGACCTGACTCTTTCATTCTTAAATGATATCTAGATTGGATTTTAAATGGATGTAGGGGGTGGGACAGTCCTGAAAAAACTGTAAAGGAATAACTTGGGATGTACTTACCTATTGTGTTTCATTAACCACCAATAACATGGATAAAACAAATGCTGATATAATAACAAGCATTACATAAATCTGTAAGAGGCATTCATACAGAGGATTTTACATCCTAATTCCTTGCCACCTTCTTAAAGCCTCCCTTATTTTAATCTTCTTCCTCTGCCCCTTCCCCATGCCATTTGCACAGCCCATGCTCAGAGAGAGGAAATTGACATTTTTACCTTAGAGCAGTGGGAGGGGTATTGCTCCCTAATACCCCTTTCAGATCAAAAAATTTTCAAGCCTGAAAGTCCATAAGATAACAAGCAAATACAAAAATATAGAATAGCTCACATATAATTTTGAAACCCAATATTTGTCATGATTACAATGTATCTAAATGCTACATCTTAAAACTACAACTTTGCTTATTATGACCCAATTAACAGCAACAACAACATATATATGTGTATATGTATGTGTCTGTGTGTGTGTGTACTGCTGCCAGTGCAGTTATATCAAAAACATGAGAAAGGGCCACATACATGAGATATGACTTGCTACTAACTTGCATTTGGGTGAAATTATTCATGACATTTTGGCAGTTAGCAGCTCTCATAGAACTTGTGTGTTTTTAAACTTTAGTACCACAACACTTTAAAACATGGTACAGCTAAAAAGCTGATATTTGGTGGTGAGGTGGGTGGTGGAGATTCAATTACCATGCTGTTCATAAATTTTCTGAGCAATTTCATCTAGAAATACTATCTCTTATGCAGTAAGAATACTCCTGAAGAAAAACAAACAAAAAAAAGTAAAAAAAAGAAAATAGAAATACTATCTCTTAGATTCTACTGCATGTTTTAATCACCTGGACTTCAGGATTTTCTGTCTCTAAACAGATTTTTTTTAAAAAGCAGAATGTGCCATAAAAAAAGATATTGTTTTGCAAAAATGTTACAAAATAGTATGCATAATATCAGCCCATTTTTGTTTAAAAAGTACATATTTGCCTAGACAACAAACTAGCAGAATATATATTAAAATTTAGCAGGCACTGTTCTTTCTGCTTTTCCTAGTTGTTTATGATGAACATGTGTTCGCTTTGTAACATATATTTTAATTTTAAACTCAAATGTGGAGACATGTTATTGTCAATGTTTTAGCACTGACATATACATGGAAACAAGGTACTAAGGAAACATTTTTTTTTTTCATCTTATGACCATCTGTTGCTTAGATAATCGTTTTTTTTTGTTTGTTTGTTTGTTTTGTTTTTTGAGACAGAGTCTCGCTCTGTTGCCCCGGCTAGAGTGCCGTGGCATCAGCCCAGCTCACAGCAACCTCAAACTCCTGGGCTCAAGTGATCCTCCTGCCTCAGCCTCCCTAGTAGCTGGGACTACAGGCATGCATCACCATGCCAGGCTAATTTTTATATATATTTTTAGTTATCCCGCTAATTTCTTTCTTTTTTTTTTTTTTCTAGCATTAATGTAACTGCATCGCTAATTTCTTTCTATTTCTTTAGTAGAGCCGGAGTCTCCCTCTAGCTCAGGCTGGTCTTGAACTCCTGAGCTCAAACGATCCGCCCGTCTCGGCCTCCCAGAGTGCTAGGATTACAGGCGTGAGCCACCGTGCCCGGCCTAGATAATCCTTTAAAGATAATTCTTTAAAATGTTAAATTTGCTAAGTATGAGTTTGGGGAATGGGTTAGAATCCATAGCTATGTGAATACCATCCGCCCCTCCCCCCCCAACACACACACACACACACACACACACACACACACACACACAGAGAGATTAAATCCCCACAGGAATCATCCTTTCCCGTCTACATGGACTATTCATTTAGTGCATTCATGGATTGGCAGAAATTCTTAACCTACTTTAACTGGTGACCGCCTATAATCGCTTGCCATCTCAACACCTCACGCCATCAACACGTATCCATTAATGCTGCATGGCATTTAAAATATTTAACTGAATTAACCTTTTCCCTTGTGTGGAGGTCTTTTGGATTTGGGGGTCACCCAGGGTGGTTTCCCAGCAGGGTGGGCACTGAGAATGAGAGGTGGACCCGCCCTCGAGGTCCTTACAGCCAGGGGATACAGTGGGCCTGGCCCCGTCCGCCCCCCTACCACCTCCTAGGGGCCTCTATCGCCCCGGGCCTGGAGCTGGGCGTTTTGGTACCAAAGGGTCAAGTATATTCCCTCCTCCCTCCATCCTTTTCTCTCTTCCCACGCCTCCAACCACACTCACCCGCAGTCAGTCCATCCATCCACCCATTTCCCAAACTAGAGGAAGGCCGACTGTCTTGACTGAAGACAGTCTTCCCCAAAAACCGCTGGGAAGGCCAAGAGACGGACTTCTTGTTAATCAGGAGCTGGAACTGCTGGGTTTGGGGGTTTTTTTGTTTGTTTGTTTTGTTTTGGTTTTGAGACAGAGTCTCACTCTGTTACCCAGGCTAGAGTGCCATGGCATCAGCCTAGCTCACAGCAACCTCAAACTCCTGGGCTCAAGCAATCCTCCTGCCTCAGCCTCCCGAGTAGCTGGGACTACAGGCATGTGCCACCATGCCCGGCTAATTTTTTCTATATATTTTTAGTTGGCCTGCTAATTTCTTTCTATTTTTCAGTAGAGACGGGGTCTCGCTCATGCTCAGGCTGGTCTCGAACCCCTGAGCTCAATCCTCCCGCCTCGGCCTCTCAGAGTGCTAGGATTACAGGTGTGAGCCACCGCGCCCGGCCAAGGGTTTTAAAAGCATATTAACAGCCTTTCCTCAGCATCTTACAGTCACTCTGCCCATTTTTTCTTAAACCGTGTTTTTGAGGCTCGCATGGTGCATTTTTCTGGAGATCGCGGAAACAAATTGCAAGTGAAAACCTACCATCGCCCAACCAACGCCTGGGCCTTGGGTGCAGCTGGCGGGCGCCGCGAGAACCTGGCGCCGAGGCGGCCCCGAGACGCAGCCGCGCGGGTCCCGGCGCGGGGCGGGAAACGGTCAGAGCCGGCGCCGCACGCTCCTCCCACCCGGCCCGCGCGGGGCGCAGAGAGGGCTCGCGGCGCAGACACGGAGCATCCCCGCGCGCTGCGGGGCGCCACCTGTGCCACCGCCGTGGGGGCGGGAACGCGCCTGTGGGGCTAGGAGCAGCATCTCTGGGGGAGTTTTCTGGTCTTGGGGTGCGGTACACAGAAGGTGTTGGGGGTCTCAGAGCTCTGGGGACGGCCTCGCGTCGGGGGTAGCCCAGAGGGTGCCTTTGGGTGGGAGGCGAGGATCACATAGAGAGCTCTAGGGTGCACTCTGGTCCAAAGCGGGCCGGGAGTGGAGGGGCGAGAAAGGCGCTCTGGACGTGGGGCCGGAGTGGGGGTGCTCAGAGGAGCGTTGAGGTCCCGCAGGAGAAGTTGTGGAAGCACATCTCGGTCGGAGGTGGGGTAGGCGGATGCTGGGTCCACAGCGGGGCTCCGGGGCCCCTCTGCGCTCGCCTAGGCTGCGGTACAGAGCTGGTGGGCCGGGACGGAGAGCGCCCTCGGGTCCGCTGGCGACTCACCTTCTTGGCCTTTTTGCCCCCAACGGGTGCCATCTTCGTGGTGTCCAGAAGGTAGTCGGCACGACTGCAACCGACGAGGCGAGCCTTCCCCCTGCGACGCCCGGAGCTGCCCGGCGGTGGCTGCCGACCTCTTTATACCCGCCGCTCGGCGCGGGGAGGGTCTCCCAGCCTCGGCGCGGTCCAACGCGGGCCTCGGGCGGGGAACACGCCCACCAGCCTTTGTTGAGGCCAGCAGCTTGTTGGGAACCCGCCCTGCCAAGATGGTCGAGATTGTTTTCCCAAATGGGTGGAAACATCAAGAAGTCAAATAAGGAGAAAAAAAGGTTGCCATTCAGGTTTCAAACCTACCTGCGCGCCGTCCCTTTTAGCCCCTCAAGGGTCTCCGACCCTGATCATCCCGCCACAGAGGCCCTTAACAATTTCGTTCGGTACCCAAATATTTGTTAAAGGCCAAGGATTCAAGATTATGGAATGAGGCAATGTCCTGGAAGAAACTTCAGCCGGAAGTGTGCTCTCCTGTGTAATACATACACATCCAGTATAATGTGGCACAAATAAGACCTTTTTCTCTTTCTTTCTTTTCTTTTCTTTTTTTGCAGAACCAGGACACCTGCAAAAACAAGGCATTTGTAAAAGAGCCTATCCTAATCCTGAATAGTAGGTACGTTCAAAATGACCTTCTACCCTTACATCCAAACATGCCTTGCCGTTTCTGATAATGCAGTAGTTTCTAATAAGAATATCTCTGTAATATTTAACCAAGACAGGCTTTTAACGTTTATATGTGCAATTAGAAATGTACTTTGAACACTTCAAAATTCAGCGCGAAAGCTATGTATAAAAACATACAGACATTAGAGGAACTAGAAGGAAATATAGATGTTAATGGCAGTTATCTATTGATGGTGAAATTAGGGCTTTAAAAAAAATTTTTTTTTAGTTTCAGCATATTACAGGGGTACAAATATTTAGTTTACATATAAAGGCTTGTTTTTTTTATTCATGTTTTACTGTATTTTCCAAATTAGTTGTACAATGAGAACATATTGATTTTGTAATAATGAAAACATTTCTTTAAAAAAATGTACAGCATGATATTAAATAGAATATAGAACAACTAAAATAGTATGAAACAGTTCAGAACCTTTTACCCAAATAAAAGCACACAAAAAAATTCTGAATGTGGATCAACGACCTCCATTTCAACATATGCAGAGAAGGAAATTACTGTAGCAAATGATGAATTAATACAAATTTAATTGCCAATGTGATGTGTGCTTGAGATACAACTGAGAAAGTAGAAAAGTCCTTCCTTTTGCTTCCGAAAAGTATGTCAAGTTTAAAATGAAAAAAAATGAAAAGACGAAAGGATATACTGTAACTCAAATAATCTTTCGCTTTCTACCCCCAACCCTCAACTGCTATCCGGGGTCAGCAAGAATGGGGCAGGAGATACTGTCATCCTTCACAGTACCTAGATTTTTTACCATGACGACTTTGGAGTATTAATATTAACCTGGTGAGTGCTGGTGAGATGAACAGGTCCAGAGCAGCGCCACTGTGTCTGCCCGGAGCAGCTGCACTGGTGGGTACCAGGCACCAGGGGGCGGTATCAGGGCTGGGACAGTCAGTAAAGGCTGAAAGCAGACATTCTCTATTGCACAGTTGTGTCAAAATTTGGCAAAACTTGGAAGACATTTTCAAGTAGTAGCATTAAATTTAAAAATGAATTGTGAATTTTTAATAGGTAATAGCCACATGGCAAACATTTTTAAAAGTCTTTCCCCAGCTGCTGTTCCAGTTCAAGTCCCCCCTCTGGAGGTAACCACTATTAATTATTAACTGCTATCCTTCCGGAGGAATTCTATGCATATCTAAGTGTGTATATATATATATATATATATATATATGTGTGTGTGTGTGTGTGTATATATATATGGATTTGTAATTGAATGTAGGGAATTTTCATTTTTTAAGCTCTTATCCACCCTGATTTATAGGCAACTGTCAAAATAATTTAGGTTTTCCTCAGCCTCTCAGGCTGTTGTCCTCACTCTCCCACACCCTCACCCCAAAGTAGGTCCATTAAAAAAAAATCATTCACCTACCATTTCCATAATAGATAATAATATCTGCTGTTCACCAAGTGCTTACTATGTGCCAGGCACTAATCAAGCCTTTTACGTACAGAATATTTACTCCTCAGCACTCTGGGAGGTACGCACCCCCTCTTTGTTCTTAACAACCGTGAAGTCAGGGAGTTACAGTGAGCTCTGATGTTCCTTTGTTTTAACTTGATTACTCTGTAAAAAAACAATGAAGTTCCCTTGCCCCATTCCCAAAAAACTAAAAGTCTGCTTGGATACCAGTGAGGAAGTGAGTTCTGTAATAAGTGGATATTATTATCTATTATGAAATGGTAGGTGAATAAGTTTTTTTTTAAATGGACCTACTTTGGGGTGGAGGGGTTGGGGGGGTTGGGAGATTTAGGACAAAAAACTGAGAGGCTAAGGAAAAACAAAAATATTTCAACAGCTGCCTATAAATCATTTTAGAAAAGATGGGAGTGGATAAGTGTTCTTGGAAGGCTGCCCATGGTCTCTGATCTCTGCTAGAGCAATGAGATGAGAGAGGTCATAAGACTGAAGTCGTTGGCTTTGTACAAAGATGCTGGGGTTTGAAAATAAATCCTGCAGGGGAAGAGGGGGGGTTAGAGTTGGAGATCTACCCCGTTAGTTTTTTTTTTTTTGTTTGTTTGTTTGTTTTTTGAGACAGAGTCTCACTCTGTTGCCCGGGCTAGAGTGTCATGGCATCAGCCTAGCTCACAGCAACCTCCAACTCCTGGGCTCAAGCAATTCTCCTGCCTCAGCCTCCCGAGTAGCTGGGACTACAGGCATGCGCCACCATGCCTGGCTAATTTTTCTATACATATTTTTAGCTGTCCATATAATTTCTTTCTATTTTTAGTAGAGACAGGGTCTCGCTCTTGCTCAGGCTGATCTCGAACTCCTGAGCTCAAACAATCCGCCCGCCTTGGCCTCCCAGAGTGCTAGGATTACAGGCGTGAGCCACCGCGCCCGGCCTTACCCTCTAAGTTTTATAATCTTAAAAAAGAAGTTATTGTTCTATCTCCAGGTAGTACTTTGCTTTATTATAATCCTATTTATTCATTCAACAAACATTTATGAAGTAGCAATTTTATTAAGAGATAGGGCTTCACTCTGTCACCCAGACTGGTGTGCAGTCATGTCATCATAGCTCACTGCAGCCTCAAGCTCTTGGGCTCAAGTGATCCCCCACCTCAGCCTACCTAGTAGCTAGGACTACAGGTGCGATCCACCATGCCTGGCTAACTTAAAAAATATATATTTTTGCAGAGACTGGGGTCTTGCTATGTTACTTAGGCTGGTCTTGAACTCTTGGCCTCACGTAATCCTCCCACCCCAGCCTCCCAAAGAGTTGGGATTACAGGAGTGAGCCGTCACGCTTGACCTTAAGCACCATTAATACAATATTTCAAACACCATGCTTGGTGCCGGAGGGGAAGGATATCTCCCCACCCTCCTTTTTTTCCTAAAGAGGAGATAGACATCATCTAAGTGCTAAAATGTCCCTTTTATCAATATGTAGGCAGGAAAATGTTAGGACTTTTCATTTTCTATTCATTTGGGATCGCCTTTAAAATGAAGCTGACTTTTCATAGGCCTTTTTAGACTAACAATGTTTCATTTAGCCTTAAACCATTGAGGATGTTTCATGTTTAACACTATGTTAATGAGGTTTTATGTTTTAACACTGTGTTTAATGATGTTTTATGTATTAACACTGTACAGAACAGTGTTTGCAAACTGGGGACATGGAAACAGAGCCAACCTCTGTGTTTCCTTTGGCCAGTGTTTTTAAGAGTCTCACGCTCTACCGACTGAGCTAGCTAGGCGTGTTGGGCCAGTGTTTTTTAAAAATTGAGTGCAAATTGCTTTATGTAGAGCATCCATCATTCCTGTTTGCTAGTCTGTACCACATCCAGATGCCCTACACTGTGCTGGTTCACATATTTACCTTCCCTTGAAGGCATTTGGGTTTTCAACCTCTGCTGTAATTAGAAGGTATATTTGGGGTTATCAAATACATGTTCCCCCAGTTGGCCCCCAGACTGAAGTTTTCACTTGCCTTATATTTTCCTACTGCTACTAACCTGTTATTTTTCATTACCACTACCTGGGATCATAATAAAATGATGGTGGGGGTGGATTTCCATTCTAAAACTCTTCCCTCCAAGTGCACAGGTTTTCCTTGGTTTATCTGCGCTGAGCATTCCATTCCTTCTGTCTACTGCCATGAATGACCACACGCAAGCATTTGTCCCAACATGCCAGGCATATCAAACCACATCGCACAATTACTCCCCTTTAGAGGGTTTTGGTTTCTTCATATGTAAAATTAGAAGTTGAAGGTAGCTGACGTTTCAGCTTTATTTTTGCAATTGGCTTGGCATAAATTTTGAGCACAAAACAGTCTTTTCCCAGAGTGCTTTCTTTGCCATCCTGTTGTGGTCAGCTAACCCTTTCTCGGCCTGGCTCTGATGGTGCTGCTGGCTCCCGCTGATGCCTCCATCTCCTCTGCTGGGTTGCTCAGGGTTTCCTTCCATCACAGGTGAAAACGCTTCGCTCAAGACTCACAGATTGGCTGGCGTGGCTAGCGTCTCTGGGCTTTCCACAGAGGAGTCCTCCAGCCAACATTCCTGCTAATTCTGGACACCTCCCAGCGTGGCAATTGCGTCCTCAGTTCTCTTTCTAGCTCTGAAATCCCCTGTCTTCTGCCTTTCCTTTAATGCTTTCTAACAGGATAATTAGCCTGTCACATGCCCTTCTGCTGCTTTTCTTTAAAAAAGCAGATAACTATAACTTCATGAACACTTACTATGTGGAGTTGGCTGTGCTGAGCCCTTTGTAAGCATTATGTAATCTTCACAATAACCCCACGAGGCAGGGACTTTGCAACCCAATTTCACTGATGGCAATGCTGGGCCATGCAGAGGTCAAGTGAGAACTTTCCCAAGATCATGTCAATAGTATACACAGAGCCGAGGGGCTACTTCAGCCCAGGCCGGATAAAGCCAGAGACCATGCTCTTTAGAGCTACTCTTTACTTCCTTTTCGGTAAATTGTTTTTCTAAAACACTTTCCAAATGCTTTATAACTTCATCCAACTCATGGCCCTTCCCACTCCTCTGGCCCAACACAGAAGTCCCTTCTCCTGGTCAAGAGAAATTCAGATTTACTGGAATACAATCAACTACCAACAGAAAACAATCTGCCCTGTCCAGCCTGCCACCCACTGAATGCACCATGACTTTTGGATTGTGTGTAATCCCTGAGTTGTTTGGTCATTCTGAAACTCTGTTGTTGTTTTAGATGGGTATTGGAAGAGGAAAGCACCAAGTTCTTGGAATTGCCACTCAAATCTTGGTTTTCTTCATCTTTGTGAGCTGCTGAAAGGTTAACTAAGACATCTGTTACCTCTTTGAATGGGAAGAGGTTGCAGTGGAGGCTGAGATCCCCTTTTTGATAGGGGCCTGGTACACAGTATCTGTGTGGTCCCTCTGCCCCAGCACATAGTTCTCGATCTGGGAGTCGTTCGTATGCGAGGGACAACGCTGTGACTTGATCTAGACCCTGCCGAGGAAATACGCAGCAGGTTGGTGGGTGTGTGATGTGGGAAGGGAGAGATGGTGACATAAAGAAAAGATCAACAGCAGCTCAGGGAAAATCTGGTTAAAGTGGTATGAGGTGTGCTTTCTGACCCAGGGAAACATAGACACTAGCACCACACTGAAGAGCTTATATTTGACGGGAAACTCACTACCACATTGGAATCAAAGTTCCCTCCCCCAACTTTTTTTTTTCACAAAAAAACCGCGCTGTTTTCTTATTTCCATTTCCTGTTGGTTCGCACAGAACTGTTTTACTAGTCAGCTGACTCTGAAGAGGATTTACTGAGAGCTTTTATTGTGGTGCTGACAGTAGAAATCTTCGTCTATGCAAAGCATTTCTTTGGAGTGGGCTGCTACATGACTGGACTTTAAGATTGTTACCAGGACACAGTCCTCTGTTGACTAGCGAAGTAATAACACATGCCAGAGTAGCAAAATTGTCATCCCAACAGCTTCTGAACCTCAAGAATATAGGAATGTATATTTTTTTCAAGTTAACACATGCCTATAAGAACCCCAAGTATTAAAAAAGGATATACATAAAAATAGGGTTCTTTCTTTTTTTTTTTTTTGAGATAGGGTCTTGCTCTGTCGCTCGGGCTAGAGTGCCGTGGTGTCAGCCTAGCTCACAGGAACCTCAAACTCCTGGGCTCAAACGATCCTCCTGCCTCAGCCTCCCGAGTAGCTGGGACTACAGGCATGTGCCACCATGCCCAGCTAATTTTTTCTATATATATTTTTAGTTGTCCAGCTAATTTCTTTCTATTTTTAGTAGAGACGGGGTCTCGCTCTTGCTCAGGCTGGTCTCGAACTCCTGAGCTCAAACGATCCACCTGCCTCAGCCTCCCAGAGTGCTAGGATTACAGGCATGAGCCACCGTGCCCAGCCTCATTGTGGTTTTGATTTGCATTTCTCTAATAATTACTGATGTTGAGCATCTTTTCTTATGCTTGTTAGCTGTTTATATCTCTTCTTTGGAGAAATATTTACTCAAGTCCTTTGCCCATTTTTGAATTGGGTTGTTCATTTCTTTTGTTATTGAGTTGTGGGGGTTATTAATTCTGTATATTAACCCCTAATGAGATATATGATTTACAAATATTTTCTCCCATTCTGTGGATTGCCTTTTCTCCTGACTCTTTTTTGTTTCTTTGTTTTTATATGTTGGGGCTTCAAGTGATTTAGTGACTTGTCAAGATCATAAATATGTTTATTGGAGCCAGTGGGACTTGAACATGGGTCTCCCTACTCTTTACCTAGTCTCCATTTTTTACTATGAACTTTACCTCCTTAACATTTGGTCACATCAACATAAAGAATAGTTTTTGCCATGGCAATTGCTATTGAATAGGCAAAGTACCAAGGAACAGAATTTGAAGCGGTCCTTTGGAAGACCAGGCTCTTGCTGCTATCTCCACTTAGTCCCCCTCCCCCACCTTCCAGTGTGGCGATGCTTCTGGAGATACAGAACTCACCTGGGTGCCTTTAATGACCTTAATTAATTAAATTTATTTTCAGTGTTATATCCTTCTTCAAATGTTCTATTCTGTTCTTCAAAATGTTTCTAAGAAGCAGAACATGTTTTCCAAAGGCTGTTTTATTTACATTAACAGCTTCTCACTGTTTCACATGGATAGTCCTTGGGTTTTTCTACCACAATTTGAAGAAGAGACTCTTTTATTAGATGACTGCAGGCCCTTCAGTGAGGACGTCAACTTTCCCTGCTCTGCAAATTAATCCTAAAGCACCAACGCTAGTAAATGCAGGCCACTGCCCGGTATTGTGCCTGACACATAAATGTTTGTCAAATGAATGCCACAATGCCACACACAAAAAAGAGAGACTTTGTAGGGAAATTGGGCCCAGATATTTGATTTAGCTGGGAAAAAGGAGCAGTATTTCTGTACCATGGCCCCAGTGGAAATTGGTTTTGTTCCTCCCATTCTTCATGTCTGAGGCCGTGGGATACAGCTCTCCCGGAAGGGGGAGGAAATAAATGTCTCTGGAACGCAGCAATCGAAGGAGCCTCTCTAGCTGGATATTGAAAGGAGCAAAAACTTAGACCCCTTTGACCGAAGCATCCTGCTCCATGACCGTATTGTAGAAGGCTCCAAAAAAGGCTTCTTGGAAAAACAATGACACTATTTAGCCTTTCAACATGATTTCTTTTTCAACAATGACCTTCAGTAAATTGTTGAACTTCCCTCAGCCTCTGTTTTCTCACATCAACAATTGTGGAATTGAACCAGAAAAGATCTTCTCCTTGGGCTTCAAAATACTATATATCTATTTTACTATTTAATTTGAAAGAAAAATCTGACAAAATAAATCAAGCAGGTCTAATAGTTAAATGTAAATACTGTATTTGTTGTTGTTATTGAGACAGAGTCTCACTTTGTTGTCCAGGCTAGAGTGAGTGCGGTGGCGTCAGCCTAGCTCACAGCAACCTCAAACTCCTGGGCTCAAGCAATCCTACTGCCTCTGCCTCTTGAGTAGCTGGGACTACAGGCATGCGCCACCATGCCTAGCTAATTTTTTCTATATATATTTTTTTAGCTGTCCATATAATTTCTTTCTATTTTTAGTAGAGACGGGATCTCGCTCTTGCTCAGGGTGATCTCGAACTCCTGAGCTCAAACGATCCGCCCGCCTCGGCCTCCCAGAGTGCTAGGATTACAGGTGTGAGCCACCGCGCCCGGCCTGTTGTTTTTTTGAGACAGAGTCTCGCTCCATTGCCCAGGCTATAGTGCTGTGGCATCAGCCTAGCTCACAGCAACCTCAAACTCCTGGGCTCAAGCGATCCTCCTGCCTCAGCCTCCCGAGGGCTACAGGGACGTGCCACCATGCCCGCCTAATTTTTCTATTTTTAGTGCAGATTCTCTTGCTCAGGCTGGTCTCAAACTCTTGACCTCAAGCAATCCTCCCACCTCAGCCTCCCAGAGTGCTAAGATTACAGGCATGAGCCACCACACCCGGGCTAGCTGTATGTTCTTAACTCAAAAAAAATTTTAGTCTATAAAATACTGTGACTGATGCTTTAGTAACAGTTATTTATTCATTCAACAGATCTTATGCTCAGAACTGGAAAGGATATGGTAATAAGACAGCAGGCCTGTCTCTGAAAGTCCACCTCTGTTATAAAGCTATTCCTGGGTGACTTAATAATTATAATAATGCTAAACATTAATGAGTACTTACCCTGCTTCAGGCTCATGTGTTAACTCATTGAACACCTTTTACAACTCTAAAAGTAGGCACAGCTACTGTTCCTACCAACGAGGAAAGCAAGGAGCTTCCTTCTCCAAGCTAAGTCACTTGTTCAAGGCACCCAGCTAATAAGTAGTAGGGCTGAGATCCAAACTCAGGCAGTCCGGCCCCAGACCCCACATCCTTAACACCCCTCTATGGCTGGACATTCACCTCACTGTGAGAGTTTTGATTTAGCTAAGACCATTTATAGTCCTCATTTTTGAAACTGCTTCCTCTTATTGTAAAATTGAAAGTCAACAGTCACCATTGAACCAGGAAAGAGTAAAGACTCCTACCTACTCTCTTTTTTTAAAGATGAAACTGTGCTCACAAAAACAGACTGTAACCTTTTCCTCAGCTTCCTGCCACAGCTGAGAGGGACTAGAACTTTCAAAAGGATTATTTAAATGCTAAGCCTCCCTGTCTCTGCTCTTCTTCCTTTATGGGTTATTTTTAACACAACAGTCAAAGGGAGCCTGTCCCTTTCCTGTTCAAAACCTTCCAGCGTCCTCCCATATCGCTCAGAGGAAAAGCCAAAGTCCTCACAGTCGGACTCTGCTTATTTCTCGGGTCTCATCTCCTGTTGTTCTCCCCCTCCCTGTGTCTCCAGCAGCCCTGGCTTCTTGGCTGTTCCTTGAACATTCCCAGGATGGAATTCCCTGGGGGAAGGAAGCTCCTTGCTTTCCTCATCGGTAGGAATAGTAGCTGAACCTACTTTTAGAGTTGTAGGAGGTGTTCAGTGAGTTAACACATGTGCCCAGAGCTGGGGTAATGTGCTTGCCTCAGGCTTTGGACTTTCTGGACTGCTCCTCTGCAAGATACCCACGTGGCTATTGTCCTTAGGTGCTCTAGGTCTTTTCTTGAAAGTGATCTTTCTAGTGAGAGCTTTCTGGGGCCTCCCAGCTAAAATTTCAACTCCACCTCACTGATGTAGGCTCTAGGATGATCAATGTTGGCCCAGGACAAAGGGGTTTCCCAGGACACAGGACTTGCAGTGCTAAACCTGGGTTAGTCCTGGGGCAAGCAGGGCAGTTGGTCACCCTTATGCAATCCTAGCACCTAGAACAGTGCCAGTCTCATAACAGCCTTAATAAATATTTGTTGAATAGAATGAACGAATGAATGAATGAGCAAGTGGGTAAGAGAAAGAAGTACTTTTAGAGGGGAGCATAAGATGGTTTTTATTGACTCTAAAATCAGAACGAATAGGTGTATCTGTCCTGTATAGAAACTTGTAAGCCTTCTTTAGCATGGAACGAGGCCCAACTTCCCTGAATGGAGGAACAACCTTTGTTAGCCTTCTAATCAGAAAAGTGTGATTTATTGGTTTTGCTGTTACTGCAAGTGGTTTGGAATAGTGTATGCCACACTCATCTTTTAGATGAGCAGTTCAAATGGTTGTGTTGGTTTTGCTTTTTTTAGACTTTAAAATGGTTCCGATATTTTATTTTATTTATTTATTTTTAAAGAGATGGAGTCTCACTATGTTGCCCAGGCTGGAGTGCCATGGCTATTCACAGGCATGATCACAGCACACTATAGTCTTTAATTCTAGGTTCAGGTGATCCTTCTCCCTCCGCCTCCTGAGTAGCTGGGACTATAGGTGGGTGCCACCGTGCTTGGCTCCCATATTTTAAATGGCAATGATGCATATTTAAATGTGCATTTTTTTCCCCCAGTATTAATGATCCTGAATCCCAACTGTCCTAAATACTTCCTCCATCTACTCCAGTCCGGAACTTCCTGGGGTTGCCCCCTGAGCCATCCTCCTTGCACAATCTGCCATTCCACTTCCCGATGCCTCCTCTTTCCTCCTACCAGTCTCAACATCAGCTTTACACCACCACAATCGGGTGCTGATCTATCACACATCATGCATTTGTTCTTCAAAATATTCTGGGCAATAGAATTCAGCAAAGTAGCATAAAACAGTTGCTTATTCATCCTTGTATCCCTTGACCTTAGCATAGTTTGTACATTTATTCAACATTGAATGAAAGTATTCATTCAATACTTTTTTTTGAGTTTTATAATGTGCCAGGTACTGAGAATACAATAATTAACAAGATATTTTTGTTGTCCCTTTGAGTAGGGGACAGGCAAGTAAACAGGAATGACCAAGGGAGTATTAAAATACATTGAACTTATTCATGATAAGTATAGGGTACTATGGAACATATAGGAGTGACCAACATGGCCAAGCACTAAATAAATGTTATTTGAATAATGAATGGATGAACGAGTGATTAAATGAATGAATAAATGAATTAATGGGTGAATATATTGTAATTGGTTATGAAAGCACAGAACCCTCAATGTAAGTAGTCATCACCAGATGGAAAGATGCTTCTTCAATTTTACTATTTGGAAGAGGCCAGTTCACCTGTACCTATGTCATGAAAAATACAACTTTTATTTTCCTTTCTATCTTCCTCCTTCCTCTGTGCTCCAACTAAATAATGGAGGTTATAAATGAAATGCGACTGCCAGAGTGCCGCAGTGCCACCGTCAGCATGCCGTCCTCTCTCAAGACCCTTTAATAAAACAACCCTGATGTCAGGGAAAATTGCACCCTTCTGCAACTCTTTTCAGCATTTTCATTATTGAGCAAACAAAATGTGTGCTCACCTTCAAGGCAGCTGACTGTACAGCCAAAATGGGTTGCTTAACATTGCTTACAATTTTGCATAAGTATCAAATCATGGCTGTGATCATTGCAAAGCAGGAATTGTTTTTCCAGCTGACCTTCACCTCTAGTTTCAATGATCTCTTACAAGTGGTTTCCATTCCAGTGATTTGCTGGTCTGTGTTGCTGATTCTGTGCAGAGCAGGGTTATCAGTGGGCCATCTGCTATTCCTGATAACTCCCTAGTACTGCAAACATCTGCTGTGAAACTGGAAAGAGCTAGTTCAAACCAGTTTCTCTTGGTTTCACTGGTCACTCTTATTTTTTACAATTAACTCCTTCTTCATTTCCCCCAACCAAATAAAAACCTGTGGAAATCTTGCCTTAAAAAAAAAAAACCTCATTTTTATATGCTGAAATATTCAAAGTAAAATATAAATAGTAATTTAACATTTAGTTTGCATTAAAAATTTCACATGCATTTCTAAGAATCAAGGACATTTTCCTATATAGCCCAAATTAATTCTGATTCCTTAATACCCAGGTCATGTTCAAATTTCCTCAATTGTTTCCCAAACAATTGCTGGTTCGTCCAAACCAGGACCATGCATTGTGCTGGTTTGTTGCAGATAAATGAACAGACTCAAGATACTAACCTGTGGAAAAGACCAGGCCAGCCATCCTGCAGAATACGTGATCCACCTGACTGTGGTGTTTACCTTGTTCCTATATCCCTTACATTTCCTCTGAATTGGAAGTGAAATCTAAAGGCTTGGTTAGATTCCCCGCAGGCATTTTTGGCTGATACACATCATAGGTAATGTAGTGTTTCTCATTCTGTATCACAGCAGGAAACTCACGTTGTCTGGTTTTTTCCCCTTGCAATAAGAAATCTTTACATACATTTTAAAGCTAATTAATTAATAAATTGTAGAAAAAGTAATACCAACCCATATTAACAAGTTTAGACACTAAAAAACAGGATCAGAGAAAAGGAGGTCTTTCTCCTATACCACACTTTCAATCAGCAGTCCTTCTTCCATAGGAGGGAAATATTCCTTTCCAAAATATTCTATGTGTACACAATGGCTTCCATTTAGCTACATATCTAGGAGATCCTTCCATTTTAGCACATGTTGATCGAATGTATTCTTTCTAGTGACTCCATGCTTTAACATCCTGTAGATGTTCCATAATTCACTTAAGTAGTATGTCATTGATAGCTATTTAGGTGGTTTCCAGGCATGCACCTTTGCACATATATGAACATAATTGCAGATTACATTCCTAGAAGTGACATTGCTCATCTAAGGGTACATAAATTCTAAATTTTGATAGATATGGCCAGATTGCTTTTCAAATAGTTTGTACCAGTTCACACTTCTACAAAGAGTATATGTATTATATGAGAATGCCTTTTCCCCCTGCATCCTCATCTACATAGGATATTATCAACTTCTTGGTCTTTGTTGATAAGTGAATAAAGGCATCCCATTGTTGTTTTGCTGTGTATTTACCTAATTTTGAATGTGTTGCTTATTTTTTCCTATATTTAGTAGATTAAGATAATCTGTTTCATAATTTATAGATTAAGAAACGTCTCCCTTAATTTATTGTGTGCAAATATTTATGGCAACATATTAGCATTCAGGTTGCTTTAATCTGTAAATTTATTATTCTCCCCCAACCCCTTGTTCCCCTGCTCCCCTTGCTTCCCCACCTCTAATAAGGCTGCATTTGAGGAAAGAGTACTTCATTTTTCCATTGCTTTTGCTGTGATGTCCTATTGTAATAACAGATCAAGAGGAAAAGAAGTTTTTATGAAAACCTTAAATGGTTGTGGGCACTGAGGGAAGTGGGAAGAAGCAGTATGAAGTGTATGTGGGGGACACAGGAGCTGAGAGCTGATCCCCAAGAGTTGCCCAAAAAGGGAGAGGACCTACTGCTTAGGAAGGGAAGAGTCAAGTGAGGTCTGGCAGGTACCACGCTGGAGGACAATGTGTGAATGCTCAGATGCTGCCTGAGCTCCGTGTCAGCACCTGCAGATCCAGCTACCTGTCCCTCACATCATCTCCACTAGCAGCACTGTGCTTCCTGGGGCACCTGACTCACTGCATCCCATTCTGCACCTGCAGCAGTGACCATCAAGTAGGGTTGGTGGTGATAACACTAGTGCTGACCCCGACTCTTTGCTTGGTCCCCAGCTGGGTATGTCTCCCTCTCATAACACTGGTAAGCCCAAGAAAATGGGATGGAGTTGGGTTCTGAATGCCAATCACATAGGTGAGCCCCCTCACAACATCTGTGTGGGTGGGGGGAGAGTTGAACTAAAGCAATTCAAGACCTCCTTGCTACAAGAGTGGTTACTCTGACCCCTGTCACGCATTTTTCCCATCTGACTTCACCTTTGTTTAGAGTATTTTTGTATGTGTTCATACATTTAATTTTTTTTTTTTCAAACAGGGTCTTGCTTTGTCGCCCGGCCTAGAGTGCAGCGGTGTCATCATAGCTCACTGCAACCTCAACTTTCTGGGCTCAAGCGATTCTCCTGGCTCAGCCTCCTGAATAGCTGGAACTAGAGATGTGGGGCACCACCCCTGGCTAATTTTTCTACTTTTAGTAGAAACAAGGTCTTGCTCTTGCTCAGGCTGGTCTCAAACTCCTGGCCTCAAGTGATCCTCATGCCTCAGCCTCTCAAAGCTCTAGGATTATAGGCATGAGCCACTGACCTAATTTTTTTGTATGCTAAAATTTACTAGATTTTTTTTCTTACAGGCTTTTCTTTTATGGACTTATCATCAAGCCTTTGATCAATCCTGAACTTACTCTAAGGGATTCAGCTTCTTCTTCCCGAGTGGTTGATCAATGGTCTATCATTGCTAAATAATCCTCACTGACCTGAAATGCCCCATTTATCATGTATTAACTCTATTTATATGTATTATATATTAGTCTGTTCCACTGATTTTTTTTATACAAGTAACCAGTGGTTTTAGGTACTGTATGTTACATATGGTGATTGTCTGGCAAGGCCACACTTTCCTCACTATCCCTCTTGTTCTAACTTTCCCATGTTCCTACATTTCTTTTTTGCATATGAACTTGAAAGTTTGCATGTCTATTTCCCCTCAATCCTGATGGAACTTTTCACTGGGATTATATTGCATTTATTAAGCAGTTTAGAGCAGCTTGACATCTTAAAATAATTGTCTTTCTATGAATATGTGTACAGATTTATTCAAGTCTTATTCTGCATCCTACAGTAGCGTCCCCAAATTTCCTTCAATAGCTCTTATACATTTCTTATATACTTTATTCCTAGATATTTAATCATTTTGCTAAAAATGTGAAATAGACCTTTTCTTCCACTGTACTTTCAACATAGTTGTTGAGTGTATATAGAAAAGCAATGGCTTTTGTATATAAAGTTTTTACCCAGCCACATACTGGATGCTCCTATTGTCTGTAATAGCTTTTCAAATGATCTTCTAGAGACTTCTAGCTATATAACCATTTCATCTGCACTAAATCATAATTTTGTCTCGTTTTTCCAGTATTTTTAATTATCCAAATGTATTGTCTAACATTTCCAGAAGAGAGAAAGTACTAAGCATATTTTCTGGACTTTATTTTGGGGCACAGTGATTAAATTGGAGTTGAAATGATTTGAAATACTTTTCCTCAATATGTTTTTAATATTACTTAAAGTGTGATCCAATCACTATGTAAATTTGGGAGTCTTTCAATGTAGGAAATATTTTAAAAATTTTACTTTATTTGGTCTACCTGCTTATCTCTTGGAAGTTTTATCAACTTTAGCCTCATCAACATCCTATTCCAGGTCATTGTGCTTAGTATACCCAAGATGAAAATGCATGTTTGAGAAACTATAATGACTTTTGTCCTGTCAATAATGTTCAAACTACAAATCATCAAAGCAAAGCGGCACACACAATGAGGTTATTAAATACGCTTCTTGAACACAATTTTCCGTGGCTGCACACAATTTCCTCAAGTGGGTGCAGCCTACGCTATTGCTCAGGCTGATCTTTATGTCATGTCTCATCTTCTCTTGGTACTCTTGGTCTGTCTGCATATCTTCTTCAAACTCGTTTTTCCTTATTATTGTCCTTATTCACATCTTTCAACCCATGTCACTCCTGTGACTAATACCTTCTGAAGAATATATTTTAATTCTATTTTTGCCTGTATCACAACTGTCAATCTGAAAAGCTGATGATTGCCTTTACTCTTTCTGAAAGTCTAAATGAGCTGCTCTTTGATAACAGGGGCCTCAACTGATATTCATTTTTTATGGATCAGTGGACCTAGATTTAAAAACATTTCCTGACTACCTACCATATATAATTTATTTTTGTTATACCACTTTTAAACTATATACTATGAAACAGATGAAGGTCTTAGTTTGTGCTGGTGCAAACCCAAGGAAGGGATTCAGAGTGGAGGACAGCTCCTCCATCCTACATAACCTCTTCACTCTTGCTCTTCTCACAGTGCTGTGCACTGCCCTCTCTGCATACTAAGCAGGCAGTTATTGTATGAGCAGTCCACTCCTGGAGTGTGGTGTTCAAGACCATGTACTAAAAATAAGCAGAGGCTTTGATACCAGAGTATGCCCAGAAAAGAGTCAGTCACCACGAGGATGAGGCATGAAAATCAAGTCATATAATTATATTACACTATATAACGTGCAATGGCTGCCTACTACATGCCAGGCACTGTTTCTAAGTATCTTGTTATCTCAGTTAATCTTCATAGCACCCCAATAAGGATGGTTCTATTTTATTTTTACCATCATTTTACAGATAAGGAATTTTTTTTTTTTTTTTTAAGAGACAGGGTCTTGAAGCTCTGTTGCCCAGGCTAGAGTGCAGTGGTGCAATCAAAGCTCACTATAGCCTCAAACTCCTGGGCTCAAGAGATCCTTCCACTTCGGCCTCCTGAGTAGCTAGGACTACAGGTATATGCCTCTACCCTCAGCTAGTTTTTTAATTTTTTGTAGAGACAAGGTCTCAGTATGTTGCTCAGGTTGGTCTCGAACTCCTGGCCTCAAGTATTCCTCTCACCTCAGCCTCCCAAAGAGCTGGGATTACAGGTGTGAGCCACTGCACCAAACCCTGATGAAGAAATTCCGATGGAAAAGTTAAGTAACCATCTAATGTCACACAGGTAGTATATGACAAAGTACATCTTAAAAACCTATACTTTTTTGTTGGAGGAAATGAAGAGTAAGTATAGGAAAGCATTAAGAGCTATCTTTAAATTTTTGAAGATTTATCACTTGTCACATGGAAGAAACCATAAATTTGTTCTATGGGTGTCAAAGTCTAATATTTGGGCCAATAGGTGGAAGTTGTAGATAAGTAGATTTCTGGTTGATATATGGAATAATGTTCCAAGAATGAGATGCAGCTTGAAAAGAAATAAATAATCTTGAGAGGTAGTGAGTTCCTACTGGAAGGGTCCAAACAGAGACTGGGTGGTCCTTGTTGGAGATGCTGGCAAAGATATTCAGGCGCTTAATTAGCAATTTTGATTAGTCACCCTCAAGGACCCCAGAGGCCTTGAGATGAAGGTAAATTATTCATTCTCTAATTTCCAGCAAGTTGGGATTGTATAGTATAACGGGTAAAGTGGAAACACTGAATGAATTCTAGGTTGTCAACATTATAGAAACAACCATGTCAGGACTGAAGGGCTCATTTATGTTAAGGGAAGTTGATAAAAAAATACCTTAAACTCAGCAACAGAAAAATGTGGACAGATTTTTATAAAAGCAGCAGCAGTGTGCAGTGCAACAAATAGGTTGAAAATATGGATTCTAGAGCCAGACCATGTGGGTTCAAATCCCAATTTACTAATCCCACGTTTACTAATTGTGTGACCTCAGGCAAGTTACTTCATTGGACCTCAGTTTCCTCATTTATAAACTACTGTGTTAAAAACACATTCTCATTTTTAATTCCTGTGTAAAAAATATATGTGTGTGTATATATATATATATGACAGTATATATGTGTGTGTGTATATATATATATATATGACAGTATATATATGTGTATGTATATTTGTTCTTTTTTATATATAGTAGAACAAAGCTTGGGACATAATAAGTAACAAATATTTGTTATTATTATCCCAAAGAATGTGTATGAAATTTTAAATATTCAAATACTACAAAAGGTAAGTTATTCTCAATTTTACTAATTGTCATAAATTGATACATTGTTGTGAAAAAAAGAGAAATCAGCACACAGCAAATAACACAAACATAAGAAAATATTAGACCAAGATAGATTTGAACTCTGACTTTTAAAATGATCTTCTGTTTCTCTATTTTTACTTATTTTAAATAATCAATAAGTATTTCATTGAGCATCTATTATATTATTGTGTCTAGCACAATGCTAAATAAGGAGAAATATAAGAAACTTATCACATGATCTTTGTCCTTACACAGTTTATAACCTAGCTATTTGTGATTATAAAGACATTTTAAAAATTCTAAGACCTAACATCTTTAAGTGAAAATCATCTTTGAAAGTAATCACTTTGGAAGGTTATACACTTATCTCAATACTCCTGACATTGTTCAAAACATTTTTCACATCTTTTCTTTTGGGATTGTCTTTGGAGTTATAACACAAATCATTTAAGGAAAGCACACACATTGCTTTGGAGTGTTGCTCCACCTTCCTCAAGCATCTAGCTTAGTCACTTGACTTATTCACTGGACTTGGTTCTCAGTGACTTCTGGTTATTTTAAAATGTCAAACAAACCCTAGACGAGTTTGGCTATTCTCAATGATCTTCAGCAGAATGCACAGCAGCATTCCTGGACAGTAAGTCCTTAGGGGAAGAGGGGCATCTCCTCCTTGCAACTCCGGCAGCATCCAGCAGCTGTCGAGGTGCTTAACCACAGCACGAGCTCAATATGCAGGCAAGGGTCAAACGAAAGGCTGCAGCACATCACCTTCTCAGCAGCTGGAGACAGCAGGGCAGGCTGAGGATGACGGTGAGCAAGGGTTCCAGGTGGGGCAGAGGACAACTTCTTTTTGATCTATTATTTCAGGGTTTTCTTCCACTACTCCTTAGACATCTGGCTTTGATAGCGAAGGACAGAATGGTCTGCCTGAAGCTGGCAGCAGATTTTCCCAATACTCTCTTCTAGACCTGTGGTTTAAAATATATGTGATTAATTAATTAAAAGAGTTATACCTATTTTATAAGTCCAATAGGTCACACATGTGCATGTGTGTGTACACATACACACACACTCAAGATCTGGTGAACAGTCAGGCTAAAGTGAACTTTGGTTTCAACATACAGACATAAAAACATACCCATATCCATTCATGCCAGGGGATTTTCTGACGTTTTTATCCTCAGTAAAATCCTTAGGTTTCATACCACCTTTCAGAAACAATGTTTCAATTTTACATGCTTTTATGAATTATATTCATTCTGAAATTTCTAAGAGTCCTTCTAACTCTACTCAATATTTCAATATAGTAAGAGGTATATGAAAACAGTTTTTAATATAATGAGTCAAAGTTCAAAAAGTAAGAAAGTAATACAAATTACTTTGTTAGTATTTATTTCTTGTTAGACAAAGAAAGAAGAGTACAAAGGTTTCTGGTCAGACCTTTGTGTTAAATATATTTTTTCAATTTTTTTCACATCATTTACAAAACACTAAATCAATATTTTTGGATGATGAAATGTCAGAAATCTGGGGTTTATACAGGTTTTTTGTGTAATCATAAATTTCTGCGAATATCAGTAGGTTTGGGAGTTCAGGGTACAAGGAGTGTCTTGCTTTAGTCTATAGAATAATGTTTTAATTCTAATGGCTAATGAATTTTCAGGATTCCTAGCATATTATAATTAAATAAGCTATTTTTCATTTATTTACACTATTTTAATCATCACCAAAGTATGCTTTCCCCACCTTTTAATTATATTTATATTTAGTGCTTTTTTTCCCCTAAATGTGATACCTATAAAAATGATCTTCTCTGGTAAATATTCATATCTCCCAGAAGAAAGGTTTGGCTAAATGGTTCCTTGCCTACTTTTACAACCTAAGTACCTTTATGTTAGGAAAGTTGTTCCAGTTCAAATATGAAGCCTACTTCAAATACCACTGAAATGAATAAAGAAGTGCAAAGTGGATTAAATACATAACAGCAGTGAACAGAAAGGAGAAAATAGCACAGATTGTGACTGGTTTCTAGGAAATGGAAAGGGGGTGGCATTGTATTGACAGATTTTAAAAAATATACACATATATGTGTGTGTATATATACATATACATATATATTATGTGTGTGTGTGTGTATATATATATATAGAGAGAGAGAGAGAGAGAAAGGGAAGAGAGAAAAACTATATCAGACATGCAATAATCCAAAACAGAACAGTAATTCAGGGGGCCCCAAGAAAAATGTCTTTAATAATAAAGTGAGTGACTGTAACAAATAGTATAATTTAGAAATTGGAAGACCTCAGAGAAAGCAAAGGCCTGTTATTGTTTTCAGCATGAAAAAGGAAGTTAATTAGAAACCCCTAAAAAACCAAATGTTGTATAAAGAAAGTCAGTCCAAGTCTGAAGCAATTGAAATATTGCATGGATTTGGACAGCAAATAAAATGTAAGAGAAGAGAATCCATTTGAACTTGATGCTTGGAACATTCTCCTACAGTGGCTCAAATTTTACAAAATAGGATTATTTGTCTTTCTCCATGGTCCCACGCATATCACTTTGTTCTACAGTGAATATTTAGAAAATCACTCATTTAATAGACTATTAGTTTGGAAGTTCTATTGGAGGCACTGAGATATGATAGAAATCAGGTATCCAAAGGGAGTTGCAAGACAGACACTTTGCAGAAATTTCAAATTAGGTGGCCAAGAACCAGTCAGATGACTCACCTGACTCTACACTAGAATGTTTAGACCACAATAGAACAATGAGCCAGCTACTTTGCTTATGAGCAAAGATGGTGCTGTTGAATTGGGGTCAGCCCACACTCTCAGGGTTTGTCTATAGACAGGAAGGGTGAAAGCCATTTTGAGTCTAATGAGAGCGACAGCGCCAACTTGAAGTACCTAAAATCTGGCCCAAGAGAGTCACCCAGAGGGAAAATGGGACCCCGAATAGGTTGTATCTGGAGTGACTTACTGAAAAAGCCAGGGTCTGAAGGGGAAGTAGTAGTCAGAGAAAAATGCCTGCATGAGCAGTACAGACACAAGTTTCCAATGGGTGGTTCTGATGAACCATGGAAGTGCTCATGAAGACCTGCCAGGCTCAGGGAATGCAGTCTTCCTATCAGGGTGCCAGTCAAGCAATAATAATCTTGCTCCCTTTTCCATCCTCTCTCTTCTTACTTGGAATCTGCAGAGGGCAGACACCCTGGTAGCAAGATGAGAAGGGAGGATTGGAGGCACAAGGCAGAGAGAAAGGAGCACATTGGCCTCTCCTGGTTTCCTCCCTGTTGAAGGCTTCTGCTGGACAGAGGGAGAAGTTTTAAGTTCAAAGTAAGTTTTAAGTTCTGAGCTTTGGTTTTACATGAAACCAAACACTTTTAATTATTGAACTGAGACTGTGTCTGTTAAATAAAGTGATTATGGGAGTTTCCATTGCCTAAGGGTACCCAGAGAAGTCCTGGGGAATGTCAGTACTTTCAAATAGGGACAAAGGAAGAAATTTACCCATTTAGCAGGTTTAAAAAGACAGACAAAACTAAAGTTGAGTTCTGATTCTACTTCATGAGTCCTGCTTATTTAATATGACAGTTATAATAATATTGTAAATGTTAATCACTGGCTTTATATTTTTAGGATCAATCTACAGGTAAAGCTTGGAGGACTTCATTATAATGACAGAACAGAACATGATGGTTATAAACCTTGATGCTGTGAAAGTAATGGTATAACTTAAAGAAGCCAAGAGGTAGAAGAGAGAGGGAAGGTGGAGAGAAGCAGAAGGGAATCAATTCTTATTTTACAGACAGTGGAGTCAAGAGATCCTGCCTTATACTGATATATTGATGAATTAAGAAATACATGGTTAAATATATAATTTCAAAAAAGATAACCAATAGAAAAGATAAGAATATAATGAATCAAAATTGAGAAAAAGAGAATTGGGGGGGGAAAGGAGAAGATCATGTGATTTAAATTCCTCAGTTTTCATAAAAGTTATCAATAATTACTGCTTAAAACTGATGAAACAAAAAATAGTCACAAGACTTCAAAACACAAATAACAAATAGGTTTCCTCTGTGCTACGGTCCGAATGTTTGTGTCTCTCCAAAGTTTATATGTTGGGACCTTTGGGAGGTGATTATTTGAGGAGGGTGGAGCCCTCATAAATGAGATTAGTGCCTTTATAAAAGAGGCCCCAGGGAGCTGCCTTGCCCCTTCTACCAGGTGAGGACACAGCAGGACAGCACTGTCTATGAAATGAAGGCCCTCACCAAACGCCAAATCTGCTGGTGCCTTGGATCTTGGACTTCCCAGCCTCCAAAACTGTAAGAAATAAATTTCTGTTGCTTATAAGTCACCCAGGTTATAATATTTTGTTACAGCAGCCCAAATGGACTAAAAATACCTCTGGGAATGAGACTGGTGTCAGGAGGGGGCAACTTTTGTTTTTCATTTTATAAATTTCTACACTTTTTGAATTTTTATTAGTTACCATGTGCATGCATAGAGTTTACAACAATAAAATGAAATTAATGAAAAATAATGAGAATATTAATTTAAAAATTCCTACCTTGCTCTAATCCAGGGTTTGGTGTGCATATTGAGACTACTTCCCCAACTACCATGTTTTTCAGATGCCAAAGGCAAAAATCCCCTTTCTGGGGCCAGCTCCTCTGCGATTGCCCTGATGTGGTAGGGCTCGAATCCACAGCACCCGCCAATGTACCTGACCCCCAGGTTGTAAGCCTCTCTGGCATACTTGTGAATATCCCATCTGGTGGCAACTCTGGGCTCCAGTCCTGTAATAAAATAATTATGGCATTTCCATTACTGTTCCCATTTTCAAATGGTACATACTCTGGTGGACATTTTTTTTTCCCAATTAAAAAACTGTAAACTTCAGATTATGCTTTCTTCAGACAGCTCATTTTTGGCTAACATTGAATGTCTTTATCTTATGCAATCTTTTATTACAGAACTTTACAATCGTTTATTGTAGCTGTTTGAATTTTGTCACAACAACAAATACCTCTAATATGCACCTGAGCTTACCAAATGGATATTCCGGGAGATCCACAAACCCGCCTTTGCCACAGTCAGGCGTGTGGAACCCCAGGGACTGGACCATAAGGTGTGCTTTCAGCCCTGCAGCCCCCAGGCCCTCCTTCATGAGCTCCACCGTCTTCAAGCTGGTCCCGGGCCCGAATCGGCAGTTCACACCAACGATGGAAGCCCCTACACAAAGAAATACAGGACTTTCACATTTTCTTACTCATTTATTTGTTTATTCTATTTTTAATAGTTTTTAATAGGTGCCTCAGAAATTAGTTATCTCCTTCCACCTCCCAAGATTTACAGATAAGGAAACCGATTCCAGTTTATCCTTTTATGTACAAACTACTCTCACAATATCAGGCAAACTTTGTGAAATTTCATAAACAATTGAACTGTTCCCACAGCATGGATCCAGATTACCTGCCTTCACCAGCCTCGCAGCGCATTCTCCAGGTGTCACACCGTGCATGTCTCCCGCGGGGCCTATGCACATGGTAGCTGCCACGGGTTTACCCGATTCTTTTAAGACTTCCACAGCCCACACAGCTTCTTCGACATACTCAAAATACTAAGAGAAATGTCACTTTTTCTACTGGTCCAAATATAAGGCAGATTTTGAATAGTAGAAAGCAAATTGTTGCAAAACAGTTGTAAAAATTACCAAATATATAATATGTGATAAAACTTGCAAAGAAATGTGTCTCTATCACATTGACTAAAGAACACTTTTCTGAGTAAATATTCTCATTCCTTTAACAATACGTAGGTTTTCATTCAGGGGTCACTGATTCAGTGAGATGATGATTGTTATTAAAAAAAGGTTTTAAAAGTAATTGAGTATCTAAAATCATAATTTTGAAGGGAACAGAAGTTTTACTAATAAATTTTGGACTGATCTTTTATGGAACTAGGATAATCTCTGTAAAATAATATAGTTTGCCATGCTTTATACTTCAAAGTGCTTTTATATTCACTTCTACTTAGATAATCATAAGTGCTCCATCAAGTAGGAAGGGAAATATGATGATTCTCCCAGATGAGAAAACTGAGGCACAGAGTGGGAGAGATAGCGAGTCAGTTTCTTTGCCAGTGGTGGGTGGACAGGATGCCTTGGCTGGTAAACTCACATCATTTTCAAGGTGGCAAAGTGCCACAATTGATAAGCTGACCTTAAAGGCAACTGGGGAAAACCCAGCAGAAATCTCTTTACTTCTTCCCTCTTGAGTTAGAAACCAATTCTGCAAAAGCAGGGTGTGAAGAGTGACAGAGAGAATCAAAAGACAGGTTCTTGAACAAAGTTGTGTTCCCTTCCATCTGGAAAACACAGAGGGCAGAGTCCCTGCCAGTCTCTGCAGGTGACTGTTCCCAGGTGGGGTGCCCAGCCTTGGGCAAACAGAGCCTTAGGGAGGCTGATGAGGCAAGGTTTTCATTAGAGATCAGTAGTGTGACTGGGGCAAATAACCCTTTGGAGGCTATTTTCTTTTTTTTTTTTTGAGACAGAGTCTCACTCTGTGGCCTGGGCTAGAGTGCCGTGGTGTCAGCCTAGCTCACAGCAACCTCAAACTCCTAGGCTCAAGAGATCCTTCTGGGGCTGGGCGCGGTGGCTCACGCCTGTAATCCTAGCACTCTGGGAGGCCGAGGCG
>CM052439.1:128860287-128876638 GCA_028533085.1 Varecia variegata
GAAGGATCGCTCAAGCCCAGGAGTTTGAGGTTGCTGTGAGCTAGGCTGACGCCACGGCACTCACTCCAGCCTGGGCAAGAAAGCGAGACTCTGTCTCAAAAAAAAAAAAAAAAAAGAGATCCTTCTGCCTCAGCCTCCCGAGTAGCTGGGAGTACAGGCATGCGCCACCATGCCCAGCTAATTTTTCTATATATATATTTTTAGCTGTCCATATAATTTCTTTCTATTTTTAGTAGAGATGGGGTTTCGCTCTTGCTCAGGCTGGTCTCGAACTCCTGACCTCAAGCCATCCTCCCGCCTCGGCCTCCCAGAGTGACAGGATTACAGGCACGAGCCACTGCGCCTGGCAGAGGCTATTTTCTTATTCAGGGGGAACACTTGGGTTTAGGGCTTGATCCCAGGAAGTGGCAGTTGTGTTGGGAAATGGGGAATGAGGGCTTTCTTTCTGGAGGTGGAGGGAAGAGAATGTTGTGGGTCTTCATGTTCAATCAGTGACCAATTCTTACCAATTCTGGCTTCAAAATGTCACTCATGTTATAGCTTGAGCAAAAGCAGAGAGGCAGGAGTGAGCACGGCATGGATGGAGGAGGATGAGGCAACTACTCGGTGCAGAGAACTATTCCCCTCTGCACTTTGCTCCCACACAGCCCCAGCCCACACAGACAGAGCCTTCCAGCCTGGCCTCTCCCTCGCGAGATGGTGCTCCCTGAGCCACTGTCCCCTTCCTCTCACCGCAGGTTGTAGGGTGCCCTGAGTCAGCTGCTGCAATCACCCAGAACCAAAGGCTATGTATGGTCAGGCCACTCCTGGGTCTGTCCTTTGGCTCTACAGAGAACCTAGCACCCCAGTGAGGAAATGTTGGCCTTGACTGCTGTTCATTTAAATAAACCTTTGACCACACACACAGAAGAAATGAGGGCATGAGCCAGTCCAATACCCTCATGAAATGTGAAGACTATGTAGTTATTCTTGTCAAAACAGGTTTAATCTTTGTCCTCTAATATTAGGCTTACCTCTGCAATCAAGAAGTCCACATTTTTCCTGGTAAAAACCTCTAGCTGTTGTCGAAAAAGTTTTTTAATTCTAGCTTCATCCTTGTGGTATTTGTACATTGACGTCTGGCTGATCCCCCCTGCCACCAAAGCATCACCTTTGCCAGCCACTTCCTTGGCGAGGTCACAGGCAGCAGCATTCACATCTTCCCACTGGGGTTAGAGGGCAAGAGTTCAGATGGTGAGCCTGGCATTTTAAAGGTAAAATGTACCAGATAACAAGGGTGCTAATGAGCAAGGAAGATGAGTATAAGTTGCTTATATAAACTGCAATATGAGAAGACCAGCAGAGCAGGGGTCGATCTCAGTTACCATGACCTTTTATTTCCATTATTGTACTCACTACGGTGGATTTTAATACCTTTATTTGTTTGCTTCCCACACTTGACTGTGAGCCTCTTCAAAATAGGGTCTATACCTTTGTACCATCTTTGTACCTAGCACAGAGAATGGACTATAACAGGCACTCAGTAAATGTTGGTTAGTTGAATGAGTAAATGGGCATTAACACTTCAAGTATTAGTATTTTACATTTGCAGAATATTTCACAGTTCTTCCACATCCTTCATCTTACCTATTCTTTGCAACAGGTCTATGAACTTAAGCATTGCTGTTGCTTCCATTTTGCAGAGAGAAAACCAGTGCTCAGTGAAGTTAGGTGTCTTGCATAGTCACACAGCTAACAGGTGGCAGTTGGACGTCAAATCCAATTTTTCTTATTTCTAAGCTAATGTTGTGCTTTTCTTTTGGGACCTCCTTGTCTCCAAATGGACAAGGCAGAAGAGAAGAATGTGAATTGAGAAGACAAAAAGAACATCTATGAAGTGTTCTTTCTCTCCAAAAAATAGCACGGAAGGATGGCCATGCCTTTCCAGGGGTTTATTCTCTCCCCGTTATCCCTCCTCTACCTAAAGGGGCAGGAAAAGCTCATTTATTTAGTATATATGCCTATATGATAGTGAATTAATAGAAATTTATGTGGATTTTGTAACAAAGTGTAGGAACACATCAAGTCAATTCCATAGCTTCCCATGAAGAGGCTATTTTTGTTGCAGGTGATTCCTTGTCTCCCACCATTGCAGTTACCTTGCTTTCCATATTGTCCTCACTGGCAGAAAAGGTGAAAGTCTGCATGACATTTGATCCGGCTCTCAAGAATTCCATGTGAAGCTGACGAACTACAAAGTAGTTTTTTTTTTAATTGAAATAAATAATTAGAGAAGCTGTCATTTGCAGCAGTAGCTCACTCACTCCCATCGCTTTCAATCACACCCAAATTCAAACCTAGTACCGATAAAAAGTTATTGATTAAAATCATAATTCAAGGGCAGGGCACACTGTTAGAAGAGGCTCATTTTGTCTTGCTGACCTCAGGGCCTCAGTGGCTGGTGCAGTCACATGCAGAGATTACAGCCTTTTTGGCCAATTGTCCCTTGGTCTCTTGGTTTAGAGAGGGCAGTGTAGTGAAGAATGTAGCTGGTCTACTGCAGTCAGTGTTGGCAGCCCGCAAAGTAAAATGAGGAAATTCTCACAGAGAGCAGAGTGTACATGGGTGGCACCCACATCAAACCAATTCAGCAGCAAGCGCTGGGGACATCAGAAAGCAGTCTGAAAGCTGTCCTGGGCCTATCAGAAAGCCATGCCTTTCTCTCTCTTCACCACCTTTGCCCCCAGTCCTGTAGCCTTATCTTTGCTATTTCAATACTTTCTTCCTGGTTTAGCAGAAAGATCATCTAAAACTAAGAACAAGTCTTCTTTGGTCAGATGAAAACTTTCTGCTGAGCACCAGAGAGACAAAACTTTGTCCTGTCCTACCACAGAACTCTGGGGTCTGATGAAACGATAACAGTGGCCACTGGGTCGTATGACATGCTGGGCACTTCATATGGATCCACTCACGAGTTCTCACAACTAGTCCATGTCGTGCCCCCATGCAACAGAGGAAGAAATGGCTTCCTGGAGAGGTCAAGTGACTTGTCCAAGGTCACACAGCTGGTCAGTGGAAGAACCAAGACAGGACCCTGGGTTTGTCTGATATACTTTGCATATATCAATAAAATTAGAGTGAATCAAAAGTTCCATTCTTAGCTTGTACTCTGTTTCACCCATTCAGTCTTTGGCTTTATTCTCCCACTTTAATTAAGAGAGCAAATACATAAAGAAGAGTCAGAATAGAATTAAAGTTCCAATTTGATGCCACAAACCAATTCCATCACATTTTCTACCTCCAACTCCTTTTTTTTCCCCAGCCAGGAAGACGATGTAAAATTGTGGTTATTTCTTTGCCCTCACATCCCCAGAACCGGGCTGTCTGTACTCTGTTAAGCTGGTGCCTCCCATCACTCATCCTCACTATGCACACGGTTATACCACGGTGTGCACATTGTCAGCAGGATGAATCTGAAGCAATAACCGTTTTCCTATTTGAGGAAACCGAACATCTACCAGGTAAATCTTCAAGGGACAAATATTAAGGTATATCTTTTAGCACTGCCTATACATGAAGATGCAAGTGTGTGTGTGTGTGACAGAGAGATAGGGAGACACAGAGACAGAGACACAGAGAGAGGGAGACACAGAGAGGAGTCATTTTCTTCCATATGCTTCAGCCCACATACTGCCATTGTCTCCACATCTTGGCAATTTTAGCAAGCGAAACAGAGACACTTGTTATAATTTCTTGATCTTCTCTCAATCATATTTAAGCAAACTATCACTCAGATAAACATTCCCAGGGGACGTGGGCACCCACCTGCATTTGGATGTTCCACTACTGCCTCCGGAGTCCAGAGCCCAGCTTTCACGTAGCCTCTCTTCTCCAGAGTAATAAGAAAGCTGCCATCTCCAATTACAACCTCCCCACTATCCAGACGTTCCAAAATGCCCTGAAGAAGAGAAAAAAAAATCACCCATGCTCCCCTCCACTTGTTTTTTTCTAAAAGCAATTTCTAATTTTAGGTAAGGTGGTATTACGTTCTTAGGGCTCTAGTTCTGTAAACATCATGTCTAGTAGTATTTCAGAAAGATTGAGCATACTGTATTTCTTGGCTAATCCAAGTACCTATTTTGTGCAATCAAAGGACTGTGACTATTTTTTCCTCAATATTTAATGAGTCAAATTATAGTGAAAGTGCTGATTCCATCATAGTTATTTCGGTTTTTCAACATGTTTGTGGTAACACTGCCAGTTGTCTAACTGATGGGCACTCTCTCTCCTCCACTTTGCTAATGTGTTCTGTGTGGGGAGACAATGTCCCCATATTTAAAAAAATTCCCAGGCTCCCTTGCTGCCAGGAGCAGCCCTGTGACACAGTGCTGGCCAGTGAGACTCAGGGGGAATCAGCAGAGAGTTTCTGGAAAAGTTTTGCTCTCTGGATACAGATATCCACTCCCTTCTCTCTTGTCTCTTTTTCTCCTTCCTGGCTGGAATGTCGATATAATGCCTGGGGGGCTCAGCAGTCATCTCGCAGCCACACCATTGAAAGCTGCAAGCCAAGGCTGGCAGAATTTACTGATAATAGGTTTCTTAATGACATCCTTGCCTGGCTACAGCAGCCATGGGCTGCCCACCTCTTGACCTCCTGTTAGGTGAGAAAAATAAACCTCTTCTTTGTGTCAGTCACTGAACATAACCCTAACAGACACAATGTTTCATAATCATGCCCTATATCGGTCCAGTGTGTTCCTGTACCTGTTACCATTTAGTACTCCCAACAACTCTGTGAGTGAGGCAGGACAGATGGTTTTCATTCCCATGTATAAATGAGGAAACTGAAGGTTGTGACTTGCCCAATATCACAGAGTTAAGTAAGTAAAAAAGCAGACTGCAGAGCTTCTAAATTCCTAATCTAGTCTCTTTCTATTTTACCACCTTTCTGTTTAGCTCACCCCTAACTTACTTAGGAGGTTGTATCCACAGCAGTTAGCCATGGATTGCAGTTTCCTTTGTCTAAAACACGCCTCCCCCAGATGCCTACATGGCTCATCCCTGCACCTTCTTCAGGTCTTTGGTCAAGTATCATCTTTTCAGAGATGCCTTCTTGATCACTTCAATCCTCGCCACCACCCTCCCCCCCCATCCCGCCCCCCACTTCACATAGCAATCCTGATCTCTTTTGTATAGATTGCATTAGCTGAAGATACAACCTTTTCTTGAAAATACACCAATTCATTTCAGACCTGCCCATAGCGGGACACAAAGCAACACATGGATTGGGGAGAGAAGCCACAGGTGCTGGTTCTAACCAGCCATACCAGTTCTGTGAAATCACTAGGAAACCCATCAGTTCCTGAATCCAAGGGAGACATCCAGCAGGGTATACAGGCAGCTTATTGAGATACATGTTGGGTTTAGGGTGAAGCTAAGCTGCTGTAACAAAAGAGGGCTTCCCACAGTGGCTTAAATAGAAGTGGTGTATTTTTTTTTCCCACATAATAGTCCCAAAGTGCACAGCCCTTTCATCACAGCACTTTGCCAGCCTCCACAGCACATGGACAGCTACAGACCAAATCTGGCACACAACCTGTGTTTGTAAAGACAGTCCTGCTGGGACCCTGCCCATTGGTTTGCATAATGTCTGTGGCCACTTTTGCACTACAACAGCAGAGCTGAGTAGTTACATCCAAGACTGTATGGCCTGCAAGGCTGAAAATATTTACTATCTGGCCCTTTACAGAAAGTGCTTGCCAACCCCTACCCTAGGGTACTGTCCTCTTCAGCATGGTTGGAACTGGGTCAGAGTCACATTCATATTCTGTCTCAAATGATGGGGAAACACAGTATGGTAAAGCTCATCTTAAGGTTTTTAGCTCAGACCTAGAAGTGACTCATATCACTCACACTCACACTCCCTCTGTGAGAATTTAGCCACATGGCTATGCCTCGCTCCAAGGGAAGCCAGAAAATGTTGTCAGCAAATGCCTGTGTGTCCAGCTACAGCTCTGTTATCATGGAAGGAGGGAGACAGATTTTGGAAAGAAACTGGCTCGCTCTGTTCTAGTGTGTGGCACCTGCTATTTCTCCTCTAATCAATCATCACCCAAAGTGACTGGTCCAAGGTGTCAAGAGCAAGCTTCCTAGGACACTGAGCAACAAAAAGATTCTGACAACATTTTGGCCACATTACTAGATATATTACTCTCTTCAGTCTTTTTCCAGGAGGCTGGAAGACCATAAAGGCAATAAAGAATAAGAGTGAAACTAATTTGATCTTGGTTATAAGAGTCTTTGTTCTTATCTGAGTTATTCTTGGGTCTAATAAAAGCAACCAGGAATTAAAGCAGACATGTGAGGATCTTCCCACAGAGCCCCTTTTGTTCTACCTCCCAGGACAGACCTGTTAACAGTACTAAACCAAACGAGACACAAAATATGGCTTGAACAATTTCTCAATCTGCATTGAGTGACTGACTAGGGAGAGGGTTCATTCTGGCTTTATTCCCTATGTCCAGTTCAGCTGCAGGAAATACAAACCACTCCAGCTATTTTGAGCAGAAAGAGTTTAATATAGAGAAATGGGTACAAAAAATTTTGCACCAGGCCCCCAGGAATGACTCCCAGAAAAACACTATTGAGCTGACCTGCCTGGGGCTACCTCCTCTGCTACAGCGAAAAGAAGCCAGTATTGAACTGCTGGCTTCAGGAATATATTATGCAGCTGCCATATAGGGAGAAAGAGGCTGCTATAGCTCCCGACACTAGAATGCTGCACTATCACCATGCTGCTAGACTTCTACCTTCCCAGACTCATACAGGTATATCTGATTGGGGATCCTAATTCTTATCAGAACCCTAGCTGCAAAGGAATCTGGAAATGTGTTTAGCTTTCTTTCTTATGCAGAACAAGAAAGTACATTACACAGGGTACACTTGGGGATAAGTACCAGGTCACCATATCTACACTATCTCCTTTTTGCTGTGTATGCAGAGGGCAGGCAAATGGAACACAGCTGTGTGAGCTATGTTAATCATAAACACTGTTTTGGCAGAGAGAACCCCTGAGTCTGGTTATTTTTCCATTTTTATATCTAAAGCTGAATTTTAGCTGAATATGGCAGAAATGTTAATATTTAGTATGATTCTCACCTATCTCTATAATTCCTCCATAAAATGCAATTCATTGTTTTCATTTTTTACTTTTGAAACATAAAAAAAAAAACCTTAAACTTTAAACTTTTATTGAGACCTTCCTACATGCCAGGTATAGTTCTAGGCAAGTGGAATAAACATTGGAATAAGATAAGTCTCTGCCTTCAACAAGCTCAAAGTCTGGCTACTTTGGGGAAGACCAATAGGTCAACAAATAATCACAGCATAATGTCATAATTGCTACTGAGAAACATAGAAGAGAGAATCAGAGGAATAATCATTCTGTACAAAATCTCTTCTTGAAAATCTGATACAGTTTAATACATTAACCATATTAGGAATCAAATTTAATATTGCACATCAAACAATTCTAGAGGAGAAAAACATTGGCACAGAATTTGGGTGTTTAGGTTAGCCTCTTATCTCCCACATCAAATATGTCACAGGGTTATGACAAGGGTACCTATTAAACACTTGTCATATGTCCCCCTATCCTCCCTGTGCTGAATTCACTCCAGCTCTACTCTAAACCATCTTCCATTGTTGCTAGAGCAAAGCCTTACCCAACCCACTCTCACTTGTGATTGCCCTCCTTTGCGACCTGCTTACTTTACAGACCCTCCATTCATGCATCCACCTGTCTTGCAGTGTCTGGTTACCTACCTGTCTCCTCAGTTTGATGGTAAGATGCTTGGGGCCAGATGACATATCTTATTGGTCTATATCCCTACCACCTCATATTGCACCTAACAAGTAGACCCTTTGGAAACTATGCTAGGAGTTAGCAGAGAGACAGGACTGTTTTAAAATTGTCATATGCATCATATGCTAGAATTTTTGTCCTAAACAATGAGAAAAAATGTCACTCTTCAGCAGAAAATTAGCCAGGGTTTTAAGGAAATTATAGTATATATTTTGCCTTTGTTTTCATGATATCCAGTAAAGGGAGGACATTTTCATTTGTTATCTAGATGTTTGTCTGACATTTAAAATTTGCCATTTTTCTATACAGCCATTAGCAAAATAACTAAATTATAAAGATTTGAATCCAGAGCATCTTTTAGTCCCTCCTTCACTGCTTTTCTTACCACCTTAATTAATTATTACACCAGTATGATCTAAAGACAGCTCTGGAATGACAAAGACTGGAATGCATAAAATAAAGAGCACTGTAAATTAATTTGCAGTACATTTATATTTTCATTCCATGTTCCCTTCAGTTTGGCAGTGAATCTGCCCTGGATCTGATAGTGAGCTCTAGGGTGCATTTATGCCCCCTTTTTGCAGATATTACTACCTAAGACCTCCAGATGTAAGATCTGTCTTCAGGGCAACTCCATTCATATTAGGAGGAGAAGATCAACTTTACCCTGTGGTGGGAAGTGACCATAAAACCCAATCTGCCTAAAATATCTCTGTCTCTTGCCTAGATTTGCCAATAGGACTGCTCTCTTGGATTAAAGAACTACTTGGAGGTGTCATCTGTGGCAATTAAATGAATTCTTAAAATGTACCTGTTAGTTGAGGTAAGAGGTGGGATTACATCCCTTCCCACTAAGAATTTATAGGTACACATTAACATAGATTAGTGTGTGATAATCTCGCAGAGTCCCTGGATAAATTGAATAGGGACAGAACATTTTAAAAACTTTAAAAAAAATGAACAGCAAAAATGAACACAGCATTAAAGGAAATTGAGAGAAAGAAGTCAGCATAATAATGTTCTTTGCTTCTTTTTCTATTGAACTTATTTCCATTCATGTCCACATTTTACTTTAATAATCTGAAAAGCATATCCCCAAACATGTTTTTAAAACCCATATTCCACTTCCTATGTAACTATTACCATTATTGTGTCTTTCCTTACAGTGTGTATATACAAATATTTTTTGTACGGTTGGTGTCAGCCTTGTGTAACTTAACATTGCCAAAGCACTTTGCCTGTTCCCATGCTTCGTTTTTTTAATCGACTGCCTGATAACTTATTAAGTGGATGAACCTTGATTTATTTAGAAAGTCCCCTATTGTAAGGCAGCTTGGTTGTTCCTAACTTTTTAGTATAAATAAATGGTCAGTGCACATTTCCAGGCATATATTTCCTCCCCGACTCCCGCCTTCCGAATTACTCAGCTCAGGTGCATTACTTGGAAGGGTCCAGGGGATGTCCTTTGTCCAAGTTGAGGCCCTTCCTAATTTTATTTAGCCACCCTTTCCCGCCACCCCCAGCCTTACACTCAACATAGCAATGGGGGGTTGGGGAATAAAGCGAACACCCGGTGACCTTACCGGGAAAGGGGCCTGGAGCCGGGGACCACCAGGTGAGAGGAAGTGGAGCCCCACCCCCACCCCGCGCCTCGGCTCTGGGGTGTCTTTGCCGGCGACTGGTTTCAGGTCGGCCGGCGATTCGCAGGGCCAGGCTGCTGACTTTTCCAAACCTGAGGGAAACTCTGAGGAGCTCTGGGGCCGTTTAACCCGAAGAGCTGCGGGTGTCGTTTGATTGAGGGAGGAAACTGTGAGCGCGACCTCTGAGTCCCCCGCTCCGCCCGACAGTAGATCGGTGACCCCGAGCTAGTCGCCTGACTCGCTGAGCCTCAGTTTCCTCACCGGCAAAATGGGGATAATTATGAAGCTGAGGAGATAATTTGCGTAAAGCACTTCGTGCAGTGCCAGGCACCGCACAGGGCTGCGTAAATGTCAACCAACTCGCGGTTGGGGAAACCGAGGCTGGGAGCCGTCCAGTCCAGGTGCTTTGTCAAGGCTCCAGGGCTCGGCTAGGGGCCGAGGCGGGAGTTGAACTAGAGTCGCTCGGAGCCCAGGAACCAGGGGCTCCGCAAGGAAGGAAGGGAAGACACTCACCTTCTTGGCCCCGGGGGCTCGGGTTGATGCCATCGTGCCGGCAGAGGCTGTGCTGACGCCGGGTCCCGGCGCGGCGCGCGCACCGGTCCAGGAGCCCGCCCTTCGCCCGGGGGAGGGTCCGACCGCCGCCCGCCGGCCCCGCCACCACGCCCCCTCCCCTCGCGCCTCAGGCTGTCCGCGGGCCTCGGAGCAGGTGCCTGCGCCCTCGGCCTCACCTCGGCCTCGTCCTGGCCATGCTCCGCCCGGCTGCGCAGCGGCTGCGGGGCCTCGCGCTGCGGAGCTGCCCGCTGCGGGGCCCCCCCGGGCGCCCGCTCTCCGTCTGCGGCCGGGAAGGGTGAGTGGGGCCCGGGCCAGCGCGGAGGGGCCGGCGGCTGCGGGGGTGGGAGCGAGCGGCTGAGGCAGTCTCTGGGGTGAGGAGCGCTTCGGCCTCGGAGAAAAGGGCCTTGGAATTTCCTCTTCAATTATCTATTAGTTATAAAGTGAAACAATATCAAAAGATTCTTCTCGTAAAGTCTCTCCTGTCCCCACCCCCTTGCCCAGTCAACAATTGTTAATAGTGTCTTCCATATCCAGACACGGTCTATGTGTAGGCAAACACAGGTGAATATGCGTTGTTCCTTGGCTTATGTAAACCTTGGTTTTTACAGTTATCGGTAAGTCTTGGAGATTGTTCTATATCTGCACATATTGAATTGCCTTATTCTTTTTAAAGCCTGCATAGTTTTCCATCCTGTCAATATCCTGCACTATATGCAATCTATTCATTAACATTTAAATTGTTTCCAGTTTATTACTGCAAATAATGTGCATGTGAAAATTATTATGTATATGTCTTTGGGTACATAGGGCAGTCTGTCTGCAGAATCAGTTTTTAAAAGGGAAATGGTTATGTGCATTTGAAATATTGAAAGACAGCAACAAATTCTCCAAATGGGTGACAAATCTGCATGCCCCCACCAGTGTGTCTATTTCCCACATCTTTCCTGCTTCCTAGAATAGCAGGTTTTTTTGTTTTGTTTTGTTTTGTTTTGTTTTGTTGATTCTTGCAAAATCTTATAGGTGAAAATGGCATTTCATTTTGATTTCCTTATGCTTATAGATTATTCTTGGCTATAAGGTAAGGCTTCTCTTTACTAGCATCACTCAACATTAGTATGAGTTGACTCAACTTTTACTTTACACCCTACGACCCAAAATTCTGCGACCAGAGACCTGCTTTTGAGTTATATACATCCATTCTTTCATTCAACAAGTACTCAGTGTCTGTGATGTGCTAGGCTTGTCCCTGGTGCTGGGAAAAGTAGCCACCAAGTCACAGTTCCTGCTCCATCAGTTACGTAGAATGTGACCTTACACTTCAGAACTTCAGTTTCCTCATCTATAAAGTGGGGATATAAATATTTGCTCTGCCTAACTCACAGGATTGCTGTGAATATGAAATAAAAGTATGCATGTGAAAGTGCTTTGTAAACTGTAAAGCATCACAAAAATATTTATAATAATAAAGATACTTTTTTATCCAATGCAAAATGAAATAGAAATTTAACAAACAAATTGATCTGTTTAAAACTGATAAGACAAATAAAATTTCAGGACTATCCAAATGTATGTTTTGCTATATTCCTTTTGCAATGTGTAGTTCTATACTGAACAAATCAAAATTCAAATTATTTTATTTCTTTATGTTCGCTATGTACCCAATTCCAAACTATCAAAAGGATTTTTTATTTTAGAAAGCACTTGGACAAGCACACAGACAATTAAAAAATTTCCATTTCTAATATAGAAGATAGGCGACCTGGGTTTTTAGCACACTTCCTATTTTACTTTATTTCAAATATCTTTATGACTATCCCTGACTATATCCAAAAGGAATATAAGATAGTTATCCTCATAATTAAAAACACTATGCCCAGTCTGGAACCCATTATGGCATGCTAGGCAGAAGGAATATTATACATTTTATAATGCTTTATTTTATATTATCAAATGGAATCTTCACAGCCCCATTTTGTAGATGAGGAAATTTTAAGATGCTTGTCTAAATTTCCCTAAAATAGCTATTCAACTGGACTGGGGACTCAAACCCAGGTTTCCTGATTTTTTTTTTTTTTTAACTTGACCAGTTTCCTAAAAGAAATCATCTTCTTTCTTTTGAACACACCAAAAAACCTTTAAAATTATTATTGTTTGTTACCACTATAATGGTTTCAACTAAAGTACAAGATGTGCCTGGGCCATTTAAAATTGGATTTCTATGCAAAGTAGTCGAGTCATATGTTCATTATTTTTTTCTTACATGGCACACAAAGAGATGATAAAAATCATTTAAAAACCAGTTAAACAAAAGTACTAGAACATATTGTGGCACCAGGAAATAAGGAAGTACTCCAAGAATCATGTGGCCACGTCAAAAGGATGCAGGAGTCAACATAAAGAACCTCCTGCTAGCCAAATCTGAGACAATTTGGCATTAAAATAAATGATGAATAGTAATGGATTGTAACCCACCAAATACAATAAATGTCCATAAGTTCATATTAATATAAGCAACAAACAAACAGAAGTGAAAGGAAAACCCTACAGTAGAATGCCAACTGATAAATACAATAGGAATGATGGAATTAGGAAATACACAATAGATATTAAAACCACTCAGGAAAAGTTTAATAAGGAACAGGATATTTACATGGCCTAAAAGTAACACTCTACATTATTACTTATACAAAAGAGAGAACAGTAACTTTATAGGATAAATGTGACAGACACTACCTTAAGCAAGTCATCAGACATAACACCAATATTGGGACAAACCAACATTAGATGCTTCCTAATCACATGCACTGGGAAGGGCACAGCATCACTTCTATGATATTTTTGCCAAAACTGCATAACCTAAATCTCATCTGAGGAAACACCAGACAAACTCAGAGTAAAATGGGTCCTATAAGGCTGTGGTCCCCAAACTCCGGTCCACAGACAGGTAGAGATGGGCCGCGCGGCTCCGCTGTTTTTCTTCCCACTCCCGTCCTTGGAAAAATCGTCTTCCATGAAATTTAGGAAGAGGGGCACGCACAGCAGGAGGGGAGTGGTGGCAATCGAGGGAAGCTTCATCTGTATTTACAGCTGCTCCCCTACCCATCGCTCGCATCACCGCCTGAGCTCAGCCTTTCACCCGCCCCGACTGTCTGTGGAAAAATTGTCTTCCATAAAATGGGATCCTGGTGCCAAAAATATTGGGGTTATACTGCTGTAAAGTAACTGGCTAGTATTCTTAAAAATGTCAAGGTCATGAAACACAAAGGAAGTCTGAGGAACTGTTCTAGATTAAATGGGACTATAGAGACAGGACTCTGGATTTGATCCTTGACTGGAAAAAGTAGCTATGAATACATTATTGGGATAATTGATTACACTTTAATATGGATTATAGATTAGATAATACTATTGTATTGATTTTGAATTTCCTGGTTTTGATAACTATGATGTAGTTATATAAGGGAATGTCTTTTTTCTCAGGAAACAGCACAGGAATATTAATATTTAGAAGTAAATGGGTTTGATAGCTGCAATTTACTCTTAAAATTGTACACATATATAATATACATATTATACATATATGTACAGTCATGCACTGCATAAAGAAGTTTTGACCAATGGCAGACCGCATATATAACAGTGGTCCCATAAGATTATAATGGAGCTGAAAAATTCCTATTGCCTAGTTTTTTCTTTTCTTTTTTTTTTTTTTTTTTGAGACAGAGTCTTGCTGTTGCCTGGGCTAGAGTGCTATGGCATCAGGCTAGCTCACAGAAACCTCAAACTCCTGGGCTCAAGCAATCCTTCTGCCTCAGCCTCCCGAGCAGCTGGGACTACAGGCATGCGCCACCATGCCCAGCTATTTTTTTCTATATATTTTTAGTTGTCCGGTTAAGTTCTTTCTATTTTTCAGTAGAGACAGGGTCTCGCACTTGCTCAGGCTGGTCTTGAACTCCTGACCTTGAGAGATCCACCCGCCTCAGCCTCCCAGAATGCTAGGATTACAGACGTGAGCCACCATGCCCGGCCTGCCTAGTTTTTTCTATACTATATTTTTAATCATTATTTTACAGTGTACTCCTACTTATTAAAAAAAAAATTTAACTGTAAAACCAGCTCAGGTAGGTCCTTCAGGAGGTATCCAGAAGAAGGTATTTTTATCATAGACGATGACAGCACCATGCCTGTTATTACCCTTGAAGACTTTCCAGGTGGTGGAAGATGGTGATATTGATGACCATGACCCTGATCCTGTATAGGCCTAGGCTGATGTGTGTGTTTGTGTCTTAGTTTTTAACAAAAAAGTTTCAAAAGAAAAAAATATTTGTAATAGAGAAAAGCTTAGAGAATAAAGATATAAAGAAAGAAAATATTTCTGTACAGCTGTACAGTGTGTTTGTGTTTTAAGCTAAGTGTTTTTATAAAAGAGTCACAGAGTTAAAAGAAATTCAAAAGTTTATAAAGTAAAATGTTACAGTAACCTAAGGTTAATTTATTATTGAAGAAATTTTTTAACATAAATTTATTGACATTATAGCCTAAGTATGCAGTGTTTTAAAGTCTACAGTAGTGTACAGTAATGCCCTAGGCCTTCACATTCACTCACCACTCACTCATTGACTCACCCAGAGCAACTCACTCAAGTCCTGCAAGCTCCATTCATAGTAAGTACCCTGTACAGGGGTACCATTTTTTCTACCACATTTTGACTATACCTTTTCTAGGTTTAGATATGTTTAGATACACAAATACTTACCATTGTATTGCAGTCACCTATACTATTATGCACAGTAACTTGCTTTACAGGTTTGTAGTGTAGGACCACATAGCCTGGATGTGTATACATAGTCATGCATCACTTAACAACAAGGATATGTTCTGAGAAATGCATCATTAGGAGATTTCATTGTTGTGCAAACATTTACTTACATGAACCTAGATAGTATAGACTACTATACACCTAGGCTATATGGTATAGCCATTATAATCTTATGGGACCACCGTCACATATGTGGTCTGTTGTTGACTGAAATGCCATTATGTGGTGCATGACTGTATATAAACTATATATAAGTGTGTGTGTATTCTGAAATATTTGAGAGTAAATTGCAGATATCATTTCCCTTCTAAGTATTCTAAGAGTTCATTGTACAATTCTTGCAACTCTTCTGAAAGTATATAAAAATAGAAAATTACTCCCCAAATCAGTTAAACCAATAAAGAAAAATTTTAGTCTCTAGTCTAGAAAAATGTTGAAGGCAGGTTAGAATTTAGATATCAAGACTCTTTAGCAATGTTATATTCATCAGATAAATATATTACCTCCTTCCAGATAAAGGTAATAAAACAGATGGTATAATGATTATCATTATATCAATCCTAAGGAAATTTTCTATTTGGTCTTTTTTTTCAGTTTAAAACTCATCCTCAAAATCACAATTTTTAGACTCTTGTGTTATCAAGTAAAATATGAGGAATCTGCCCAGAATTCTTAGTAATTCATACTGTGAAATCTCTAAGTTGGAAGTTAACGTAAAAAAAGGATTTGTGACTAGGAAAGAAGAAAATAGTAAGAATCGGGTAATAAAAAGCCTATTATTCATTAATATATTCGACAGCATTCATTGAGTACCTATTGTTTTAGGTGCTCAATATACTGCAATGAACCACTAGACCAAAAGAGAGCCCAGGGCTCCCTTGGACCTTATCTCCACACCGCAGCCTCTGTGGCCTTTCAGTGCCCTGGATTCTCCCAGTGCTTCCCTGACACAGAACTGCCCCCATAGCCTGGAATCATCTTCCTTCCTCACCTACCTGTTTCTCTCTTTCTCATCCTTCAGACCTCAAATAAGCCACCTTTCTGCATATATACTCTTATGGAATCCTTTATTCCTCCTTCATAGCAACTTTTATTGCTGTAATCTCCACATTTGCGTTCTTATCTGACTGCTTGCTTTCCCCCCTACTATGTTGTAAGCTTCAGAGAGTAGAGATAATGTTTGTTGGCTACTCATTGCTCTGCAGTATAGCGCCCTGTTCATGAAAGAAAATACTTAGGAAATACTTGATGAATAAGGGAAGAATGGATGAATGAAATGTATGTATCAAAAGTATAACCTGGGCCGGGCGCGGTGGCTCACGCCTGTAATCCTAGCACTCTGGGAGGCCGAGGCGGGCGGATTGTTTGAGCTCAGGAGTTCGAGACCAGCCTGAGCAAGAGCGAGACCCCGTCTCTACTAAAAATAGAAAGAAATGATCTGGCCAACTAAAAATATATAGAAAAAATTAGCCGGGCATGGTGGTGCATGCCTGTAGT
>CM052439.1:128877138-128913105 GCA_028533085.1 Varecia variegata
CTTTGATTTCACTGTTTCATGTATAAAAGTTTCATGACCTCAATCAGACCATAAAGCCTTGAAGGAAAAGATCAATGTTTTCTCCTTCTTCAGACTTCCTCTTTAATATGTTCTTGTTGAAATCATAGAAGAGAAAAACACTGTGCCCTCTTTATATTTAATGTCACGAGACTAACACTTCAACTAATAGTAGATACCATGCAGATATTACATTCAAATAATTTAAATGGAAACACTAACATAAACCCTAGATTTTGAACACAGAATAAAAAGCAAAAGCCAATACATAAGAGTATAAAAATTAAATAATTTTTATGCCTGACTGAGAAAATGGAATCCATGTCTTACTTCTGACTATCCTAGCAGCAAGGAAAAGAGTACTTACCCAACAAATATTTCTGGAGTACCACCTATGTGCTTATCAAACAGGTTAAGCTTTGACAAAAATCTGTTCACCTATACGCCAGGCTCTGATTAGAAGGAATTTTCTAATTGTTCAATTTTTCAATTTCAGGAAAGGGACAAGAGGGCTGCTTTATTCAAGTGAAAGGTGGGGATGGGGTTAAAAAAAATCCTTTGCTAGTCCCTTCCGCTTAAGGGAACACACACATGGTTTGCTGGCTTGAGCCACATTATATGCCATTCCCCTATACTCTTCTTAATAATGCATATTCCTAAACCTTCCATCTAAACCATCTCATTTCTGAGTCTCTAAACAACCTTGTCCTAGTAACTCTTAAGGACTTAATGTGTATGTTCGTTGGCTGGCCCTCACTTTACTTATATGGTTCAAATTGCTTCTTATAACCCATCATGAGCCTTATGCTCTGATGTGCTCAAACTGCTGCTGATGTGTTCTCATCCCAAAGAATTGGCTGGTGCTTCTCAGTTTCTTGCCAGCATTAAATTACTGCTTAATAGATAAACTATCAACATTCTGAGAATGTTAACTTTTTCAGTATTTCTTTTCCTCCTTGCTTTTAAGGCAGGTTTAACAACTTACTTTCATCCTGGAATAAACTTGAAGAAAATACATTATGATAGCATCAAACTGTATGAGAAACTGGAAGAAGACACTGGGCAGGTAAATGCATTTAACTTAAAACCATCTGTTAGGTCAATCTCTCAGAAACATGTAAATTCTGAAGGACTCTGACAAGTCATCATGTGTGTAGTGACATCACTGCCATGTGCAGTGTTTAATGTGGGAGAGAAATATGATGAGAGTTTATAGAAAAGAACCTGTAGAGTTTACTTGAAAATCAATTTAATTTCTTGAAGTGTGTTATCCATGTAATTAACTCTTTTTTATTTTTTAAATGAAGAAAGAATAAAAAGGAACTTTTAAAAATATCTTTGCCAGTTACTATATCTAGAAACTAAGAAATTGGAGCCTTTCGTCGATTGGATTGCAAAGGATCTGAGAGCAATGTGTGCCAGATTGTCACAAGGCTTTGAAAAGTACTTCACTAAAAGCTCCCCCCAATTTTATTTTTATCTGTTCTCATATTTACTTGTAGTCTCAAAATAAAGTGGCAGGCAGAGGGTATTCATAGGCTTCAGTCATAAGATTGAAATCTACTCAAATTTTTCATGCTGTCTCCCTTGCCTAAAACCATCAAATGGCTCCCCACAGTCTACAGGATAAAGCCAATGGATTAGCGTGGCCTCAGGAGCATGACCTTCATCCGCTGACCTCTGCCTGCTGTCCCAACATTTTCTCTTGCCCCTCCTCCCTCTGCTCCTGTGCTTCAGCTATTCTCAATTACATTCTGGAATGTGCTGAGCTCTTTCAAATCACTGTTTTTTCGTTTGTCCTGTGTTCTGTTTTCTCTGCTGCCTCCTCTGCCTGAAACTGCACTTCCCGTGGCCCCATCTTCAGCATTTACCCTCTACCCTTCCTCGAAGGGTCGCCTGTTGGAGAAGCCTTTCTCGACTGTCCTTGCCTGCCCAGTAGGCCAAGCTCGGGGCCCATCTCTTGGTTCTAAAAGCAGTTGAGCACACCCCCTCTCACAACATCTCTGTTGTAATTGTGGCATTACTGGTTGGTTTTCCCTACAGATAATGAGCAACTTGAAGGCAAGGACTGCATCTTTTCTCTCTGTAACCCAGGGCCTACCCAGGTGCATGGCAGACTAAAGGACTTCAGTAAATGTCAAATGGATGTTTAATTGAATTCAGACCTAATCTCATCATCACGGCATTTTGATTCTTCATAATCTCTCCACAAATCCTTTATCTTTCTCTGTATCACATAATTTTCTTTCACTCTGTACATTAACACTCATCCTATGTTACTGCAATTATGCATGTAGCTGTCTCTCTTCAACTGTGGAATGTAAGTTCTACCTAGGCAGGGGCTTCGCTTTTCTCGTTCACTTTGACATCTCTGGGCCTGGCACAGAAGAGGCACTTAGTGCATACAGTAGTTGCTGAATGAATTGTCTTTTTATAAGATGCAAATTTTTATATGGTTATTTCTTTTTCTCATAGTAAATCTCTTTTCTTGTATAGCTCAATTTTCATTGTGCTGGAGAAGAACCATGTTTGAGTGCCAAATAATGATTGATTTATGGACTTTTATTGGAATTATTATCACAGGTGGTGGGATTCCATCAGCCAGGTAGTATCAGACTTGCTACAACTCCTGTGAGGGTAGATGAATTTAAATATCAAATGACTCGGACTGGCTGGCATGCAACAGAACAGTATATTATTGAACCTGAAAAAATTCAAGAAATGTTCCCTTTACTCAACATGAATAAGGTATTTATCTTAAGGGCATTCTCACCATTTGTTGACTTGAATTAAAATAAGAAAAAGTTATTTTAAGAAGTTAATTTAAAATAGAAAAACATTGTGCACACATTTTGAATGGCGAAATCAGATGATTAATGCTGGAATTTGGGTAAATTACAAGGTGGGCTGTTATATATGCTGAATGAAATATGAAAAATCTTATTAGTTTTCCACCTATGACAACTGAGAAAACATTTTTAATTCTTGTCTATTACTGTGTCCCCCAGATCTAAGTGTTTCCATACATAAACCTTCTGTTTGAGAACTGCAGAGAAAATGATAACTTAATATGATAAATAAGTGTCTAGAAAGATTGTTATTAAAATTTTTTAAAAATCAAATTAAGAAATACCATGCTATATTGCTCCACAAATATCACCTAGTTCAAAGCTGTACTTCCCTTATAGACTCTGTGTAAGATATAAATCTAAATTTACACTGCATTTGCCTGAGAGAATCCACTTGACAGGGAATTTTGTGTTTTTTCCTACTGGAGGATAAACTCTTTTGAATAATAATAACAATGACTAACACTACAGCATATATTTATGTACCAGTTACTATGCTAAGTTCTTTGCATGCATAATTTCATTTAACTTCATAATAATATTATGAGATATATATTATGACTAAACAGGAAATTGTAGCTTAGACAGGTTACACAGTGGGCCTGAGGTCATTCATTAGGAAGATCTGGAGCAGAGATCTGAATCCAGGCTTTCTGACTCCATCGCACTGTACATGCTGTCCAAGTGTCCCAGGTGGGGATGTTTGGGAAGCAGATATTTGTTTCCCTGCTGGTGACTAATGCAGTAGTTCCCATCTCCAAGGGATATTGATCTGGGCTGGGGTCGTTTGGTCTTGTGGGTCTTCACAGGCTGCTGGCCTCCCTTGTCTGTAGTTTTGTGTGACACCAGTGTGATGGCAGATTGGTGTTGCAGTGCATTGCTTGCATGGAAATTCCATTCCCACTGTAAGTAAGGATATACTTTAATCTGTTTATATGTCGATCCTGGAATGCTTTGCTGGAAGTCCTCACCATCAGTAATTTTTCTCAAGGGCCTTAGGCAATGGAAATATGTGTCAAGGGTGTTCTCTGGATCTGGGACAGGGGACCGAATCAAACAGATATGAGATCACTGCAATAAAATATATCTATGTCAAAGCACCACTGTGACATTTGGAAGTCTTCAGAAATGTGAATTCCACTAAAATCAAGTCCCTTGCACTAGACCCATACTAAGTGAAAGGATTAAATTAGTAATCAAAAACTTCCCTCAAAGAAAAGCCTGGGCCCAGATGACTTCACTGGTTAATTCTACCAGACATTTAAAGAAGAATTAATACTAATACTTCACTAACTCTTCCAAAAATAGAAGAAAAGTGAACACTTCTCAACTCATTCTATGAGGCCAGTATTGCCTTGATACCCTACCCAAATCAGTCAGACATCACACACACAAAAAGAATGACTGGTATCCCTTATGAATATAGATGCAAAAATCACCAACAAAATACTAGCAAACTGAAATCAGCAACATATAAAACAGATTATATAGCATGACCAAGGGAATGTATCCTAGCAATGCAGGGTTGGCTTAACATATAAACATTAATCAATGTAATAATACCACATTAATAGAATAAACCATACAATCATTTCAATAGATGCAAGAAAAACGTTTGACAAAAGCTTCTTGCTTGTATTTTGTGCTCAGTAGATTTTTCTTGAATAGAAGAGACCTAATACTTCACTGTTCACTCTATCAACTCATTTCATGAGTTTCATTCTCCTTTGTTTTCCCCACAATACCTAGCCTGAAGCCCTAACACAAAGTAGGGATTCAAGAAATAGTTACTGAATCAAGTATAAATTTTCCTGACACCAGATATGTATTTAACATGTGAATTTGACAGTATTGAGCAATTTAATTTAAATTATAATTGATAAATCAGTTAGTATTAGATTTGGCTTCAAACGTCAGAAACCAAAATAATAATGCTTAAACAAGCTAGAAGTTTATTTCTCTCTCATTTCACAGTCCAGGACTTGAATGGTGGCTCTTTTTCATGAAGACGTCAGGGACCCAGTCACCTTCCAGATCAAGAAACACTTTTAAAGTCCAGTTTTATTAAACATTTGCTAGCAGAATATATTTAGACTGAGTAATAAATGCATATTCATTTGAATATTGACTCTATTATGATTGATTTAGATTTTAGCTGGATTGTATAATCCTGGAGATGGTCACATTGATCCTTATTCTCTAACTATGGCCCTGGCTGCTGGGGCCAGGAAATATGGTGCCCTTTTAAAATATCCTGCACCAGTGACTTCTCTGAAACTCAGGTCAGATGGAACATGGGATGTTGAAACACCACAGGGATCTATGAGAGCAAATAGAATTGTGAATGCTGCAGGTAAGCATCATATCTTTCTTAAAAAAGATCTGTGTTTTTTTAAGTGGCAATGAAATAAGATAGTCATAAAGTAATGTTTTATATGATGGACATTGTCATGGAGCACTGTGCTGCTCCCAAGTTAAACATTTTGTCTGTTTCTAAGCTACAAAGCCCTCCCTGCACCACTTTGCTCTTGAGATACCACTCTGTTCTTGGTTATCCATAAAAAGTTGGTATTTTTCTCCATTCTCCATTTTCTGTTGCTCCAGATTATGTTTTGCTAAATTCTACTTCTTTTTTCTATGTTTACTGTTTCTTTATACCAATAACCAAATTCTAGTGTTCAAATTCATGAGCATTCTCTTTGTTTTCAATCTGTTTATCTAGGGCAGATTTGATCACTTGTACTATCTCTATTTCTGATTACTTTTAACACTAGTCATAAAACTCTTAACCCTTCTCCTTTCAGAACAATATTCAGCATATTCCATAATCTTCTCTTTAGATTGTTCTATTACAGTTTAGACTCACAGAGTAGTGAAGCCAAAGAGATATTTGGGATAATCTAACAACACACTCATTTTCCATTTGTAGAGGGCAAAGTCCAGAAGAGTCATGTTACTTGGCCAAGCAACACAGCTAGTTTCGTCAGAGATAAGACTGGGATCTGGGTCTTTTGATTCTTGAGTTAATATACTTTCTAACAGATTGGTCTCATGTGAAGTCATTTTAAACTATCACACGTGCAAAAATAAATTTTAGTGAAAATGCTTTTGGAGCCTAAACTGGGCTAATAGTTTGTATTTTTCTAAAATTCATAAGGATTCCTTTAAAACCTAAAATAAACATGAGGCAGTGACTGATTTTCTTTGAGTTATTGCTTAAATTACTAATGAAGACAATCTTTATTATTTATCAGATCAAATGATATGCCATAAGGACATGCCAGAAACACCTTACCCTTATGATTCTTTCTTCTAAATTTTAACTTCTGATTGATATTATTTTTTAACAAAGCATTTTTAGTGGTCCTAGAAAAAGTCATGTCTTCAATATTTGAGTCTAAGTTAGTATTTCTGAATCTCTCTAATCATGCCTCCCATTTGAAAAGCATAAAAATACCATGCTTTCTTTAATATAATTTGAAATTAACAATAATGTAAAATGACTTGCCTAAAAAACAAGAGCAATGGCATAAAATAACATTGCTTTGTTTCAGAACCTCACTTGCCCCTCCAATCTCCATCCGATACTCTCCTCTCTTCTGTCCTTGGGAACCTCTGGTCTAAATTCTGTTAGAAGATTTAAGGCAATGAAATCGTTCCTACTTTTTTCCCAAGTAGCAAGGATTCTTTGTAATCTTACAACTTTTTTTCTAGTCTCATGAATTCAGCCTCTAAAATATTTGCTTTCACAGTGTTAGCATATACTAAATGAACATACTCAGACTCCCACATCCAGTTCCTGTGGCAGACATTGCTAATCAATCACTGCACTTATTTCAGATGGGTTTGGACAAAGCCCCACCCTTTTTCTCAACACAGTACATTAGGCAGTCCCACATTCCTAATTGATATTTTGAGAAATAACATAGAATACCTTAATTTAGCACATTTACCCATTGTTTTCCTAAAATGGATAAACTTAATTACCTAATAAATTGCCATTGTAATACACTTTTTTTTTCTAAACCACACACTTTAACAAATAAGGAATTACTGAGAAGGAAGATAGAATGATCTCCAAAGAGATCTGGCCTAAACCCAGGACAATGGTTACCTATGGAAGTTTTCTATGCAGCTGTGAAATCTTGTGGTGTGATGGGGTTGGGGAGGGCAGTGGCAGAAGGCCTTTGAGAACCACTGTCTCCTGCTGGCCTGGGAAACATGTCCCTGGAATTGGGTTGACAGTGTGGCCCTGCGTGGGGTGGTGACGCCTCCCTTTGTTCTTTGTTCCTGGTGCCTTTTGCCCAGCCACATCCACTCCCTCGCCCTGGTAACTCCAGGCAGCTCTTTGCTGAAAGTTGTGCAACTATCCCGTCTCAATTCTCAATTCCTTCTCTGATTCAGATCAGGTCTCTGCCCCATAATCTTCTTTTCCCCCCTTTTTCTCCTCCATCACTTTTCTTCCATTGGACAAAAGTTACTGGAGAAAATCTAACGGATTATATATTAGTTGTCCATAGGTGGTATGGAGGGGTGTGTGTATGTCTGTTTTCAAAAAAACTTTATTTAAAAGATAGAAGCTCTCCAAAGGGTGAGCCTCAGTAGCTGGAGGCAAAGGTTTGGAAATGCCCCCTTCTAGAATCGAAGCTAACAAAGATCAATTTTATGAATAAAAGCAACCATCTGCGGAAGGCATCGTGCTGAAATGGTCTGAGAATGTGTGGCTGGTAGAATGTTTCCCAGAGTTACTCAGTGAGACCAGGAAGTCTCACAAATTTAGGCAAATCCCTCAGGCCAGCTCTGAAATCTGATTAAATTAACCAGAATATAGACTCGGAAATACACCCAAAATGTAAAAATGTCAATGCTGCTCGGTCTTCAGGATATCCGTAAAAAGGAGAGTCTAACAGAGAGTTGAATGATGATACCAGAGATTGGGAAGGGTAGAGGGAGGGGGGGATAAAATGGGATGGTTAATGGGTGCAAAAATATAGGTAGATAGGTAGAATTAACAATATTTGGTAGCACAACAAAGTGACTATAAGCAACAATAAGTTAGGGTATACTTTAAAATAACTAAAAGAGTAGAATTGGAATGTTCCTAACACAAAGAAAAGTTAAGTGCCTGAGGTGATGGATACCTCAATTACCCTGATTTGATTAATTCACATTGTATGCCTGTATAAAAACATCACATGTACACTATAAAGATATACAACTATTATATTTGTAATTATTTAGTTGTAATTAATTAAATTTAATAGAATATATTTATAGTTAACATAATGTAATTTAATTGTATCTTTAATTATTATGTACCCATAATAATTAAAAATAACATAAAATAAAAAGGAAGATCTAAGAGTGAAGATTTGTCAGTTTGCTGATGTGCTTCCAGCATCATCCATGGCAGTGGTGCTCTCTGGCCCAGAGGCATGCATTGCCAACTGAGTGACTCAGGCAAGTTGCTCATTTGTAAAATGGGAATAATATTGCCCATCTTGAAAAGTTATTATGAGTAGCAAATACGCTAATAATGTAAAGTACCCAGAACAGGGATTACCATGTAGAAAGCACTAAAAAAATTAAGTATAATAATTATTATGAACGATTATTACAATTATTTCCTTGATAGTCTATGCCCTAGTCTGGGAGACAGTAGCATCAGGTTATAGCCACTTAGTACTAGCCTTAAGATTGCTCAACTTCTTTCTTTTGCCCTGTAGGCATCCAGCCCCTGTTCTGCTAGTAAACTGGCTTCCCAAAGAGCTTGGTTAGCAAGCTAGTGTGCATAAGAATCACCTTGGGAAGTTTCCCACGCTTCAAAAAGATTCTAATTCAGATTTTCTAGGTGGCGGCTCAGAAGCTGCATTTTAAATAAGTACTACAGGTACTGTACTCCCTATACCAGATAATTTGCAAAAATTCTTTGGAGAAACAGGACTCTATGGGTGTTCCTACAGGAGAGAGAATGTAGTGACTGTATTCTTTTTTTTTCCTCTTGCCATTTGACTTTGCAATAAGTGACTGTATTCTTGAGCAAGCAGAGTTGTGAAAGTTTCTGACATTCCCAACCTTTTGGTGTGCAGTAGTCTAACTTGCCTTTAGCACTGGAAGCTTTCAACATTGACTTTATTCTCACCCTCCCTCAGGTGCAGCTCAGGGACATGGCCATATGCTATTTATTATGACACAAACTTTTTCTCTGCATAGTGTTGAATGTTCCTCTTGACCTCATTTCCAATTGACTCATTAAGCCCAAGATAACTTTGTAAAATTTTCCAATATGGTAAATCAGAAATGTGCTTGGATCACGCTAACGTGAAGCCTAGTGCTCAGCCAAAAAGAATTGTTTGATTTTGTCTGATATTCTTTGTCAAAGAATAAAACCATTATTGTCACTGTATAAACCATCTAGTAGAAGTAAACTTGTCCATGAACCTTCAGCCTGCATTTCATTTCTATTAGTCACTGCACTTTTAAAAATTGGAAGTCATTGCCAATGGTCATTTTTATTGACTCTTCAGTTGTTTTTCAGGTGATAATGATAGATTTTAGAATGAGTCCTCCACATTTGTCTCTTTTCCCTTTGATCTTTTTTTTTTTTTTTTTGAGACATAGTCTCACTCTGTTGCCTGGGCTAGAGTGCCGTGGCGTCAGCCTAGCTCACAGCAACCTCAAACTCCTGGGCTCAAGCAATCCTACTGCCTCAGCCTCCCGAGTAGCTGGGACTACAGGCATGCGCCACCATGCACGGCTAATTTTTCTATATATATTTTTAGCTGTCCATATAATTTCTTTCTATTTTTAGTAGAGACGGGGTCTCGCTCTTGCTCAGGCTGGTCTCGAACTCCTGAGCTCAAACAGTCCACCTGCCTCGGCCTCCTAGAGTGCTAAGATAACAGGCGTGAGCCACCGGGCCAGCCCGGCCTTCCCTTTGATCTTGGTGGGTGCGTGATCTAGAAGGAGATGAAGGGTAATCCTGGCTAGATTTAGGCTAATTTGATTGACATAGAGAAAAAGAGAATGCCAACAGACACCACCCCCATAGGGTAAAACAGCATAGAGCTTGCCGTGAGATTTGAAGTAATATAGTTATATGATACTTATGCATACAGTTCCACTTTATTTTAATGATAAAGTGCATTAATAAGCAAGCAGTTGGACTCAGAAATTCACAAATATGTTTAGATAAAACAGAATTTATTTTCTTCAATTTATGTTTTTTTAAAAATGTTAAATAAGAATTTATTAGTTTTAATTAACCTATGCATTCTCACTGAGGGTCCTACCACCCCCAAGGGGGTGAAAATGGGTTCTTTTATGTACAAAGCACAGATACAGTACATAAATAGACATACAGTATATCTGTGGTATTAAAATTCCACAAGGGTTGGCTGGGCATGGTGGCTCACACCTGTAACCCAGCATTCTGGGAGGCAGAGGCAGGAAGATCGCTTGAGGCTAGGAGTTCAAGACCAGCCTGGGCAACATAGCGCAAGACCCTCTCTCTACCAAAAAAAAAACAAATTACATGGTGGGGGAGGCAGGAAAAAATGTCTAACAGCTCCTGAGTCAGTAAGAAAACAAAGTTGTAAAAAAGGGCATTTACATGTAGTCAATGGAGAGCTGCATGGGATATCAGCAACACGGGCAGGGGAGCCCTGGCAGTGCCAAGGGGTGGCTCAGCACTGACCTGTCACTGCGTAACCGGGCAGGAGCAGCAGACTGGGACAGGCCTGAAAATTTATGTTTTTAACTGAAACAAGTATATTGAGGATACTGCAGTAGTTTGAATTTCTAGGCTAAATATTTTGACTTTTTATATTTTAAAACTGCTCAAATATATATAACTAGAACATGTAGCTTTACTACATTTTCCTACAACATTCTGACATTGGTAATTTGTATCTTCCTACTAGCAAGAATAAATTATGTCCCTGAATCATTAAAAGAACAACAAATAGCTCTGATGCCCACAGGTCAGATTTCTAGTTTGCAAATAGGTACCCATTTCTAGATTTATTATACAAGTGTGACCAACTTAGCTGTTAGGCCAAAACAAAACAATAAAACACAAGGGTAATGTATAGATGGTTAAATGGAAATAAACTTTGGCACTTATGAGCACGTAATCTGGATTCCCAGACTGACTCATAATTGACGATTCTGTGTCTGGCTCTGAACTTCATAATGATGGAGACTTCAGAGCTCCTTATTAGATTCAGAAAAAAAGCAAACAGAAATGGCTAAAAATTTAGAGAGTGCAACCTTTAAAGAAATAACTTAAGTAGGATTCTCTAATCATTTGAATGATTCCTCAAAATTATTATGAAACAAACATACAAATAGAACTCCCTTCCCCCCAATAATCCATTGATGGGTCAGGTGACACCATATCCTTGCCAAACTATAATAATTTTTATTATTTTAGTTTCTAAAAGACCTTTACACAAGTGGAGGTGCCTTAGATTTTTAAAATAAAGTCTTCCACAGCAAGAAAACCAGTAAGATGTGTTGCTTGCAGGACCTCCCAGTGTGACCTTGGGTATGTCTTACCCTCTTGGACCTTAGCTCCCACTTCTGTACTCTGAAGGGGCAGGCTGGGAAAGAATCAAAGGTCCCTTCAGCTACAAATTATCCAGTTCTGTCTTTTGCAAATGAAAAAGTAACGTTACTTCCCACCAATAAGACAGTCCCTATGCAAATCGTGAAGTGAGAAACATTTGTTTGGGGAACTCCCCACCTACTTTGAGCCCAGTCTTCTTCCCCTTCCTCTGGCTTCTCTTCTTCCCTGTTTTTGACTCCTCGTGCCTTCGTGCCCTTTATGAAAAAGGATCTTGCAAACTTACTCAAACTAAACTTTTAAAACAACAGATAAAACTTAATACGCTCTCTCTGCCAAAGTACATACATTTACAAATTTTAAGTTAGCAGCACCATTTTGTGCTTGTGGAATTTTAGGCATCAACAATTTGGGGAGAATAGGGTTGGGGGGTAGAGGAGCTGACTTGCAGGGCTTTACCATGTACCGTCCTTACGTATTATGTTAATCACATCAACATGGGACCTCTCCTTTGCCTGACAACCCCTGGCCACAAGTAGGGTCAGCCTGTTACCAAACTTTTTATCAACATCAGTAAATTTTATATATATTGGGTTGTTTTTTCTTTCAAATAAAATTTTTGGTTTTTTTCTGCCTACCTTTGCATATGGGCAAAATACTTTTTCAGGAATGGCATTCCCTTAGATTCCAGATATCTTCAAAACTCTGGGCAATGCAAAATATTGTCTTGTCTTCTCTTCCCCTATTTAATTTTGCAATGACAAAAATGTTAAAGATTCTTATGACATTCTTTAGCCCTTGCCATGAGTACTCAAGCCTTCTAAATATTATATTTTAATAAAAATTGCTATCTATATCAGTGTCTGATATGTTATGCTTATATATGTGCTGACATTTTTAAATGATTTTTTTGTTTAAGGATTTTGGGCTCGTGAAGTAGGTAAAATGATTGGACTAGAGCATCCTCTCATTGCGGTTCAACATCAATATGTTGTTACATCAACTATACCCGAAGTGAAAGCTTTGAAACGAGAACTCCCTGTGATCCGTGATCTGGAAGGATCATTTTACCTCCGACAGGAAAGGGATGGGCTTTTGTTTGGTCCATATGAAAGTCAGGAGAAAATGAAACTTCAGGACTCCTGGGTCACCAATGGAGTTCCTCCAGGTGGGTTCAGCAGACGAAAGTGTGTGCAGATCCCACAGGTATGGTTCATTCTCTCCATGATGGGGGCTGGCTGTAGAATAAGAGGACGCTATAATGCTAGACTGTACCATACTGGGGACTTCGGAAGTGAGGAGTTTGAGGTGAGCTCTGTTCTTTTATCGCTTTGAACAATCACAGCCGGGAGTGAGGAAAGAGAGAAGATGTAGCTGGTGGTAGAGAAGCTGAAGAAACGTGCTCCGGCTGCTTTGCAAGGCTCCAGGTATATTTTTACCAGCCTCCTGCCTTCTGCCTACCTCCTTGATCTGCTGCCAGCATGGGTACTTTCAAGATTTGAATATAGCTGCTATTGTGCTTTTACAGTTGGAAACATGACAGGTGTTAGAGGCCAGATATCCATCCTACTAAGAATGAAAGCCTAGGCGTCTGTAACAGAGCAGGGTAGGCTGGTACCACCAGCTGAGGCCCTCCCGCGCTACATAAATGCATGTGGAAAAGGCTCGGGTCTCTCTGCTAAAGCAGGAGGTACTATAGTTTCTCTTTTAAGTTCTGTGAAGGAGACAGCTTTGTTTTTGTTTTTCATGAAACATTTCCACAGTGCCAGATTAAAGACTGGGTGGTCTAAGGAGGTACCTCAGGTTTTAATCTAAAGGGAGCCAAAATATCACTGGGATACTGAAATGTTACAGGAAATATAAAGAAAGAGAGGTACTGGCACTTTCTAGAATTACACTTTGTTAAGCTCCTTGACATAGGAAATGAGTCCCTCCATCCTACTCCACAAAGAGTAGGCCCACATAACAGCAAATGATCACTCAACGGCCTTCCACAGAAGTCGGGCCCGCTAGCTTCAGGGTTTTAGCTTTGCTGGGTAGGTGCTGCACATTTAGGGTAGAGCAGAATCGTTCCTGATCCCAGAGAGCAGGACCTGCCACCTGGAGCTCCCTCTCTGCTCCTCCCCCACGCTGCCAGGCTTTCCTCCAAATAAATGTTGAATAAATAGTTAAATAATACCAGCTGGAGGGAGAGCCACATTGTTAGCTGTCCCTGGGTGTGGGTGCCTGTATGTCCTAGTCCCAGCCTGGTGGTCTCCAGGCCTCCACACAGCTGACCCAAATGCATTCCCCGGGAGGAGCAAGGAAGAGCTGCTGCCTACCATGTGGGAATATCACCAGTATTGGTAGAGACTTTCTTCTAGAAGCTCATCTCTTGCCTTGCCTGCAATCACAGTGACCTTTAGGACAAGAAGACGATTGCACTCCAAGACCCTGCCTCTTTTCACAGAACTCCAGCCCTTGGATGTATGTGGGAGCAGGCTGGAGGCAGGAGGCCTCCATGCCATTCCTTCTCTGCTGAAAGGAAACTCAAAAGGGATCCTGGAGTAGTATTCCACTTGTCCCAGTGTCCTGGCATGACTTTGTAAACTCCCATTTGCCCTTATCTGAGTGAAAGAAAAAGGATCGTATGGTTAATTAAAAGATAAAGATATCACTCGACAAACCAAACTGTTGTTTTTTAAAATTTGTGATTTGATTAAATATGGGAAACTGTTAATATGCAAACATTTGAATTTTCTATTAATTAAAAAGGTTCACTTTTATAATTTTGCTTTAAGAACAATAACATTATTTTTCTCAGTAATATCATGGGCACCCATCTGTTGATAGAGAATGCCAAATTTAGACTTAAAAACAAATGGCAGTACCTTCCTAACAGGCCATCTTTAAATGTAGACTGTGTCAGAGACCTAAATCATTTTAGAGTACTTGCCCGCACAGGTAGCGCATCCTGACCACAATGCATATCTTTTCAGGTTTTGGAAAGGAACTCTTTGAGTCTGATCTAGACCGAATCATGAAATACGTCGAGGCTGCCATGGAAACAGTTCCAGTTTTAGAAAAAGCTGACATCATCAATGTAGTCAATGGCCCCATCACCTATTCTCCTGACATTCTGCCTATGGTGGGGCCTTATCAGGGGGTCAGAAACTACTGGGTGGCTATGGGCTTTGGGTGAGTATCTCCATGTAATTCAACATTTATTGTAGAATCACTTATTTTCAATAAGTCTGGTTCCATAATCTCAGACCATAAAAGGAAAATATGGGAGAGAGAGAGAGGAAGAGAGATTTATCCCTTTCATGACCAAGGAATAATACAAGGAATAAAAACTTTCAGTTTTAAAACACTGATTATATAATGGTTCAATCACTTGTGTAGGCATTTTTTTTTTTTTTTTTTGAGACAGAGTCTTGCTTTGTTGCCCAGGCTAGAGTGAGTGCCGTGGGGTCAGCCTAGCTCACAGCAACCTCAAACTCCTGGGCTTAAGCGATCCTGCTGCCTCAGCCTCCCGAGTAGCTGGGACTACAGGCATGTGCCACCATGCCCGGCTAATTTTTTGTATATATATATATATTTTAGTTGGCCAGATAATTTCTTTCTATTTTTAGTAGAGACGGGGTCTCGCTCTTGCTCAGGCTGGTCTCGAACTCCTGACCTCGAGCGATCCACCTGCCTTGGCCTCCCAGAGTGCTAGGATTACAGGCGTGAGCCACCGTGCCCGGCCTAAGTTTTAAATATTAGCACACAGAAGGGCAATGATTTCCTGGAACTTTCTCTTTGCATATTTCCTGCCATTTCCATTATTTGTGCCTCTTTTCATGCTGTGTATCTTCAGACAGGTCAATTTGCTCCAATTTCATGAGAATGTTTTCATAATACAATGTGACAAAGATAATTCAAAATATCAAATGTATAATATATAATAGCTGATGCATTTTCACCATAATTCATGTTTCACCAACATGATTTGTTTCTTTATAATTTCTCAGGTTGCTTCCTACTTATAATTCCATTGCCTCTTTGATATTTCCTTTCTAATATTTGTTCCATTAATTTGGTGAATATTGATGTCAGGCCCACTTTACTATCATGTCACAGCTTCTGATATTCTATTTTTCTTCCTTACTTTATTTGGCAATTTATTCAACTACCAATTAATGATTTCCTGCTCTGTGCCAGGCGTAGGGCTAGGTTCTGGGCTGCAACTGGGGCCAAGGCAGTGAGGTCTGACTGGAGTGGAAGGCTGGCTGGGGTGCTGTTCTGCCAATGCGGTAGAGAGTCTGAGTCTGAACTAAGGTAGCAGCAGTGAGGACTGAGAAATAGGAGATAAAATTATTTGAATTTGACAATGATTGCATAAGGCCTTGAGGGAAAGGAAAAAACAGCAAGTATTGGCAACCTTTCTAACTTGAGCACTGTCTGGATACTGGAGCCATGGGGAGAGAAAACCAGGAAAATAATGAGTTCCATTCCCTGGAGGTTGGAATAGGGAGTGGAACTGAAAGTTCTAACTTTCTAATCACCTACTTGGTTTTTCTGGCAACATCCTCCATCCTGAAGTCATCTAGGACTTCTCTCCTCTCCCCACAAGACCTACCTCATTAGCATACAAAAGATAATGAATTCCAGATGTTTTAGGAATTCTGTGCAGGAACTGGGGACAAAGACCAAATATTTATTTTTTATTATGACAAGAACATCACAGTGTTCTTGTCATAAATCAATTGACCCTAGAGATAGGGGTTTATTTTTAGACTTTCAATTCTATTTCATTGATCTATGTCCATTCTCATGCCAGTACTACACTGTCTTAATTACTGGAGCTTTGTAGTAACTTTTGAAATCAGGAAGTGTGAATCCTACAACATTGTTCGTTTTCAAGATTATTTTAGCTATTCTGGGTCCCTTAAATTTCCATATAAATTTTAGGACCAGTTTGTCAATATCTGCAACGAAGTCAGCTGAGATTTTGATAAGGACTGCCTTGAATCTGTGGATCGACTTGAGGAGTATTACCATCTTAACAACGTTAAGTCTTCTGATTCATGAACATGGGATATGTTTCCGTTTATTTAGGTCTTTTAAAATTTCTTCCAACAATGATTTGTAGTTTACAGAGCATAAGTTTTGCACTTCTTTTGTTAAATTTATTCCTAAGTAGTTTATTCTTTTTGATATTGAAATTGGATCTTAGTAATAGAAATTGAAGATCACTGACTATAAGCCATGTTCTGAGCTGTGAACAAGTGACAGTGTCACTGATCTCATGTGGAATACCTAATAACTAATCGCCCAGGAAATTAGGAAGGTGCTCCTGTTAGAACACCAGTTACTTGTCTAGGAATTGTATCTACTTGCATGGGACTGATGTCAAACTCCTGCTCTGATTGTCCTGGCTAATTTTTCCAAGTTGTAGATATTGGGAGGTGGGTGGAGAAGATGACAGGTGGAGGAGGGAGGTGAGCAAAGTGCCTCACTCTCTCTGACAGGTTTGATCTAAACCGGAAACACCTTCCCATTACCTAAAAGTCAAGGTTTCTAAGACATTTCTTATGTAAAATGGTGGAATACCCACACTGGCTGCCCCTTCTGGACTCTATCAGTGTGTCCATCCCAGGGGTCTGGAGGCCAGTGGTTCTCACACCTGGGTGAGCAGCAGAATCGTCTGAGGAGCATGTTAAAAAGCAGCATCTCAACCATGTGATTAGTCACTTGCATATTTTTTATCCTCCTATACCTTTCATCCATGAAATTCCTATTGTCATTAGAACCCATGTGGCTTAGTTTGTTGAGCTGCCATAACAAAATACCATAGACTGGGTGACTTAAACAATAGAAATTTGTTTTATCATAGTTCTGGAGACTGGAAGTCTGATATCAGGATGCCAGCATGTTTGAGTTCTGTGGAAGTTTCTTTTTCTGGCTTGCAGATGGCTGCCTTCTCGCTGTGTGCTCATGTGGCTTTTCCTTATTGTGTGTGCGTGTAGAGAGAGACAGCAAACTCTCTAGTGTTTCTTCATAAAAGGGTAGTAATCCTATCATGAGAGCTCTACCCTCATGACCTTATCTAACTCTACCTCCTAAAGGCCCCCTTTCCAAATACCATGACGTTGGGGGTTAGGGATTCAACAGATGAATTTGGGGCGGGGTGGGGACACAAACATTCAGTCCATAGTATCACAAAAGATATGTTCAATTGGAAAACAAACAAACAAACAAACAGACAAACAGATTTCCAGACCCCACTCCTATAGATTCCAATTCAGTGGTCTGGAGAGGGGCCCAGGAATCTGGGTTTCAATATTGTCTGTAATTTTGGTACAACTGGTCCAGGGAATAGGTGTTTGCAAACTGTCTACATATGTACTAGTGCTCATTTACCTTACTCACAGAATATTCTTCATCAAAGCTATTTTACTTAGGACATTTGTTTTGTCACAATTCTAACAAGTTTTTCTGCTTCTAGGTGATTAACACAATGTCCCAAAAATGTTTTATGAATTGGATTGGATTGGATCTGGTTTTCTTGATTTAGAATAGATTATAAACAGCAAGTTTAAAGAGAAGAGAGTGCTCTAAGATGTAACATCTGATAGTTTAACAGAGTTATCATAAAAAGCAGACACAAACACTCAAAAAGCATAGCAGCCTGAGGTCATACAGAAGAATCTGGTTCTGCAGATTAATGCTAGAGATAGAAGAACCTAACTCTGCTATTGGTCATACTAGGGCCCAATAGCCACCATGTATTGCTTGCCTACTATGTGCCATGCAGTGTACTAAATGCTTTTAAATGCCAATTAATTCTCCACCAACACCATAAAGAGAGTGTGCATATAAGAAGACTGAAGCTCAGGGTGGTTATATAACTTGCCAAAGGTCACATGGCTAACAGTGGCAGAACAGGAATCATACCCAGGTCCGTGCTGTTATACTTTTAGCTACTAAGCCAGGGGTTCTTAAGAGATGTTTTATAACACTCAATTGTATGGCATTTTACATATAGCTTGTTAATGGTTAGAGGGCTGGTTTCTAAAAGATTTTTCTTTTTAAAAATAAATTAGATTTGATTCAGTATCCTGCCCCTCAAATCCCTCCCAAATAACCGCACTCAGCCCCATTTGTTTGCTCATGTGCATCATTGAAAGGGAAAGAACATGGTGTTGTAGCAGCCAGACCACAGGAAACCAAAGTACCTGTGGCTACTTTAAACCAAACCTTGGCTCTGCCCTGGGAGTCTGTCAAAGATGTAAATAATACAGTATCTGTCATGTGTGTCTTGTCTGAACAAAGATCAAGAACCACTGAAGACAGTAAAGTCCAATAGCAAGGAGTAGACTTTGGGTCAGATGACTGAACATGTATCCTGAATCTGGTCTTTATTGCTGTGTGACCCTATTTAACCCCTGTGTGTGGGTTGATTTTTCTCATTGGTAAAATAGACTTGCTAGAAAATAATCAGCTCGTACATGGTAGATGGAAACAATATGTGGTAAATGGTAAGCACTTGATTAATGTCAGTAAAACTTTATAAGGCTTCAATTCTTGTTAACAGTATCTATAACTCTAAAAAATAGTAACTGTTCTACATATGTCAACATTGGACCTGGTTAACTGAATGTGCTAAATTTAATAAACATTTTAAGTATATACTTAATAATAATTTCTCCTGTTTTTTTGAAATTTAGAGAGGTTGGTTGTAGATCATTTGAATGACCCATGTTTCTTTTTTAAACTGCCCAGGGAAGTGTAAAATGTTGCCTTTTTTCTTCCTTGAGAAATATTCTTATAACAAATTTAGGCATTCATTTTTGTAAAATAGCAAAACTGGTATATTCTTGTAGGAAAGTTATTTAACATTTCTAGCCTTTCTAAAGTTCCTCCCATGCTCTTAGAACCTGTGATCCTGAGTTTCTGTGTCTTGATGTCTGCTATGTAGCCTCTTTTCTTGGTTCTTGCCCCATGACTCCTGGCTCATTCAATTCCTCAGAAGCTTCTCTTGACTTAAACCACAAATGAACTCACCGTTAGACAAGAATGAGTGAAACTGCACATGGCCAATGTAAAACTGTGACCCTCTCCATTCTGACTGATATCAAAACCCCTTTATTTGACACAATCGTGTTCTTGGTTTTAACGTATCTTCTTATGGAAATAGAAAACAAGCCCACCTTCTCCACCAAGTGACCCATTAGTTGCAAAATACAGGGGCCAGCGTTTCTTTCTATAAGTCCCCAGTGAGGGACTCTTTGCCCAAATGCTTCTAACATAACGGCTCAAGTTCCTGGCACAGAGGTCATTGCCTAAGGGGATCAGAACTGAATTCACTCTGAGAAGAGGTGGACAGACACTCTAAAGTACACGTTTCTCCACAAGGTTGCCTATCAGTCAGGATAATCGTAGCCCAAGAGGGCTGGTAGGTACCAATCACATTGGCCTGTTTGCTTCCTCCTCTCAACCTCTCATTTTCTTAAAGAGAAAATCTTTACCAGCTAGAAATCAAGGATCACTGAGTCTTTTCCCAATGAGGAGCTATTTTGCAGGTATGCCTTTCTTGAAACTGAAGAAACAAACTAGCTATCAAGTCAGGCACACTTAACTTGGATGCTAAACATGTCATTTTTAAGGAAAAAGTTGATAGCATAAAGATTATGTTACTTGTGTGTTCTGAATAGCACAGAACACTCCAACTTTGGGGCCCTGTAAAATATTTGGTCATGTTTCATTATTTGAAAACAACACGTGTTAGTAACAGGTTACCTGTCTCTGTATTTGAAAGATACGGCATAATCCATGCTGGTGGGATAGGGAAATATCTCAGTGACTGGATCCTGCATGGAGAACCTCCTTTTGACCTGATAGAATTAGATCCTAATCGCTATGGCAAATGGACCACAACTCAGTACACCGAGGCCAAAGCAAGAGAGTCGTATGGATTGAACAATGCTGGTAAGATGCAAATTTACTGTTGTCTACAAAGTGTTGACAGATTTGATTTGACTTGTAGCATCTCTGACTTTAGATGCTCTTTATTCATTGAGGTGGGGGTGGTTAGGGACTTTAAAAAGCATTGTGCCTCTAAGACACAACAAGGAATACATATGAATGTATGTATCTAATGTGTGAAGTCTATCACTGGTTTTAAATTCTAAGTATATTTCTACTTTACTCTTTGATGATCAATATAGGTGACAGCTTTATTTTTTACACAAATTATATATATATATTATTAATATTATGCTTCTGGATTTTAAGTGCTGTGTTTTACATTTTATGAATTCCTTCAAAGTATTTTATTGTTTGGGTTATATGCTATTTAACATACCGACTTTCCTTTTTCAGTTGGTTATCCTAAAGAAGAACGGTTTGCCGGGAGGCCAACTCAGCGAGTCAGTGGGCTCTACAAAATTCTGGAGTCTAAGTGTTCCATGGGCTTCCACTCGGGCTGGGAGCAACCACACTGGTTCTACAAGCCAGGCCAGGACACTCAGTACAGGTGAGTGAGTGACTTAACCTGCCTGTGGGTCTGACCGAGGGATGAAACAACAGGACAGCAGAAGAGCCAATTCCCCCTTCCGCCCCATCACTCCACTGCATTCCAAGGAGCATTGAGCCTTTTCTACAAAAATTATTTTCTGGCATTGGAGTCATTATTCTAGCCCACATGACACTAGTCCACATCTAGGACCCATGTGGCCCTGAGAATCTCATAACTAGCCCAGGTGAAGCCTCTTCCACTTGACATTTACCAGAAGCTCAGAGGAACCTTCCTACCCCACTGCCCTCCAAAAGCCCACATCGCTCCAGTTGGCTCCTAAAGGTTTGCTGTGGTTTAGGATGTTTGGTCTAACCACGTAGTATACAACCACAAAGTGAAAAGTGCCTAGCGTTTTGGATTTTCTATCCATCATGAAATAGCTCAAAACAACTGCTTTCTAAAGTGTGTCCACTAAGCCATGCAAATTATATGTACAGTTGATAAATTAGGGGAAAAGGTCATTTGCATAGTATTTCAGATTAAGCTAAAACATAAAACATGTCACTGAAATAATTTTCTGAATTCCTGTAAACTGCCACATGCCACTGTTGCACTTGGGATTAATAGTGATTATGTATTTTTTCTCATGAGAATCTATAATCCGAGAGGAAACAAATTCCAAATATATCATTTAAGTTACCTTTATTTTTGAGCTGTCATTTTGCTTATTTAAACAGTTTTTTTTTTTTTTTTTTTTTTTTTGAGAGAGAGTCTTGCTCTGTCATCTGGGCTAGATTGCAGTGGTGTCAGCCTAGCTCACAGCAACCTCAAACTCCTGGGCTCAGGTGATCCTTCTGCCTCAGCCTCCCGGGTAGCTGGGACTGCAGGCATGCGCCACTATGCTGGGCTAATTTTTCTATTTTTAGAAATTCAGTTGGGTTCTATAAAATCCTGGAGTCTAAGTGTCACTCAGGCTGGTCTCGAATTCCTGACCTCAAGCAATCATCCCGCCTCGGCCTCCCAGAGTGCTAGGATTATTGCATGAGCCACCGCGCCCGGCCTTAACCAGGTTTTGATGGCTTTTTAAAGACCAGATCTAAATGGTACAAAGTGTAGTAGAGGGCCAGTTGTTGAATGAATTTGGGCTCTACAGGCAGCCAATCTAGATTATTTGGTGGCCAAATACTTGTTTGGTTTTTCCTAAATGACTCTGGTAAATGCCAGCTTTATTCTTTACTTTGTGCTATTTGGATCTGGCCCAAGCTTGTTTTACCATTTTAATAATTAAACTACTGAAAGCTTATTTTGCAGACTTAGCATCTTGCTCTGAAGTTAAAATACTGCATTAGAAGTCCACATCATAAAGTAGAAAGGACCCTTAGTCATGAGTCAGGAGATCTTTGTTCCTGGCCCAGCAGGTTATTAATTAATGCATAGGCCTTGGAAGTCACTTGGTGCCTTTTCTGTGAAAAATGAAGATATTGGACCAGATCCTTGCTTGCTCCAGGTGTGAAGCAAGAGCATGGGCATTGGCTGGGTGCCTGTTAGAATACAGACTATGGGGTCCCACCTCAGACCTACTGTATCAGAATCTGGACTTTAGCAAGTACAAGTGATTTGTATTCCCATTAATGTTAGAGAAGCACTGGATTAGATAGCTCCACCTCCCAGATATTCTGATTTAATTAGGCCCAATCACTAATATTTTTTAAATGCTCCCCAGCTGATTCTAATATGCAACCAAGGTAGAAAACCATCAGACTGGTTGACTTCTAAGCTCTCTTCCAGATCTGGGAGACCACATGTTCTACCTTGTTTTCTAGTTAACTAACACTTCATTCACTGTAAAATGGGTCAAAGGAATAGATGAGTAACTTTAAATGGTCAGATTCCAACATACATACATGTATGCTTTGCAGAACAGAATTTTAGGTTGCATGTTGTCTTCCCCAGTGGGGTTTTCCAGATGAGTAGAGTTTATTAAAATATCCTCATTTTGTAATTTTAAAAAAATGAATGACAGTTTTAGGACACTAAACGTTGTGTTTCAGGCCAAGTTTTCGCCGCACAAACTGGTTTGAGCCAGTGGGCTCTGAATATAAACAGGTTATGCAAAGAGTAGGGGTGATTGACCTGTCCCCGTTTGGGAAGTTTAACATCAAAGGCCAAGATTCCATTAGATTGTTGGACCGTCTCTTTGCAAATGTCATTCCAAAGGTAAATAGCCTTGTAGGGATACAAGGTCCAGGATTCTGACCTATTTAATTCTCCATCCTCTCATTTTTCCCCCCAAACCAATATGTTATTTTAGTTCACCTAATTATTTCTGTGTGAACGCTAGAACTCTTCAAATGGCCAAAAGTACAGAAGCTAATTTTGAAATTTAAATTTTTGTTGAGTGAATTATCATCCAAAGACCTTATGACTTTGCTTAATTGTATCAATGGGAACTTAAAATTGACTGCAATTAAATGAAGTGTAATTTTTATGACAAATAATTTTAAAAGATTGTTTTTTTAAGTTGAGAACTTCAAATTAATTTTGGGTTTAGGTTTATCAATAGTTCATACAATTGATAAAAATGATAAGAGTCAGATGGTTTTTATGATTAACACCCACATTTTTACTTAAATGTGTGTTAAAAGGATGTATAAGATTTTTATTTCATCCTATGGTAAATTTAAATTTCTTTGTGTAGGTGGGTTTTACAAATATAAGTCACATGTTAACACCAAAAGGTCAAGTATATGCTGAGTTGACTGTTTCTCACCAGTTTCCTGGGGAGTTTCTATTAATAACTGGTTCTGGATCAGAACTTCACGATCTTAGGTAAGTGCACAACAAGTAAGAAAATTTTGTACATATTTTATATTGACTCAATCTTACACTGAGTTTTTCTTTTACCAGTACTTGAAAGTACAACTTTAATTATTCTTAGACATGATCATTTCAAACAAACTTCATGTCTTTTATAGGAAAATATTTGAAGTGAGTGCCCCCACCCCCACCAAGGTAATCTATCCATAGGGATTACTGGTTCTAATAATATTAACTCCTATTTATTAGGCATAATCAATGTGCCAGAATCCTTTTTAGATATATTATAATACCTCAATTAATTCTCTTAATATTTTGCAAGATATTTGTTATTCCCTTTTTCAGATGAGGAAACTGAGGTTTGGATTAAAATAACTTGCTCAAGCCTGTCTTTTTGATTCTGTTGCCCACATTCAGTTCACTTCAGTAAATTGCCTCCCTGAGTTATCTTCTCCCTTTGTGATGCTTTGTGCTTTCTGGCCCACAGCTGGATCTAAATAAATAGAGCTTTTGCATGAATCTTTAGTCTACTATAAAGTCATTAGTTTAATATTCCAAAAATGTTCAGAATATTATTATTTAATAAATGTCTCACTCTAACAGATTCTCACCTTAGTTGTAAAGTGATGCAAATTATATGCTCCAATCCAAGATGTATTGCGGGCCATCTTCATAGCTTAGCCTTGTGTAAATCCAGATGAACATTTTGTGATAAACTTACATAGCTCCAGGGACTGTTCAATAGATTATAAATCAGCCCTATAGCTGGGTTCCAATAACTCTTCAAGACTTAGACGTTGAAACTAGAATTTTTATCTTTTCCTTTTGATTGTGAGAGCAATTATGTGTCTGGTGGCAGGCACATTATTAACCTTTAGCAACAAAACCGTGCCTCCTGTGTACAGGCATTAGAGAAAATTTGTATTTAAATTAATTTTTTGAAGATTGAATCATTAGTTTAAATGCAATAGGTCTGTCACTATTTAAAAGAACTATGTGACAAAGCTCATTTAAATGGAAGAATCCTTCTGTACTATGAAAAATTACCCTCAAATTTATAAGTGGCTGATTTAAAGAGAATCACTTAACATCTCAGACAGTTGGATTCCTCAGCTTTAAAGATGAGGTGATTTTATGAAATAACACTATGGGGACTTTCTGATAATTCTAGACACAAAGCATGTCTTCAGAGAAATAATGTTACCAAAATGCATTATTCAAGCAATATTTAACACAATGTTTTTGACTCAAATACAGATGGATTGAAGAAGAGGCAGTCAAAGGTGGATATGATGTTGAAATTAAAAACATAACCGATGAGCTTGGAGTCCTTGGAGTTGCAGGGCCACATGCAAGAAAGGTCCTTCAGAAACTGACCTCTGAAGATCTTAGTGATGATGTTTTCAAGTTTCTTCAAACCAAGTCCTTAAAACTTTGCAACATTCCTGTCACTGCTATTAGGATATCTTATACTGGTAAGAATTGGAAAATAACCTAGAGTAAATCTCTGAAATGTAAAAGGAGATGCTACCAGAAACGTGTGTGTGCATGTGCACAAGCACACACACACTCACACTTTTGTTCGTGTGCCTTTGAAGGAAGATTTCTTCTGCCCAACTCTTACAAGTCTGTCTATGCACTCCTAGTCTGGACAGTGGTTGCACACATTCCTGTTGTTGCTCCAGTCCATAGCTGACTACCAGCTATGGAATCTGGAAGGGCAGACAAGAAAGTAGGAAGAGGATGACTGTTGGAAGAGGTGGCATACTCAGGCCAGCAGACTCTATCTGGGAACATTCGAGCTGGTCTTTTGGAAATAGAATTTCCCATGGAGACCATCTCAAATGTATCAAGCACCTCTCCTAGAGCATTGCCAATGATCCATTTTCCTTCCAGACTGTAAATTCACTAGAAAGTCTTCATCTAGCACCTAACCTTGCACATGGTAGCTATTTGATACAGAAAAGAATGAATGCTCTTCAGTTTCCCAGTGGTGCTCTGGGCTCACTTCCAGCTTCCTGTAGACCTTCTTGTCCCTTCATAGGAGGACTGCTTCTTGCCCAAGCATTTGCTCAATTACATGTTGCTCCTATTCTGGTGGCGTCCCATAAAAACACATCACCATGAACCCTCGACCTCAGGGAACAAGAACACATAATATTAAAGACCAAAGTTCTTCCCTGGGCTTCCACTCTGCCTGTCCCCTGCCCTTCTTCTACCCAACCTTGACAAATTGGTGACCAGAATAAAAAATAAGCAGGACTGTTTGGATTGGTTTCATTTCTTTTGATTTCTGCCCACAGCTCTAATGGCGAATTAAATGACTAAATAGGGAAGAAATGGGGGGTAGGGGAGTCACAGACTATGGCTGTCCCACAATGAAGGCAATTTGAATAATTTCAGTTGACTATATTTTTAAGCTTTGTGATTCTTAAGCAAGGGGTTGGGATTGGGGTTATCTAAACTTTGTACACCTTATCTTGATAAACTATGCCATGGTAATTATTCATCTAACATCATTGTCCCTGAAAATAGTCAAGCCTCATTATGAAGTGAGGGTCAAGGCTGGAGATTAACTCCTGCGTTACAGTCTTTCTGTGTCATGAGAAGAGATGTCCTACATACCACCCTCTGTGTGGGAGTCAGGATTCGACAGAAATGCATCTGTGATTGCAACTTTTTATGAACTGGTCTTTTAAAGATAGACAATGTCTGTGTTGCATAAGTGGAATTTCTCCTGCTTCTATGTGTTTTAGATAATGCACATTAGACCTAGTGACCATTGTTCTTACTCTGGTGTGGCACCTGTGGATTTATTTCAGGTGAGCTGGGTTGGGAGCTGTACCACAGACGAGAAGATTCTGCAGCGCTTTATGACGTTATCATGAATGCAGGCCAGGAGGAGGGAATTGACAATTTTGGAACATATGCCATGAATGCCTTAAGACTGGAGAAAGCTTTCAGAGCCTGGGGGTCAGAGGTTTGAAATGCTATAATCTTCATTAAAATTTTATGTTTATTGTATCTGCTTTTTGCATACGGGCTAGTTTTAATTACACTACATTGGCTCAGGCTGTAAAAGAAATTACATATTATTAGATAACTTTATTTTATTAGGGGAAGAGGTTTTTCTCCTCAATTTCCCAATCGCAAGTTCATTGAAATTCTGACATAATGTTTATTTCTGCTTTAATTCCTCCTGGTTGGCGGCAAGCCCTGGATGTGTCTGCCTGTGGGGAACCTGCGTACCCCACAGAATTTGAGTAGCACTTTTCACATTCTCTCCTCCTTCTCTGTCAGTTGTCCATCCTCATTTTCTTCTTATCTTGTACCTTTTGGTGAATTAACACTTCTTTCTGAAGGGCAGGAATGATGGTCTAGGCTACCTCCACCATTAATAATGGCAACTAATAAAATCAACCACAGAATCGAATAAAAAGAAAAAAATAATGGTAACTAAGAGTTTCTATTTGTATAGTGCCTTAACCATTTACACATTTTCCCACGCATGGTTTCATTTACCTTCTTGACTCTCCAAGAAGGTATTATCATCATTAGCCCTATTCTATACGTGATCACACTAAGAGTCAGAGAACAACTTGGTCCAGATTACATGTAACAGTAAGTGGCCTGACTGTGGTTCAAACTCTTTTATCCTATTTTATCTCCACTGTGGCAGGCTCTCTCTGGACCCATTAACTTTTTAAGATTCAGTACTTGTTTCCTTGGGAGACACTGAGGCCTGAGAGGTGAGAAAAGGGATAGTGGTAAAGATGGACTGAGAGTGGGGACTCTGGTTTGAATTTATGCTCCACCACATACCAGCTATCTGGCCTAGCCCTCCAGAACCTCTGTTTGCTTTTCTATAAAATGGAATATTTATCCTACAGAATTATCATAGATATTAGAGATAGTCTGCAAAGGGCCAAGCACATAATAAAATGAATTTAACTGGAGGGCACAGCATATCTGAAAGCCCGGGCAGGGACCCTTGGGCACTTAGACTGTGGGCAGAAGCAAGGGGGCTTTGCCGGGGAGCAGCAGCCTACTGGAGCCCTTGGGCACCAAGGTCTACGTGAGAGGTGCTCTAGTAGGGGCTTCCGACCTGCAGCTGGGGCCTGGGCTGAGGCTAGCTGCAGGGAGAGAAACACAGGACAGCTCTATCCCCACAATCTCCAAGGAATGAAGCAGCAAGCAGATTCCTCAGCCTTCCTCTCCCTGCGTCTTCCTCTGGAGAGCTTGTCTCCTTCTCGGGCCCCTCCGATTTCCCGGCAGTGCCACGGCGCCCTCTAGTGTTGTTACGGAAATCAATTTTCTGTGCTTTTTATTAATATATATATATTTTTTTCCTTGAAGAATTCTGAAACTTTGAGCAGATAAAAAATAATTTTAGGGTAGCTCAAATCGATTAAAAAATATGAGACCAAGTTTTATATCATGTAAAACAAGCTTATATTCATTTGGTTTGTGTAGTGCTGTGTTGTCTTCAAAAGTTTGACTATTTTTAGAGGGTTTAGACTAGTTCTCTTACAGCAACGAGAACGACAAAACTAACAGAAACCATTAACCCCAGGTCTGTTACCAAATATTGGCTTTAGCCCCAATTTGATGTATATTGTAATGACTCAACTGTATTTGAAAAGATTGAGATTCAACATGTATTTTTTCCTTTTTCCTTTTCTGAACTCTAGAAGTAATGTTCCCACCATCTGTTTTTCCCTGACCTTACTCTGATTCTTGGCTAACTGTAAGATAAGTTAATTACTTAATAACTTTTCAAAAACGAGTTATGTAAAATTGTTATATAAAAACATGTGAGAGCCTTGTTTCTGGAAGGAATATCATGTGCTATCCTCAGATGTTTATTAAAATGAAAAAGCTATGGGAACAAACTGGATTTTAGTTTCTATATTTGTTATATTCAAATGACAGCATTTGCTGAAAGGCTACATTTGAATTTTGGATAAAAAATTGCTTTAGAGATAGTCCCTAACTTGCCTTTTTTAGAATTTGTGTTCAAAAATCAAAAAGTGTTCTTTCTCCTAAAAAAATATATGAAAGTAATGTTACCGAAATGATTTGCACTTATCTAAGATTTGAAATATATGTTTCCTCTTTAGATGAACTGTGATACAAATCCCTTGGAAGCTGGACTGGAATATTTTGTAAAGTTAAATAAGGTATGTTTACATTTCAAAGTATGCTTCAAGTCAATTTTAAAATTACGATGCTATTTCCTGACAGAGCCATGCTTTAAAATTTAACCAAGTGTGATTGTAGGAGAAATGAGTTGAACATAAATAGTAAGCATTGCTCAATTGCTTCATATTAACCTTTTGTCAAAATTTAATCAGTTCAAACTGTTGGAGTGTGCTTGTAGATTTAAAATAGCAGAATCTAGCATCTTTAAGGACTAAGTCTAAATTCTAAGATGAAAATTAGTGAGGATAAGATGATTATCTGTCAGATTTTAGCAGACATTTTTGTTGGAATTGTACCACGCGTGTATGTTACAATAGCTCCTGGTGACTTGGGAAGTTGCACATTACCTGATCAAACACACTGTATTTGTTGACTCTCCCGATGCCCTCAGCATGAAGTATCCTTGCCGCAACAGATCTGTCCATCTGCTTGTGAAGCATCTTTGTATGTAGTAATTGCAACATCTGACTATAAGAAATCACACATTTCAGATGTGTTCAGCATAAAATGGATATCATCTGAAAAGCCAGTACAGGCCAGAGAATCATAACTGAGGTGAACACTCCAAAGGGAACCCATTACCAGTGGTTTTCAGTGTGTTCCTCAGACTAATAGCATCAGCCTCACCTGGGAGCTTGTTAGAAATGCAAATTCTCAGGGCCCAGAATGTCTGTGAGTCAGGCCAACAAACCTGTGTTTTAATAAGCCTTGTAGGGGATTCTGATGCATCTAAGGTTTGAGAAGCACTACTCTAAATAATTATTGTGAAAAAGCATATCATGAGGCCAATGTATTACAGACTAGCTCATCTATAAGAGTCTTACAAATATGTATGAGGTTATCCCATTGAGCACCACCTGAGTTCTTATAAAAAAATAGACTTGCAGTTAGTGGTACTATTGAAGGACAGGAACAGCAGCTGCTGCTGTTTAGGGTACCTGTTAGAATTACAAAATAAACCATCCTGCCCTAGGTTCTTATAAGCTAAAGGCTGTTTTCCCATCCTGTGCGAATATGTGAACACATATATATGAATCAGGCTAAAGAGAACTTTTTCATGCCCCTGCATCAGTCCCCAAATTCTGAGCTAAAATATTAACATAAAATATGTGTATTTATAGTATTAGATTTAGGAAAAAGAACCTCCTAAAGGTTTTAAAGGGAATATCTTTCTGTACATTTTTCCCATGGCTTTTATTTTTATGATGTACCATCTGCCTCCAGACCAGAGAAAGCAGGTGCTTGGAATCAGGCAGACCATAGCAGCAGATTGCTCCTTCTGATAACAGAAGCTTTAGTTTAGCTGTTTAAAATAAGGATAAAAATGGCCTGACTTTTGAAAGCACTAAAGTTATGTTGTTGGTAGCCAATAGGTAGATTGATAATTAATTCTTTTGCTTCGGTGTTTGGATATTATCGTTTGGGGAAAAGGCATAGATAAATGATCTCTTCATACTAAAATCAGATTTTTAAAACTCTCTTTACTACTATTAGCAGGTGTGGATTGGGTATTTACTAGTTCTTTGAAATTATATAACCAAAATTCAGCTCAGAACTAAGTTGTTTAATAGATACTTATTTTGATTTATGGTATGTTTTTATAATTTCTGAATTTTGGGTTCTCATTTAGGTGTCACAAAGTTAATTCTTAACAATTTTATTGGGTAAAGGTTCAGGTAGCCCAAGGACCCAGCCCTAACTGAGCCAGTCTTTTTCAATTATGTTGATTCAGGTAGTTAATTGGTATCAACCTAATCATAGTGATGCTTGTTAATCTCCAAGACTGGTGAATAGATTGAATCGATTTTGTTTAGACCCTATTTGGTGGTTTCACAACAACTTTATGACAGTTTTGTAGCAGTCTATAATGTGAAACAGGTTCCTGAAAAACTTACTACCATTACAAACAAAGCTTTGTAACTTGGTAATTCAAGTCCTGTGGCTAAAAACCAAAATGTTACCCAAACTGGCTTCATACAACATTTTAAAACATAATACATTGTAAATCTGTATTTCTCAGAAAATTGATGCTATATGAAAACAGAAGCAGGGGCTAATACAGAGGGATATTTATATTCGATGCCAAAATGAACAAAACAAAAAAATCTTGGCATTTTACAATTGTTTGAAATCAATTCTTTCTTTTCTTGACTTTCAAAGCAAACATAGAATTCTCTGCTTGGTCCTTAAGTGTTTACACTATGATTGTATAGGCCATAATGTTAGGAAAAGATATAGAGAGGCAGACTGTGTCAGAGCTAGAAGGGTCCCTGGAGACCCCTCCCCAGCACCCCTTCTTTATTGAGGGTGGGGAAACTGAAGCAGAGAGATAAAGTGACCAGGGGGAGGTCATTGCTTTAGCTCAGGTGGAACTCGGATCTCTGACCTCATTGTGGAACTTTCTCACCTGCCACTTTTCCCAACGAGGTCCTTTTCACTAATGTGCTTATCAGACTTGAAAGACTGCCCAGGACTTTTTCTGGTAACATGTATTATTTGCATGGACTATCTTTTAGTAATTGATACCTCTTCCAGTCATGTTTTTGTTATAAGTAATTTTGTGTTTATGGTAGGATCAGAATAGCTGCTTTGCCCATTTGAAGGAGGAAAATGTCTGGGTGAGGAGATGGGTGATAAGGCGTCATTAGGTTGAATTGTGTTCCTGTTAAAATCCGTAAGAAAGTAGGGAAAAGAAAAATGGAGTATTGAAGAAATATTTGACCACAAAGGAAGATGTTGTGATGGCCCTTGCTTCCTTCTCAGAGTTGTATGAGCCTTAGTCACCACGGGCATGTGGCTTATGTGAAGCTGATACACATGTACACGCATTCATTCATCTAGTAGACATTTACTTATCAAGTACCATTTATTAAACACCTTGCTAAGCCCAGATCTAAAAATTAAAGATATATTCCTGATGGCTCTCAGATCTCATGAAGCTTGAAACAAATGGTATTTCAGAACTAAAGTCGTAGGGGTGCCTTCTTAGCCTTGAGAATGCCATTCCTCTCGAGCAGGGTTGTCTAACAGTAAACAACAGTGCCATCTCGTGGAAAGTGAGCCACAGGGCCCTGAAAGGAAGCATTTACCAAAACTGCGATACAGGTAAAAATAATTGAATACATACTTTTTAAATCTCCTTGACTAAAAGCCCCTTACCTGAAACAACTCATATCATTGTGCCTAATGGTATTTTTATATGTTCCAAGTAACTTGGGAGGGGGGGAAATTAGTGGCTTTTTTTTTAGTTGGAAATGGAAGAAATACATTAATCAAGAGCAAAAGGAAAATCAGCTGCCTTAGGATGGAGTCATAGTTTTTCTTGGAATTTTCCTCTTGGAAACACTGAATCTTTGTCCATTTCTGGAGAACACCCACCAAGATTCACAGAGACTCAAGTACTAAGTGTAATGTGTTTCAGCAGATCAGAAGAATAGTTTTATTTTTTTCCATAATGTATGTTTCTCCCTCTCTTCCCTCTCCCTTTCCCTCCCCACTCTGTGTCTTGCTTGAGCTTCTAACCCATAGAAACAGAATAAAACGTGATATATATTAACCACAAGTTAGAAAACAACGTTGATTTTAGAAGATGTAGGGTCTTTTTTTTTGATGAAAGATTATTTAAAGCCTAACTATTCAATAAGCAAAAACAAAACAACCAAAAGAAAAAAACACTGGAAAAGAGGTGAATCACACCAATGGGCCTACTACATCCTAAGTATTCAATGAATAGTAGCTAGTATTAAAACATCAAAGTGGAAAGAAACCATCGTTCACAGACAGCAAGTTAGAAAGGAATTTCTAATATGTTATAGTGATAAAAAGTATCCAACTCTCTTGGGGAAATTTGAGGTAAATGGTAACAGGAATTGAGAAGGCAGAAAATTTTCAGTGATTCGGTCTTGGCTGAACATTAGAATCACCTGGGGTATGATTCATTTAAATAATATGCTGCTTGTAAAAAATCCCAGGGCCCAGACTGAACCCAAGATCAATTAAAAAAGAATCACTGGAGTGGGGACTCAAGCATCAGTTTTTGTTTTTTTATTTTTATTTTCATTTCCCCAAGTGATTCTAGAAAAGGCTGAGAATGACTGTTTTAGACCAATGATTTTCAGCTGGCTGAAGATTACTATCCTGAAGAACTTTTAAAAATTACCTGATGCTCTACCCCAGTGGTTCTCAAAGTGTGGGCCACAGACAGCAGCACCAATGTAACCTGGGATGTGTTAGAGCATGCAAATTGTTGGGTACCATCCCAGATCTAAAAAAAATCAGAAACTGCTAGGGTGGGGCCAACTATCTGTTTTAATAAGCCCTCCAGGTAGTTCTGATGCAGTTTGTTTAAGAACATTGACCCACCGCAAACCAATTAGATCGACTCTGGGTTGTAGGGTCCTGGTTTCTTTTTAAAGATCCACAGGTGTTTTTTATGCAATGAAGATTGAGAACCACTGTCTTAGTTCTCTTAAACTCATACCACCTGCAATCCTGAGACTAAACAGGAAAGAAGAAAAACAGGTGGACTGGCCAGAGGATGGTGCTGTAGAATCTGTAGTGGATTGGAAGTAAGTTAGCAGATCTGTGACCTCCTCTGGCTAAGCTACGGGTTAATGATGTTCTGCCCCACATCTTTGTTTTTTCATTTAGAACTGGGAAGTAAGTGAATATTTTTATATCCAGTCACCAAATTCTAGCTGGGTGGCCTGGGAAAGCCATTAGCTTCATTTTGTGCCTGAAATATTTAATCTGTAAAATCTCTCTTTGCAAGTCTAAAATTCTATGAAGTACTACTACCTAGCATCGTGGTTGAAGACGTTGGTGCTATGTTATCTTTATGAGCCACATAATTGTGTCATTTTAATTAAGCCATCCTTATTCTGTCACCTATTTTAGTTGCTCAGGGATAAGAGGAAGGAGAAGAGTGGGGAGAGGAAGAGAAGAAAGGGAAAGGGAGTAGGGAAGTAAAACCTAGGCTGAAGTATAGTTTATCATTCCTGAAACATCTGTCAGAATGTATTAAACTAACAGCCATTGAATCATTATTCTCATATATATCCAATTTCTGTTATGAAACAATATTTTATTTCTACCCTAAAAGCTTAAATGTGCTGTTTAGCTGACTGATTTAGAATTTGGATATCCATGGAAACCCAGATCTAGGAATGATTGAAGTAATTTTTTAGATTGCTTTTACTTTATTTTTATTATTTTCATTTTAACAGTGCAATTGAACATGCAATACATTGACATATTTAAAGCAAACAATTTCATGAGTTTTCGTACATGCATACACCAGTGAAACCAAAACCACAATAAAGACAGTGAACATATCCCTCATCCCCAGAAGGTTGTTCATGCCCCTTGGTCATCCCTATCTCCCAAATCTGCCCACAGCCTCACTTACCCCCACACACCCATTTATCTGCTTTCCGAAACTGTACACTATTTTGCAATTTTTAGAATAACTGAAAATCTATATAAATGGAATCATACAGTATATATTCTTGTGTGTGGATTCTTTCACAATTTGAGAGTCATCCATGTTGTTATTTTTATCAATATTTCATTCCTTTCTATAGCAAATACTATTCCATTGTATGACTATACCACAATTTGTTTATATACTCACTTGTTGATGAAAACTTAGTTGTTTCTAGTTTAGGGCTGTTACAAATAAAACTGCAGTTGTGTCTTGATATACCGGAGAGATAGGTTCCAGGACCACCCAAGGATCTGAATCCGCTTCAAGTCCTGAGGTCAGCCCTATAAAACCCATGGATAGGAGAAGTCGGCCCTCTATTTACACAGACTGTGCATCCTTTAAATACTGTAATCTTCTTGGTTGAAAAAAATCCACATATAAGTGGACCCATGCAGTTCAACCCCGTGCCGTTCAAGGGTCAACTGGTACTATGACTGTTTGTGTACAAGTATTTGTATGAACATATGCTTTCTTTTCCCTTGGGTAAATACCTAGGATTGGATTGGCTGGATAAAATGGCAAGTATATGTTAGCTTTTTAAGAAACTGTTTTGCAAAACAGTGGACCATTTTATGTTTTACATTCCTACCAGCAGTATACAAACATTCCAGTTCCTCTACATCCTTGCCATACTTGTCATGGTGAGTTTTCATTTAACTTTAGCTATTCTAAGACAAGTATATGGTGTCTTGTCATGGTTTTAATTTATTTCCTTAATGACTAATGATGTCAGGCATTTTTTATGTGCCTATTTACCATTCCTAGCTCTTCTCTTGTGAATTGTCTGGTCAAATCTCTTACCCATTTTTACTTGGGTTTATTTTCTTATTATTGAGGTGTTAAAGTTCTTTATGGACTCTAGATATGAGTCCTTTATCAGACACATGCTTTGCAAATTATTTTTCCAGGCTGTCTTGACTTTTCATTTGTCTGATGGTGTCTTTCGAAGAGCAGTTTTTAATTTTTGAATTTTTAAAGTTCTTATCCATTTGTTCTATTACGGATCATGCTTTGGGCTTATATCTGAAAAATCTTTGACTTACCCGGAGTCACAAAGATTTTCTCGTTTGTTTTCTTCTAGAAGTTTTATTATCTTACCTTTTACATTTAGGTAATATGATCCATTTTTAGTCAATTTTTGTATCCAGTGTGAGGTGTGGATTGAAGTTTAATATTTTTGTGTATGGATGACCAATTGTTTCCAGCACCATTTGTTTAAAAGATGCCACGTTCTGTACTTCATTGCCTTTGCCTATTCGTCAAAAATCGGTTGTCCATATGTTTGTAGGTCTATTTCCGGACTCAATTGTGTTCCATTGATTCATTTGTCTTTCTTGATGCTGATGCTACACTGTCTTGATTACTGTAGTTTAAATAAGGTTGTGATAGTCCTGCAACTTTGTTCTTTTTTAAAGTTGTTTTGGCTATTCTAGGTCCTTTGAATTTCCATGAATTTTAGAATCAGTTTGTCAATTTATACAAAAAAAAATCCTACCGGGATTTCGATTGTCATTGCATTGTGTCTATAGATCCATTCAAGTTTTCC
>CM052439.1:128913205-128934604 GCA_028533085.1 Varecia variegata
CTCTCAGAAGTGTTTTGTCCTATACAGGTCTTACACATCTTTTAACAGATTTATCCTTAAGTATTTAATATTTTGATACTATTATGATATTTCTATTTCAATTTTCAGTTGTTTATTGCTAATATATAGAAATACAATTGGTTTTGTATATTGATCTTATATTCTGAAACTTTGCTAAATACACTTAGTTCTGGTAACTTTTTTGTCAATTTTCTACATGGACAATCACGTATAAAAATAAAGCTTTTCTTTGTCTTTTCTAATCTGGATGTCTTTTATTTCTTTTTCTTGCCTTATACTCTTCCCTAGATGTTCCTTATCAGTATGAGGGCATTTCCTTCTATTTCTAGTGTTAAAAGTTTTTTTTTTTTTAAATCGGGAATTAGATATTAGATTTTAGCAAATGCTTTTTCTGCATCTACTGAGATAATCATATCTTTTTTTTTAGTTTGTTATATGGTTTATTATGTTTATTAATTTTCTAATGTTAAGCCAACTGCTCATTTTTGGGATAAAACCCACTTGGTAATGATGTATTATTATCCTTTTATATATTCGTGGATTTTATTAGATAATTTTTTAAAGAAATTTTGCAGCTATGTTCTCCTTAAAGGACTTAGAGCTTACAATTATTTGTTTATTTTTCCCCTTTTTCTTTCAAAGACAATGTAAGCTTCTTGAGTACAGGTGCTGGCAATACAAAATATGTTTTGTTTATCATTTTATTCCCAACACCTAGCTCAGGGCTGGCCCATAGAAGATGCGCAGTAAATGTTTTGATGTTGAAAGCAGTGTCAGGAGATGATGCTAGAGAAGTCCTGGGACCACATCATGAAGGCTCTCATGTGTTAGACTAAGGAATTTGAAGTTTATCCTGGAGACATTGAAGGATTTCAAGTAAGGAATGACACTTTGGTGATGGAAAACAGATTAAAAGTGGGCTGGTCTGGTGACTGGGAGATCATTTTCTCAATTATTGAAGAAATCCAGTGGAAAGATGGCAAAGACTTACAACTACAGCAGTGGTTGTAGGATGGGGAAGAGGAGTGAGTGATACTTAGAAAGTAGGATGGAGACCACAAGAGGGACTAAATGTGAAGGGATGGAGAGGAGGTTGTAGGACACTGTTAATGAACTAGGAAACACAGGACGAGGGGTGTGGTTTGGTGGTGGGAGGATTTGGGGGGTTGGAGAGCTGTGGGATAGCCAAGTGGAGAGTCCTAGAAGGCATCTGAGCACATGGGTTTGGAGAACTCTGTTCTGGAAGTATGGCTTTGGAGCCTCATATATAGGTGGTAATTGAGGAAGTGGAGGAGTGTTGGGAACCTCTTTTCTTAGCACTCTGTACTTACCTCTGCCGTGGTGCTTATCACACCCTTATTCCTGGCCGCCTCCACAGCTAGACTATGAACACTCTGGGGACAGAGGCCAGGAATCCTTAGGACCCACCAGTGTGTCTGATCATTAGTAGGGGCTTACCAAATATTTGTTGAAGTATTTGAATTGGCTCTGCCACTTACTGCTTCTAAGACAAATTGCTTAATCCATAAGCACTTTGGTTTTCTCATCTGTAAAATGAAGACAATATTCACCTCATAAGTTTGTTATAAGTATTAGATGAGATAAGGAATATTTGGTTCCTCACTAAATGTTAGTTCCTTCCCATCTTATAGAATTGAATCTAAATAAATCATTTAGTGAAAAGCAACTATACATGAAATCCTTTCAGTTTTTTGAAGAACCCAGCAAAGAAATTCTTGGGTCCTTATTGAGGACTCATTTCTTCATGCCTTTCTTATTTCCTTTAGTAATGACTTACTTTACATTACAGCTTAAGTGCTATGCTTAAAACCAAATAGGCAATTATTCTTCACTGTAGTCTAGAGAGATGAAAACTGTTATGAAAACTCCGTATGCAATTGTTGCTAAAGCAGTTAAACACAAAACTGATAAAGCCACAGGTCCATTTTGCAGTTTTCCTTTGAATCATTAGATTAAAAAACTGAAAAATAAATGTTCTCTTTAATATTGAATCTAGTAAAAGTCATAGAACACAGGTAAGGAAGGCTATTTTAGTTTTGAATAATCTGGTTTGGTTTGAACATTAATTAACCTGATTATTGGCCTGGCTGAGGAATGATATTTTAAATATTTTCCCCAGGTTGCTATTTTATCCCCTCCTTTTAGTGAATAGGGTCCCTTTTCTAGTTATACTTTTTTGAGAAGGACTTCTTAACTAGTCAGTAATTTTGGTTAGAAAAATGCTAGATGAGTTGTTTCTTTTAAATTGCTAAGTGCAGAGAATGAAAACTACATGTATGTGGGAGTGTTCGTTTTTCCAGCCAACAATAACAGACTTTAGTTGCTAAACTCATAATTTAACATTTTGCTCTCAAAGAGGCATTGAAATTGTTGTGGTTGTGAATTTGTGTGGAACATTAAGAAGCTCTGGATAGTGGAAAAGAAACCAAGAGTTTAGAAACCTGGGTTTGAGGTTTGGTGCTAACTCACTCTGTCACTGTGGCCAAGACCCTTAACTTTGTTGGGCTTTAGTTTTCTCATAAAAAATGAGATTGGACTAAGTTTTCTGCTTGCCTAAGGACCCCTGTGATTCTAATTCTGTGACTATGAAGTGAATAATGCTATACTTTGTCTTGACCGGGGGTGTTAAGTCAATCCGTTTCCCCACATGAATCCAGAATACAGCTTTATCAGGGTTTGTGAGAGATGCACAGGTGCACAGGGCACTGATCAACCGACCGAAGAAAGTTAAGATTTACATAGACTGCAGGTGAGTGATGGCCACATGCTTTACAAAGGGAGTCCTGTCAGGATTATATATGTGAAGCCCATTTTAAATGAGAAATTTTTCGGGAAAGCATTGTGGGACGGTGGCAGAAGCCTGTCACCCAGATCTCCATCTCTGCTGTGCTACTTGCAGTAGCTGATGACCAGCAGGGTCTCTCTGCAGCTCTCCCCATGCCTGTGAACCAAACACAGGAGTGTGATTCCACAGCCAGTGCTGGGCCTGATTTCCAAGGGGAGCTTGATTGAGATGCAGGGTGTTACATTGATTCCCTTATGTTTTTAGAACTTTTGATAGTTAGGTGAAGAGGATTTTGGTCAAAAAGTTAAATCAAACTGATGACTTCCTTGACTTTTCTGATAGGTTCTAACCCCACACAGATGGAATAGAAAAGGTCCAAGATCACATTTTCATAATCTCTGCTCTGATCCCAGATAACCCCCCTACCCTGACTCTCCATGTCAGACCCTACCACTGCTGCTGTCAAATTTGACTTTAACTACTACGTATCTGAGAACTCTCCATTACTCTAAGAACCACAACCAAAAATATACTGATTTGATTTATTTCATTTACATGTTCTTTTAGGTAACATGTATGCTTTTAATAGGGCTAATAAGAGATGAGTAATTTTATTTCACTTACTATCACTTCACAATCTACTTACTATTTTAATGTAGGTGGATGTTATATTTATTTTAATATGTATTACAAGTGGCTGTTGTAATGGCTCTTATTGCTACTTAAAATTACTTAGTTTTTTAGAAAGTCAAGACTATTTTTAGGCTATAGTCTCAGTGCCCCAGCAATTTGTACATTTCTCAAAGACATTAACAACTATTGATATAGTTAATTTGGCAATGACTCATTAAAGAAATATATTTCCATTCTTGTGTCATCTTGAAAGCACCAATTTTAACTACAGCATTAACCTTCAGACACATTTTCTTCTCATTTATAATTAATAACTATATAGTAGAGTAAAATCTACAGTCTTGGGAACAAAGCCAAGTAAAATGAGAATGAAATATCATCACCTCACTTTAAATCTTCCTAAGTCAGGAGCCTAGTTAGTTTGGGAAAGAGGAATTAAGTCAAGAGGTAGGTGCCATCTTCCATCTGTGCTATAAGTCTGTGTTCCTTGTTTTCAATGATTCTTCTTGTTGTTTTTGTTTGTTAGAGTATTATTTTCATTCATGTCTGAGGATGATGTTACTGAAAAAATCACTTCCTTATTCTGGGATATACAGATATAGATGTCAAATTTCATTAATATTAACCTTCAGAGGTGTTTTAAAATACTTTCACATAGTACAAAAATATTATTATGTAATAAATGTCACTCAAAATAGATTCAGATGACCTAGAAGAAATTTAAAAGAAACATTCTTCATTTAGAGCATTTATATTAAATATCAGCTGTACTTTCCAGTGATAGACTCCAGGCCCAACATTTTAAAAAATATGGATAAAATCTAAAAGTGCTGATTTATATCACCATGTAACTGAGCCTCAGTTGACTCATCTATAAACTGGGGGTTCAAATATCTGTCTCCTAGGGTTGTCATGAGAATTAAATAAGCTCATGAATGTGATGTTCTCAGCATAGTGTCTGACACATAGCAAGTGCCTAATAAATTGTAAATGTCACTTACTAATTTTTTAAGTGAATTTACTACTGTAAATTTTTTCTAAAGAAAGTTTTCTCCCCCCTTTCTGTTTCTCTCCTGATTAGCTGATACCTACCTGATGTTCCTCCTTTAGTAAAATTGTGAATTTGGCAAAGGTAGAGTTAGGCTCCCCTTCCAACACTTCTGGTCCCTCTCCTGGCACTACCCCCACAGCTCTCATCTAGCACCCCAAAAGGCCGCCTTTCTGAAAGCTTTGGGCACAGCCAGCTTTCTCCACATCTCCTCCAGAGGTGTAGCAGATATTGGCTTAAGTGGCTCAGTTAAGGTTGCTTTCAATAGAGGAAAAGAACAGGGTTGGGACTCCTGAGGTCTTGGTTCTTAACCAGTTTGTGGATTGCTTATCTTAGGCTGAGTTAATTCACTGCTTTTAGATCCTAAATCCACCATCTGTGGGCTGTTGGGAAGACCAAATTATAATGTAAGTACAAGCACTTGTGGAAAAGGCTGTACAGACAATAGTTATTATGAAACCTACTCATCTTTCAAAACACAACTCAAGCAACTCCTCTGTACAATTGGTGCTGACAGAATGCTGCCCCCAGCCCAGGTAGAATGGGTCATCCTCTTCCTTGGGCCCCCACTGTCCACACCCTCTATTGCAGCATCTGTTAGCTTGCATTTCTGCCTCCACATATTAGACAGTCTTTGTTTTAAATTTACAGAACGTTTGTGATTTTTACACTCTCATACAACAAACAGAACCAACCATGAGTCATGTTTCAAAACTGGTATCACTGATTGGTGCCATATGCTATCATGTGTCATGTTCTACCATGTTTCCAATAACCTCAAATTGTTCTTTTTCCCTCTGGTATGTTGAGGAGATATAATAATTTCAGGACTGGGCATGTTGTGATGTGTAGTGAAGAGGGTCACATTTCCCCAGGGCTCCCCTGAAACTATAAGACCATGTTCTCTTTTTTTCTTTCTTTTTTGTTTTTTTTTTTTTTTTGAGATAGAGTCTCACTCTGTTGCCCGGGCTAGAGTGCCGTGGCATCAGCCTAGCTCACAGCAACCTCAAACTCCTGGGCTCAAGCAATCCTACTGCCTCAGCCTCCCAAGTAGCTAGGACTACAGGCATGCACCACCACACCCAGCTAATTTTTTCTATATAGTTTTAGTTGTCCATCTAATTTCTTTCTATTTTTTTTATAGTAGAGACGGGGGTCTTGCTCTTGCTCAGGCTGGTCTCGAACTCCTGAGCTCAAACGATCCACCCGCATCGGCCTCCCAGAGTGCTAGGATTACAGGCGTGAAGACCATGTTCTCTTAAGATCTGAGTACTCCGGGCCTAACACAGTAGCTGACAGACAGCAGGGGCTTAACAACAGTTGAATAAATAATTAAAATTCTTTAATAGGGGACTCAGAAGGATTAAGAACTTTCAAGATCTAAATGAGTCTCCAATAATAAGGATTCAGATTTTATGGCAGGAGGTGAAGAAACAATGTAGGACCTTCTGGCACTCCACAAGTCACACTGTACAGTGCATTGGAGCTCAGTATTGGTCTAAGTGCTTTTCCACAAAATAAGGCACCAGACTTTTATTCATTGTAGTTATTGACTCCTGTGGAGACAAGAACTCTAAGAAGTACCCCTTGTCATCATTTATCTATGGTAGCAAGTCTCCTTTTAAAAAGATAGCAAAACATTTTGTTGTTGTAGCGTTCTTTCTATATTCAGATGTACAGTTGTCCCTCTATATGTGGGGGATTAGACCAATACCGTATCAGCATCTGGTTGGAAAAAATCTGAGTATAAGTAGACCCATGCAGTTCAAACCAGTGTTGTTCAAGGGTCAACTGAACATGTCTTAACTATAGTGAACTTTGGTTTATGGCTTGTTATCATGAATTTATTCTACATATGAATTCAAATAAATCAAGCTCTTCCTGTGTTTTTTTTTTCTTCCCTCATTAGTCCTGTATGAAATAACATGAGTTCTAGTCTTCTGTAAATTTTTGTGATCTAGTTTCATAATAAAGCTTTATAGTTGGTTCTCACCATCTGGATCACCCTGGGGAAGAAGGGAGTATTGGACTTTGATTTTGCACATGATTTTAACGTTGCCTAATGGAAACTAGCTTCCTGTGTAGGTCAGTAATTTAAAGTTCGAATAGCCATAGACATCATATTTCACTGGGGGTTCATCCTACAGCCTCTGAATCAGTAAAGGAGTGACCTAAAGGGGTCTCAGGCAGAGGACCCCTCCTGCTGCTTCTCTGGGAGGTTAGGAGGGTTTACTGCACTTAGTCCTAAATATTTTACATGCAGAAAGAACTATATAAGTCCTAAATGTTAGTGGTGGGGGACATCTTTGGCAAGAAATACTGCCAATTTCTTGCAGCCAGTGAAGAAATTAAAGTTTGTGGTTGGCTTTTTTCTTTCTTTCTTTCTTTTAGAGAATCATCTGTATATGGGAACTGTTCTGAGAATCTTGCTTTCCACATTGTAATCTCTGATTAAATCTCACTCGCCAGAGATATGATTTATATATCACAAATTCCCTCTCCCCCCAACCAAGATAAGAGATGCTCGTCTGGGCACAGCATTTAGAAGCCTCACCCTAGCGTCCCTCAGGGAACTCTCCTTGCTCTCTCTTCACCCCTGACTAGCTTATCACACTTACCAAGTGTCCCCTGGCGTTTGGTTGGGTAGAATTGTATCTCCCTTATTAGCTAAGCGTCTCCACTGAGGATCATTGCTCACCTGTATGCTCTATTCAGTTGTAAGTTGAATTACTAAAAAATGCAAAAGTCTTCAAGTTTGTCTGTTTCCAACTTTTTTTTTTTTTTAACACATAATGGATTCAAGGTTATCCCTGTAACAATGCCACTTTTACTCACTTGCATGGCATTGGAATAACCCTGACTGTGCCCAGGGGAGTGTATTAGGACTGTGTCATGTATTGCATGGAAGAAGGAAAAAAAAGGTCGAAGAGAACAGTGTTAGAGAATAAGCTCTTTGATCGAAATGTCTGTGTCTGTTTTTGTTACCCCCACAGGGCCTAGCTAGCTTGATGCCTCACACATAGTAGGAGCTCAATAAATCCTTCCTGAATGAACTAATGATGCAGCCCAATAGGTTAATACATTCCAGGGACCCTTATTTTGAAGACGGGAAAAAATATTCTGCATTTTGGGGTTGTTTTAGCATCACATTAAAAATGGGTTTCGTTCTTGTAAAAGCCTTCCTATAGGTAGAAATTGAGTTGCACTTTGCTCACTGACAGGCTGTGTCACTGTCCAGACCCATCGCATACCAGGGTCACTTTCATAATCCACCATCACAATATGCACAATGTTTTTCTGCCTAGGTGGCTGTGGTCAAATTGTCATCACAAGTTATTACCCTTAAGCCTAACATATTCTGAAGGGATAGGTGGCTGATACTGTCATTTGAGGACTAAGAAATATTTGTCTAGACATTTGATCCAATCTGTATTTTTATTTAATGTGTAATTGGCGAGAAAATAGCAAAGACAAATTTAAATGCTTGCATCTCTAACCTTGTCACGGTGTCTGAGCATTCATTCATCATCATTATCTTGGATTCCTGCAGCCCGCAGACTTCATAGGAAAGCAAGCACTGAAACAGATTAAAGCCAAGGGGCTGAAACGAAGACTGGTCTGCCTCACCTTGGCAACAGATGATGTTGATCCGGAGGGAAATGAAAGCATCTGGTACAATGGCAAGGTGAGTACTGAGGACCTCACTGCCAGGGGACACAAGATCTGCAACAGAAACTCCCCTTGTGCCTATATGTTTCCTTTTATACTCTTTTGATATTAATTAATTTATTAGAGGATTGACACACTGTTGATTTGTTGAAGAAACACAAAGCAATTAACTGAAAGGAAAATGAAATGCTGGTCATTTTTGGAAACATAAAATTCTGTATGTTTTGATTACAGAAAATAAACCCAAAGAGTAAAAAATACATTAGACAATGAGGGAGGTACAATTTAGAGGGTAAAATTTAGAGGCTTGCCACCTCCATATCTGTAAATGCAAAAGATGGGTTTTATAAAGAATTTGGCCTTTTGATTTGGCTTCCCATGGATCTTTCAGAAAGAGGCAATTAGCATATTAGCAGAAAAAAATTCCAAAGGGAAACATCTGTGACAATGGGTAGGACTTTAGAGAGTACAGTGAAAAGTGGAAACCATTTGATTCTTCAGGAAGAGTAAAATTACCTTCTTCTCACTTTGGAATATTACTTTTCATTCTATTTGTACTCACTAAACCCAGGTTAGTCAGATAACTTATCAGTGGGATTTCATTTTCTCCACTTTTTGTCCCTATTTGTAAAACGCAATTGGGCTGCCATGTGGATCTGTTTTGGCTGGTGTTATCAGGCAGATGTGGGACACCTGCCTTACACTATGGGAGGGCACAGGCCCTGCAAGGCTCATCAGAGCAGCTGTTCCATATCGAACAGGGTCAGCTTGGTCAATACCCAACACTCAGGGATTCTGTGCCTGGGTTTATTCTCATTTACAGCAGCCTGCTTGATATTGTTTCCATTTTCTCCATCTCTTCAGTAACAAAAAGAGTGCAGTGGGGAAAGCCAGTGGTGTCAAACCACAGCCTTTGAATGACCAAAAAATTAGCAACTTGGGCTAAGGGATGGACCAGTTTGATGTAGAACTGACATCTCCTGAGTTCTTACTATGTACCAGGTATTTTTCATGTACTCTCTCATTTAATTTTACAGTACCCCTGCCAGATATGTATGATCATCTCCATTTTAAAGATGAGACTTTGGAGGCTCAGAGAGGTTAAGTAACTTGCTTGAGGTTACACAGCTAGTGGTTGATGGAGCTGATTTCCAACCCAGGTCTAGTTGGACTGTGAATTTCTGGTCTTTTCTTCTAAGGCATGCTGAATACTCCTGTCTGTTCTCTTTTCTGCCTCCATTGATGTTCCCCTGTAGTCTCTTAAGAATTTAATTATATGCTCACAATTCTTGTACATCTGAGTAGCAGGTGGATGGATGTTATCAGGCACTGTGAAGCCAACAGACTTTTCTCAGATCTCAAGTTCTTCACCTTTCTGTCAGATTTGACAGACTGACCTCTACTTCCTTCTGAAACTGGGTTGAGTTTGCTCTTCTGTTTGAACTGTTCCTACTTTCCTCCTTGTCTTCTCTTTCTGTTCTATATCTCTGGTTCAGTTCTCTTTTCTTAATATATGTTCCTCCTCCAATTTCAGATTTGCCCACAATTCACAAGAATTCTACTGATAACCAGCTCTGCCATTAACTAACTGCCTGACCTGATCCTGACCTGATCTCTGGGCCTCAGTTTTCTCATCTATAAAATGGAGCCATTGGAGGAGATAATGTATAAAGTTCTTTCTACTCTAATTAACTTTTTTCTCAAGTTGTTACATTTCCCCATTTCATCTTTCCGTTGTTTTACATTCCTCACTCTATTACCATTCAGCTTTCTCAGTACTTCCTAATGCAGTCTGTACTTATCCTTCCACCAACATTCTGTTTCACTTAGCCATGGAGTGAAAGACGTATTATATTACTCTACATGCAACTCCCACATCAACCACGATCAACTGACAGATTTTTAGCCATCTTACATATGATGATGCCCCAATTAAAGTTTAAAAAACTCTGAAAAGCCAAGTTCCATTTTAAAATTTTATTTCCTTTGCCCTATGTGTACACTGAGTTTACATGCTGTATATTTCATCTTTCCTACCACATGCCATCTGCTTATAGAGCTGCTAATCTAATTATAGGATTATACCTCTGGGATTTCCTAATGTGCACTTGCCAGCTCTTTGATGCTTAGTAGGGTCATCATTTTATCATGTAAATGGTCCTCTTTTTTATCTTTTTCAGGGGCCCTCCTTTGATCCTCTTTATACTCTGGAATGATAGGGAATATTTTTTGCTTTTTATTTCCCAACTTTGTCCTGACTTGTGTTGCTTTTGGTATTTGGTATTTTATTCTTGCAAATATAATAAAATTATATTTTATTATAATATAATAACTATTATAGGGTCCAATTTTATTCATTTATTCAACATATTTTTATTGAGTATCTACTATGTGCCAGCACTATTCTAGGCACTGGGGATACAGCAGTGAACAAAATAGACAAGAATCTCTGTCCTCATGGAGTTTACATTCCAGGGGAAAGAGAGATAATGAACAAAATAAATAAAGTATGATATATGCCATGTCAGATGGCAATGAATGCCCTGGGGAAAAGTAAAGTCCAACTGGCAGTGCTAGAGAGATTATAATTTTAAATGAGGTTTAATTTTTTAAAATCAAGGCATAAGGCTGGTCATGAGAAGGGTTTGTTTTTGTTTGTTTATTTTTTGAGACAGAGTCTCGCTCTTTTGCCAGGCTAGAGTGCAGTGGCATCAGCCTAGCCCACAGCAACCTCAAAGTCCTGGGCTCAAGTGATCCTCCTGCCTCAGCCCCTGGAGTAGCTGGGACTACAGGCGTGTGCCACCACACCTGGCTAATTTTTTCTATTTTTAGTAGAGACGGGGTCTTGCTCTTGCTCAGGCTGGTCTCAAACTCCTGAGCTCAAGTGATCCTCCAGCCTTGGCCTTCCAGAGTGCTAGGATTACAGGTGTGAGCCACCACCCAGCTGGGAAGGGTTTTCATTATGTTTGGTGGTTTAGTTATAAAAGAAGCTCAGCTGGGAAGGAAGTTTTGAAGAAGAGGTTTGTGGGGGAGTTGGAAGGTTTTCTTTTTCATTATTTATAAACTAAAACACACAGGGACATCCAAAGAAAAACACGATACATCATCCAACTTAAATTATGTTAACTTCCTTCAAAGGCATTTGCCATATTGTCTTCTATAAGTCTGTTAGGGACTGCTCATAATTTAAGAGAGGAATGAGAAAGTGTTAAAAATAAATGAGAATTATTTGCATTGGTAAAAAAGACAGTCAATGTTCAATTGAACAAAGAATAACAATCCACCAGGCATAGGGTGGGGTCAGGTTATTCTTACAGTTCACTGAGCAAAAAGAAGGAATGGATTAATTGAACCTGGAAGATTTTAAGGTAGAACTATTTAAAATTTATGCACAGGAAAACATTTCCCTGGAGATTTAGTAATAAGATAAAAGAAAAAGACTTCTAAAATACCCTGGGCTGCTAACCCCTGGATTAGAGAGAGATTAAAGTAGAAATGAAAGTAAATTCTAGCAGAAAGCAAAGCATATTTTAAAAATAGCACTCACAAAATAAGGATTCTATTTCTTTAGGTAACTAATACAGAAATGACTGCAAGATGAATTACTGCTGGGATGTTAGGAGGTGGGAAGGGCTGAGGAAATGGTGCATGTTGTCTCTGAAGGGCAATTGTGGGCTTTTGACCCAGTGAGTCAGGGGATCGTACCCAGAGACTTGCTCAGGCCTTTCCCTCTTTTCTCAAGATAGGGCACAAAGAGCAAATCATGATAACTCTCCTAGGGCTCCAAACCCAAAATTCGGTTTTACAGACTGGGACGTGAAACCAAGGTTACCAAGAAAGCCTTTCAAAAGCAATGATTCAACCTCCCTGACCCTATTCCCTGCCTGTACCACTTAACTATGATCTAAAAAAGTAAAGCAATTTTAAAGCATGTGTTATACCTTGATAGTTACAACCTGCCAAAGAGAAGCTTTTACTAATGAATGTATTCAAGTTTATTGTTGTTTTTAATCAATCAGTTTTCACCAGAATAAGTTTGGAAATCATATGGAGAGCTTCTGATTTGGGGTTTCAAAGAGATAATTAAAAAATGGGACTACAGAGATAGGAGTCTACATTTAAAGTCATAAATGTGTTAGCGTCTCAAAGATTAGAAGTGTTATAGTAGGACTGTTGACTGTAGTGAACTGTTTGCTGAGGCAGCTGAACAATCACCAGGCTGAGTCATGTCCATGAACGTTTTGAACCCCAGCTCTGAGCAGTCACTGTGCTGGACAGCGGGGCCGGAAGGAATAGTGCAACATTGTGTGGCCAGGAGAAGCCATTTTGAGCAGGGGCATATATCATTTTCTGTTTTGTTGTCTTCCTTTTATTTTTTTTCTATGCAGTATTTTGACTTGACAATTTTTCAAATTTTCTGCTTTTCCGTCTCTTTCATCTTTTCCTTTAAATATGGTTTCCATGAACCTTCTTATCTTCTAATCAGGCTTGTTATGTAGATTTTTTTGACGGCATAAAGCCTTTGTTTTCATCTCCTGAGTTTTGATTCCTTAGTTAATATTGTTCTCTGTTTTGCCATCCCAAGTTACCTTATTTCATCCTCTTTAGTTTTCATTGTTTGCTTCTTTCTTCATCCCTAATGCCATGTCTTCCCTCATCCTGGAAGATTTTATCCCACATGTCTGTCAACCTAATTCTACCCACCTTCAAAGTATAGAAGAATTTTGTTTTGCAATGGGATCTCTCTACATTTCCCAGGCTGGACTTGAACTCCTGGGCTCAAGAAGCAATCCTCCCACCTCAGCCTCCCGAGTAACTGGGATTACAGGTGTGCCCCACCACACCCAGTTCTTGGCTCACTTATTAATCTTCACGTGTAATGCTGCAGCTTCCTGATTACATTTTAGATCTTCCCTCGTCTTATCTACTATTGCCATGCTAGTTTGATGATAGAGGAGAGGGTTTTTTAAGTTTAAAATGAAAATATCCCAGTCTTGCTCCTATCAGATCCCTTGGTATGAAACTGAGTGAAATAGTGCTAGGTATTAAGAAACTAAGTGTTATTACTTAAAAAATGAGAAGTTTCAGAGTAATACAGATGTGTTCCTTGAGAATTATTTTTTATAATTTGTAAACTTTCATTAATCTTTTCAAAATGTGAAATTTTCCTCCTGTGTCTCTGGTGTTTTCCCCACAGACAGCATTTCATAAAAGTTCCATATTGTAAGTTGACTCTATAGTTTAGGTTTTTTCAGCTGGAGATGTGGAGCACAGAGCTGTGGCCGAGATACTGGAGATTGTCGGGTCTTGTTTTCCAGGTGGTCGGCAACACAACATCTGGAAGCTACAGTTATAGCATCCAGAAAAGTCTGGCTTTTGCGTATGTCCCTGTAGAACTAAGTGACGTGGGACAGCAAGTGGAAGTGGAACTACTGGGCAAAAATTACCCAGCAGTCATCATACAGGAACCCTTGGTATTGACAGAGCCAACCAGAAACCGGCTTCAGAAAAATGATGGCAAGGACAAACTTTGAAAAAGACCCCTAGCAATCAACTGAATTATAGTTGCTATATGACTATATTTGAAATTATTATAACTGGTTTTCAGGAAAACAGAGGAAAGCAAGAATTCATTTCAAAATCATCAAAATCTAGATTTAGAATCTTAACAAAATCTTTCTCTTAATTGTTTTCTAAGCATGATAAAATAATGGATTAGTGACTTACATTGTTCTTTCAAATGAAGAAATTTGAAATGAATGTTTTTTTATTACCCCATATTACTCAATCAGCAAAACATTTAGGTGTTTGCTAATATACAATCATTATTATAACTGAATTTAAAGGATATTACCTAATTTTAGTAATATTTGCATATGATTCTTGATAGCTGAAAACAAATTAATAAATTATCTTTTACATAAAAACAAATACAATACTGTTGATGGATTTACTTCATTGAGAAATCTTTCCTTAGGTGGTATTAGTTTTAATTTTTCATAATATATCTATGATGAGAACAGTAAATTTTAACATCAGTCTATAACTAACATTTTTCTTCAATTCTCTGAAATATGTATTATTTTCTTAATGACTTCCCTGAAAGCACCTTTATAGGACATTAGTATTGTCCTTTCAAAGGTTGTTTTAGAAGAGAAGTTACAAAAAAGAACAGAGTCTTCTAAAAAAAGCGGTACTTGTAAACCTTCACAAATGAAGCTGAAACATAAATAGATTGTGCCAGTACAAACACAGTTTGAATACTGAGCACCTCTCTTTGGGACAGAATTAATGCAAGTTGACATCACATGGTGCTGTTGTGAGTGTCATTTCCCAAAGCATTTGACAAAGCAGGTCAAACAAAAACTTAAGAGCTGACAGGATTGTCCTTAGCTCTTTGTACCATGAGAAAAAAAATCCACTTAGAAATCATTCTTTGATATGCTTCTTGAAATTATTTGGATTTAGTTGACTGAATAAACAAAATTTTTTTGTAAAAAGTGGTTTTTCATTTATAATTACTTTATACATACACATTTATTACACATTTGTTGAATTTTTCCTAAGTATTAAAAAACCTCAATGTGAAGCATGATAAGATTCTGTAATTAGAGTAAACTTTAAAATGATTTGTGAACTTATAAGTTTTTAAACCATGCCAAGTTTACATTTTAAATGTTTTATAACAGTTATGATGTATTAGAACTCTTCAAGATGCCGTTTATTTCTGTTTGGTATATCCTCTTACATAAGAAAAGATGGGAATCCCCTTGGTAATAAACATTTCCTAACTATCTTGAATATTATGTAGGCTCTCTGTCCCAGTTCCCATGTTGGGTGCTGGTTAAAGCTTTTGTCTGGGAATTGGGAGATCTGCTTCTCATTTTCTGTCTTTCTTAGTCCTGTGACTTTAGGATGGTTACTTACCATCTCTGAGTTCTTCCTCTGTGAAATAGTAATAGGTTTAGACCCTCCCAGTCTTTTGCATACTGTAATGTCAAGAAGAAATAATAAAAGTTCAGGACTGAATTCATGTCATAAAGTTAATACAGCACTAAAACCAATAAATAATAAGAAGACAATTTATTATTGTCTTGACATTTAGACAAATATTAAACTTTTAAAGAAATTCTACCCACAGCATAAAAGAAATCTACTTCCTAATTTCCTTAAGATTGTTCCCTCTTTTGTTGTATGTTAGGTGCTATTAGGTTTTGGAGGTCATGCCAGCACCCCCACGCCCACCCGGCTGTTGTCCTAGCCTCAGCACCTGGTTTAGCATCCACTGACCAAGGACCTGCAACATAACTTGTCCATGGAAAGAGGAGCTGAGTCAACCAGATTTCTTCCACAGGAACTTGAACTGTGAACCATCAGAGAAGAAGCTGATTAGTACTAAAAAAGCTGAGGCTGCAAAGATGCACAGAAAGAAAAGCTATGAAGCCTAGGATCAATGAGCACTCCCAAAAAGGAGGAAGGCCCTGAGAGAGATAGGGAGAGTGAAAGGTCAGTTTCTGAAGCTTTTGGCTCCTCATGGATTCTTGGCCAGTTCTTGAGTAAGAACCTTGACTTAAAAGAGCCCAAGTAAAACCACTAGCTTCTGGAAAGTGGACCATACACTGAGAGAGACCTCAAAGGAATGGGCTCAGGATTAGTATCAGCCTTGAACAGCCAACAACCAGCATGCTTGAAAGTACTCTAGTGATGTGGAGAAGCCTGTGTCTACAGCTCAGAAAAAACATTCTCAAGAATGTGATGATGAATGATAGGCGCTTTCTTCCCTTGAAAATACACAAAAGTTGGAAAACCCTGCAGACTTTTCAGCTGAGACCTTACAAGCCAGAAGCATTGGGGCCCCATTCTCAGTCTTCTCAAATAGAATAATGGCCAGCCTAGAATTTTATATCCTGAAAAACTAAGTTTCTGATATGAGGGAGAAATAAAGAGTTTCTCAGACAAACAAACACTGAGGGAATTTGTCAAGACCAGACCTGTCCTGCAGGAAGTACTCAGAACTCCATTATACACAGATAAGCACAATAGACACTCATCAGTGTAAAATCACCCAAAAGCTAAAGGTCAGAGCCCAGATACTACAATGGCTCAATAAGTAAAACAAAGCAATAAAGATCTACTCAACAGGATGAACAGAAATCCATCCTACTTATCAAGTCTTTCAATAAATGTGAATGGCTTGAAATCCCCACTCAAGAGACATAGGCTGGCTGAATGGATAAAAAAATAAAAGCCAAGGATCTGTTGTCTCCAGGAAACACATCTAACCCACAAGGACCCATTCAGACTCAAGGTGAAGGGATGGACAACAATATTCCATACAAACAGAAACCAAAAGAAAGCTGATGTAGCCATCCTCATATCAGATAACATAGACTTCAAATCAACAAAAGTAAAGAAAGACAAAGGTGGTCATTATATAATGGTGAAGGGAAAAATTCAAGAAGACATAACAATCCTAAATATTTATGCACCTAACTCAGGTGTGCCAGATTCATAAAGCAAATCCTACTTGATTTAAACAAAATGATAAACAGTAGCATCATAATAGCCAGGGACTTCAACATCCCACTGACAGAAGGGGATAGATCCTCCAAGCAAAAAATAAACAAAGAAGCAATGAACTTAAATGGGACTCTAGAACAAATGGGCCTAACAGACATTTACAGAACATTCTACCCTAAAACTACCAAATATATGTTCTTCTCATCAGTTCATGGAACATTCTCTAAGACTGATCATATCCTAAGCCACAAAACATGTTTGAACAAATTTAAAAAAACAGAAATTATACCATGTATCTTATCAGACCACAGTGGAATAAAATTAGAAATCAATTCCAACAGAAACACTCAACTCTACACAAAGTCATGGAAATTAAACAACCTACTGCTGAAAGATTATTGGGTCAAGAGGAAATTAAGATGGAAATCAAAAGATTGTTCAAACTAAGTGACAAAGGGGACACAAGTTATCAAAATCTGTGAGATTCAGCAAGAACTGTCCTAAGAGAAAAATTCATAGCCTTAAATGCCTACATCCAAAAGACAGAAAGGTCACAAATCAACAATCTAATGAATCATCTCAAGAAATTGGAAAAGGAAGAACCAATCCCAAACACAGCAGAAGAAAAGCAATAACTAAGGTCAGAGCAGAACTAAATGAAATTGATAATAAAAGAACTATACTGCAGATTAATGAAACAAAAAGTTGTTTTTTTTGAAAATTGACAGTCCTCTTGCTAGATTAACCAGAAACAGAAAAGAAAGGACCCTAATAAGCTTAATTAGAAATGGAAAAGGAGATATTATAACTGATACCACAGAAATACAAAATATCATCTCTGAATACTGTAAAAATCTCTATGCACAAAAACTTGAAAACATTGAGGAAATGGACAAATTCTTGGAAAAACACAACCTCCCTAGGCTCAGTCAGGAAGAAATAGAACTCCTGAACAGACCAATATCAAGTAACGAAATTAAAGCAGCAATAAAAAAATCTCCCAACAAAAAAAGTCCCAGACAAGATGGTTTCACAGCTGAATTTTATCAGACCTACAAAGAAGAACTGATACCTATACCACAGAAATACCATCAAGAAGGAAGGAATCCTCCCCAACTCATTCTCCAAAGTCAATATCACTTTTTTTTTTTTTTTTTTTGGTAGAGATGGTGTCTCAGTCTTCCTCAGGCTGGTCTTGAACTCCTGAGCTCAAGCAATGCTCCTGCCTCGGCCTCCCAGAGTGCTAGAATTACAGATGTGAGCCACTGTGCCCAGCCCCAATATCATCTTGATACCAAAGCCGGGAAAGGACATAACAAAAAAAGAAAACTACAGACCAATATTCCTTATAAATATAGAGGCAAAAATTCTCAATAAAATTCTAGCAAACCAAATTCAGCTGGACATCAAAAAATAATCCACCATGACCAAGTGGGCTTCATCCCAGAGATGCAAGGCTGGTTCATCATATGCAAATCTGTAAATGTGATTCACCACATAAATAGAAATAAAAACTAAGACCATATGATCCTCTCAATAGATGCAGAAAAAGCATTCAACAAAATTCAGCACCCCTTTATGATAAGCAGTCTTAACAAAATAGGCATAGATGGAAAATACCTGAAAATTATAAAAGCCATATACAACAAACCCAGAGCCAACATCACACTGAATGGGGAAAAACTGAAAGCATTCCCACTTAGAACTGGAAACAGACAAGGCTGCTCACTGTAACCACTTCTACTCAACATAGTGCTAGAAGTCGTAGCCAGAGCAATCAGGCAAGAAAAGGAAATCAAAGGTATCCACATGGGGAAAGAAGAGGACAAACTGTCACTCTTCACTGACGATATGATCTTATATCTAGAAAACTCCAAAGATTCTGCCAAGAGATTCCTGGAATTGATAAATAAATTCAGCAAAGTCTCAGGCTATAAAATCAATGTACACAAAGGAGTAGCATTCCTATACACCAACAACAGTCAAGCTGAGAATCAAATCAAAGACTCAATACCTTTCACAGTAGCAACAAAGAAAATAAAATACCTAGGAATACATTTCCTAGAGGTAAAGGTCTCTACAGGGAGAACTACGAAACACTGAGCAAGGAAATTGCAGAGGATGTAAACATATGGAAAAACATATCATGCTTATGGATTGGCAGAATCAACATTGTTAAAATGTCTATACTACCCAAAATAATTTATAGATTCAATGGAATCCCCATTAAAGTACAAGTGCCATTTTTTTGCAGGTCTAGAAAAAATAATTCTATGCTTTATATGGAACCAGAATAGCTAAGGCAACCTTAAGCAAAAAGAACAAATTGGGAGACATCACTTTACCAGACTTCAAGCTATACTACAAGGCTATAGTAACCAAAACAGCATGGTACTGGCACGATAACAGAGACCTAGACCCATGGATCAGAACAGAGAATGCAAATATAAAACCCTCATCAGATTTCCATTTGATCTTTGACAAAGCAGACAAAAACATACACTGGGGAAAAGAATCCCTATTCACTAACTGGTGCTGGGAAAATGGGATAGCCACATGTAGAAGACTGAAACAGGATCCACACCTCTTACTACTTACAAAAATTAATTCACAATGGATAACAGACTTAAACCTAAGGCATGTAACTATTAGAATTCTAGAAGAAATGTTGGAAAAACTCTTACAGATATTGGCCTAGGCAAAGAATTTATGAAGAAGACCCCAAAGGTAATCATAGCAACAACAAAAATAAGTAAATGGGACTTGATTAAATTAAAAAGCTTCTGCACAGCCAAGGAAACAATCAATAGAGTGAATAGACAACCTACAGAATGGGAGAAATATTTGCATGCTACACATCTGATTAAGGGCTAATAACCAGAATCTACAAATAACTCCAGCAAATCAGGAAGAAAAAAATCAAACAGCCCCATTAAAAAGTGGGCAAAAAACATGAACAGAAGCTTTTCAAAAGATAGACTAATGGACAATAAACATATGAAAAACTACTCAATATCTCTAATCATCAGGGAAATGCAAATCAAAACCACAATGAGATATCACCTAACTCCAGTGAGAATAGCTTTTACCAAAAAGTCTCAAAATAACAGATGCTGGCATGGATGTGGAGAGAAAGGAACACTTATACACTGTTGGTGGGACTGCAAACTAGTACAACCTCTATGGAAAGTTGTATGGAGATACCTCAAAGAACTAAAAGTAGACCTACCATTTCATGCAGCAATTATTGGGTGTTTACCCAAAGGCAAAAAAGTCATTTTATTGAAAAGACTTACACTCAAATGTTTATAGCAGCATAAATCACAATCACAAAGATGTGGAAACAACCCAAGTGCCCACCAATACATGAGTGGATTAATAAAATGTGATATATGTATACCATGGAGTACTACTCAGCCATAAAAAATGGTGAATCAATACCTTTTGTAACAACCCGGACGGAACTGGAGACCATTCTTCTAAGTGAGGTATTGCAAGAATGGAAAAACAAATACCAGATGTACTCACTATTAAATTGGAACTAATCAATCAACACTTGTGTGCACATATGGTAGTAAAACTCAACAAAAATCAAGCAGGTGCAATGAGGAGCAGGGGATGAGTAAATTCACACCTAGTGGGTACAATGCACACTATTGGGTGATGGGTACACTTACAACTTTGACTTAAACTGTACAAAAGCACTTCATGTAACCGAAATGTTTATACCCCCGTAATATTCTGAAACTAAAAAAAAGAAAAGAAAGAAAGGTGAAAGGACCTCAAAAACATTTTTTTGTAAGTCTGGTTTATGACCTTACAGGCCTTTAAGAAGACCCTCTCCTCCTCACTTAGAAATAGTAAGAACAAATCCATCCCTAATAGTTTCTAGAACTGAATGTATCATGAAAATAACTTAATAGCTGACATCTAAATTAACAAAGTTTGAGTCTTCTTTATCATGTTCAAGTCTATGTCCTTCTGGACTGTTTAGAGTAGTAATGGGGCAATGAGTAACACCAACCACAATTTACCATATATAGTTAGTGAACTTCAGGTTTTCTCTCTGAAGAAACGCCTCTTACTATGCTTATCTCTTTATCCTCTCTTCCTCTACCCCAACGGCATTAGACATTTAGAGATAAAGTGTTCAAAATTGCTTAGTCTTTGTATGCAATATTTATCATATTCAACGGCAATGAAACAAAAACAGTTGGGGGAGAAGCACTGAAACCCAGGAATCCTGACTTCTGAGTATAACCTGTAGCCAGTCAGCACAAGCCAAGAACTAAGGGCTCTGCAAAGTACAGAAATCAAGAGGCATAGCATTAGCGTCCATGAGAGTCTCGTACATGGCCTTTAGGTTTTATTAATACAAACTTGTTCATAGCGGAAGACTTACTCTTGGCATTCTGTTCTCATTTATAATGAATTTTCCTTTTTGTTTAAATGTATATTATGTTATTACCATTATTATTAATATCAGAAAGAGATGATATATGCACAAAGTTTAACATTTAGAAGGTATTAAATGGTATATGGTGAAAAGTTAGTCTCTTTCCCATTCCTGTCCCCAATCAACCAGTTTGTCAACAGACAACCAATGTTATAATTTCTTCTGTATCTTTCTTGAGATACTCTATAAATATGCAAGCATCTCTCTCTCTATATACACACACATATATATATTTCTGCACACACA
>CM052439.1:128934704-128947393 GCA_028533085.1 Varecia variegata
AAGCAAATGAAAGCATACCAATCATGTTTTTTGCCTAACTTTTAGAAATTAATGGTATATTGAGATTATCCCATATCATCCTTTTAAATGATTGCTGAGTATTCCATAACTAATTTAACCAGGCCCTATTATTAGCCTTTTTCTATTACAAATAAGGCTAAAATGAACATCTTGTTGTATATGGTATTTCTCACATTGAGTATATCTACAGGATAAATTCCTAGAACTGGAATTGCTGGATTAAAGTGTATGTGCATTTTGATAGATGTGCAAAATTGTTCTCTTTAGAAATTGTACAAAATTTCATTTCTGTGATTAATGCATAAGAGGGCTTGTTTCTTTACACGCTCCCCAAAGCAGTGAGTTATCACTAGTATTAGGGGTATGTTATTGAAGTTTCTATTTGAATTTCTCTTTCTGAGTGAGGTTCAGCATCTATTCATATATTTACTGGCCACTTATATTTCCTTTTCTGTAAACAATTATGTTTCTATGCTTTGCCCATTTAAAAATTAGATTGTTATTCTTTTTCTTATTGACTTTAAGAGATAAGAGATTTTCACTTTGGGTTAAATAGGTTTTGTAAGGGTTAGAATGCAAACCAGGTGATTATGTAAAATATTTATTTCTATGTAAAAAATACATTCTGTGTTCCAAGCACCCCATCTGCCAAACAATTAACTTTTATCCCACTTGTAAATTGGGAGATGCTTTTATTTCTGTCCCAATTTCTGCATCTTCCAACTAATTTAAATTGTTTTTACTGATATGACTATACTGGGAAAGCCCTAAAAATACTAATGATTAAACTAACTCAAACAATAGAATAATTTAGTAATCAGTAGGATACAAATTACCATACAGAATTATCATACTATCAGTAGCCTTCATGTCCACAAATAATGACCAGTTAAAAGTTATAATGATAGAGAAAGCCCAATTTCAATAGCAAAAGTGAAGATAAAATATCTAGGAATAAATCTAACAACAAAAATACAAAATTGGTAGGAGGAAAATTAAAAAATGAAAAGACATCCTTGTTTTTAGATATGACAACTTAGTATCATAAGGATTTTGGTTCACCTCAAATTAATTTGTAAATTTAATTCAGTTCCAATAAAAATTCCAACAAACTTTCTAATGGAACTAAACATGTTGCTATGAAAGTTCATATGAAAAATAAACATGCAGGAATAGCCAGGAAAATACTAAAATTGAAAAGCTATGAGGAGTCACTAGCCCTGCTGTATATGAAAACATACTGTAAAGGCTCTAGAACTGAGCCCGTCTGGCACTATGAGTGAACAGATAGGCTAGTGGATAGAACTGAAAGCCCAGCAATAGACCCAAGTATATATGGAAATTAAGCGTATGATAAAGGTAGCATCTCATATCACTGGGGCAAAGATGGACCTCCCTATGAATGGTGATAACTAGGTAGCCATTTGGAAAAAGAAAATTAGATCCATATTTCACATCATACACAAAAACAAATGCCCATGGATCAGGGCGCTAAATGTAACAACTGGAACCATACAAGTGTTAGAAGAAAACATGGGTAAATATTGTTTTCCATTTGGTATAACAATAGTCTATGACTCAAAATACACATGTAATAAAATATTGATAAATTTGTCTAACATTAAAAAATATATTTTGCATATTAAAAATACCAATTTGACAACTGATGAACTGGAATAAAATATTGCGATACATATCACAATTAAAGGAGTAACCTCTCTAAAAATAAAGAACTCAAAATGGAGTGGGAAAAGACCGAAAACTCAATCAAGAATGACACAATTTACAAAAATGATGTAAAAATGGCCCTTTATCACATGAAAAGATGTTTAACTTATTCATAAGAGAAATGCAAACACAAAGAAAAAACTACATCATTTCTCAAATCAGATTGGCAAAAATTAGAAAGTATACTACTTTTTAAAGACACTATATTTTTAGAGCAGTTTTAGGTTCATAGCAAAATTGAAAGGAAGGTACAGAGATTTACCATATATTTTTGGTTCTTATAATATATGCATTGCCTCTCTCATTATCAATGTCCTCCACCAGGATGGTATATCTGTTATAACTGACGAACCCATATTGACACATAATCACCTAAAGTCCAGTTTGCTTTAGGGTTCATTCTTGGTGTACATTCTATGGGTTTGGACAAATATGTAATGACATGTATCCACCATTATTGTATCATAAACAATAGTTTCACTGCCCTAAAAATCCTCTATGAGTCACCTGTTTTTCCCTCCCCCCACCCTCACCCCCACTACCAGCCCACCCGTATCCTCAACCCCAGGCAACCACTGACCTTTTTTACTATCTCCATGGTTTTGTTTGAATATAGTTTGAACCATACAGTATGTAGCCTTTTCAGATTGGCTTCTATCACTTAGTAATATGCATTAAAGTTTTCACCAGGTCTTTTCATGGCCTGATAGCTCATTTCTTTGCTGAATAATATTCTATCATCTGAATGTACCACAGTTTATTTATCCTTTCATCCACTGAAAGATATCTTTGTTGCTTAGAAGTTTTAGCAACTATAAATAAAGCTGCTATAAACATCTGTGTGTAGGTTTTTTGTGTGAATATAAGTCTTCTACTCTTTTGGGTAGATACCAAGGAGCATGATTGCTGGATGGTAGGGTAAAAGTATGTTTAGTTTTGTAAGATACTGCCAAACTGTCTTCAATATCGTACTTTTTAGTTACTAATGACAATGAAAATTGATACAACCTATACATATATGGAAAGGGGGGCGGAATAGAACTGGAGGTATTCATTATGAACTCATGGTTTTTTATGTATGTATAAAAATATGTATATGTATAGATATTTTAATAGTATGTGGGTGTGTACATATACACACACATATGTGTGTGTATATGTACATACATACATCTAGTTCCTATCTTTGTCTTGTGAGAGATCCTAGAAGCAATGACAGCCCAGTGGCAGTGAGCACACCTAAAGCACAGATCTTGGTTTCTAAATACCATCCTCTACTAAAAAGAATTAGGGTTCCTTGGAGAAATGCCTCATTCTAGGGATGAGGAAGAAAAAGCACAAGATGAGCCTAGAAAATCTCATTGTACCAAAAAGTAAGTAAACACTCAAAGATCAAAGAGGACATGCTGAAAGGATGTAAGAGCCAAAACTTACTCTGGAAGATTTACAAGGACAAGGAACTTGTGTCTACCCCACCGGACTAGCCCTAAGCTGTTCCCCTTATAGGAACTCCTGTAATGAGGTTATAAAGATAGATAACTATACAAATCCTGACCCAGAATGCTACCGGCTATTTGTGGCGCCAAATAGCACCTGGTTCACATGCACAACGGGCATCACCCCCTGCGTGAGACCCGCAGTGATATTACAGGAAAAAGATCTTTGCGTGTTGGCCCACATTGTTCCCCAAATCTATTTTTATTCCAGTGATAGTGGTAGAGAACATCTGCTGCTCTCAGCACCATGGCGAGTTAAAAGAGCCATACCCCTTCTAATTCCCCTGCTACTAGGACTGGGTATTGCTGGATCAGCAGCTGTGGGAACTACTGCGCTTATAACTAGTAATCAAAATTTTAAAATCCTCAGTCAACAGATTGATCTTGATTTGAGCGGGCTAGAAAAGTCTGTCAGGCGGTTGGAACAATCAGTAGATTCCTTAGCAGAGGTGGTCTTACAAACCCCCCAAGGGTAGATCTACTGTTTCTTAAGCAAGGGGGATTATGTGTGGCCCGGGGAAAAACGTGTTGCTTCTATGTAAATCATTCAGGAGTCATAAAAAACAGCCTTTCCCAAATACGTAGTAGGCTCCGCGAGAGAGAAGAGCAACGACAACAGGATAACACCTGGTATGAGAATTTATTCTCCTGGTCCCCATGGTTAACCACACGCCTGTCATCGATAGCAGGGCCATTGCTTTTACTTCTGTTGGCTTTACTAGTGGGCCCATGCATCTTAAATTGTCTGTTATCATACATACAAAAGAGAATACAGAGTGTAAAGCTGATGGTGCTACGCACCCATTATCATCATATTTGTGGAGATGAATCAAGGATTTGATTCGCCATTAAAAATCAGTGGGGAATGTTAAGGGCTATACTTGTGCTAGAATCTTAATATGAAGAGCAATAGTACAGCCATTTTGTGTGCAAAGCCCCCGAGGAGTGACTTGTTACCTACTAACCTTTGAGTTAAAGAATTATGTTTCAAGGACAAGGGAGAATGAAGCAATCAACTTGTAACTGATTGTTTAAATTCACTAGCTGTAGGCAGTATACTTTACTGTGCTTAGAATGTCCTTTGAATTAACTGATGCTATCGGCTTCTGTAACTCCCTTGCTTACAGATAGATAATGATCAGAACAAGTGGTCTGAGGCTGGTCCCAGCCCTCCCCCCACCCCCTGTGATGGGATAATGGAGATTATTGCAACACTAAAGAATTCCAAGACATGTGCACAATGACACGTGAACCCTTGTAGCAAAAGTATAAAACCCTTTTGCTTTTTCGGCTCCGGGCCACTCTCCGGGCCACTCTGTCTCTGGAGCAGGGGTGGTCGCTGGCCAGCTAATGAAGACTCACTAATTCGATCACATTCGGACTACGTGGTCTTGTCTCGCACTCTGGACCATAACAAACTGGAGGCCAAACTGTTTTTTCTTTGGTGATGGTGGTGGTGGAGGGGGTGGGTTGTCACTTCTTTCGATAGAGTTCATTTGCATATGTACAAACAAGAATTACTTGCCATTGTTATCTTTTATCTACAATTTATAAAGATGTAAAATAATCCCTATGGAATCAGACTCAGATAGCCTGAAAGGATGTGTTCTCTAGGCAATGCAAAAAATTTTTTCCTACTCCTGTTAACAGCTATAATCTCTCTCCAGACATAGAGTAGGCAGAAAGTCCTGGATGGCAACAGGAATACACTGGTCATAAGGCTAACTTCCCAATTCAGTAAGCATGTGGTTATAGGGATTTTTCCTTCCACCCACGGATATTTTAAGCAAATTTGATATTGTACTTCTTTGATTCACTGCGTGGTCAGGGAACCAGCTCCAGAGTGGGCTCACACCTGGATAAGTGATTGAGCTACCTAATGTCCACACACTTCAAAACAACTCCCAAGGCAACCTGGAAGTAGAACTGCACCTTCCAAAGGGCACTGGGCAGTCCCACCGTCTATTTAGCCCCCTGTTTGCTAGTGGTAAGTGGTTTCATGGCTGTACCCTATTCATAAATTAATCTGAAACACCATCCAGACCTTTCCCTCTTCATCGTCCTCCCACCGTCTCCAAGCTGGGCTCGAGCTAAAAATGACTTTCTAGTTAAAACATCATGGTTCAGGATCTGGAGTCAGAGCCTCAGCCATTTACAAGCTTTTTTCTTCTGAAAAATGAGCACTAATTATAATGCCTAGCTGCCAGGGTTGTTTCAAGATTTACAGGAGACAAGGGCTGTGAATCTGCTTTGTCAACTGTCAAGCGTTATTAAAGGGAACACATCTCCTCTTTTAGGATGCCAAGGGGCAAAGTTCATCGATGGGCCTTGGTCCCTTTCAAGCGTCGGCCCGGTTTCCACAGAGCTGGGCTGCGGGAGCCCACGGGTTCGTCTCGGCTGGCTCCTCCCCCGCCACAGCCGGGCCCGGGTCGGAGGCGGCGGGGGCACGAGCGCCCGGCCTCGCCAGCCCACGGCCCGCTGGGGGTGCAGTCCCGTGCCGGGGCGGGGCAGGCCCCGGCCGCTCAGTTCCTGCTTCTATCAGCGGTACCCGGGGCTGGTGTTGCCACAAGCACCCGGACCGCGCGCGGCTAAGGATGGGCCCGCGCGGCACGGCGAGCCTGCTCCCAGGCCCCAGCCCGCGGCGGCCGCTCCTCCTTGCCGTCCTCTTGCTGCTGCTGCTGCTGCTGCCGCCGCCGGGCTCGGGCGCCGGGGCTGGCCGGCCGCCCCACCTGGTCTTTGTCCTGGCGGACGACCTGGGCTGGAACGACGTGGGCTTTCACGGCTCCCACATCCGCACGCCGCACCTGGACGCGCTGGCGGCCGGCGGGGTGCTCCTGGACAACTACTACACGCAGCCGCTGTGCACGCCGTCGCGGAGCCAGCTGCTCACCGGCCGCTACCAGGTACGCCGCGGCCCGCTGCCCTCGGGTTCCGGACCGCACTGCTTCCGGCCCAGCTGCGAGACCTCGGGCGCTGGCAAACGGGCACAGTCCCCTACACCTGGTTCAAGCCCAGTGGCTGCGCCGCGGAGTCCTCGCTCCTCGTAGGCCGGCACCAGGCGCGGCCTCTGCGCATGCCCGGCCCCAGACGCCCCGCCTCTCCGGCTTCCAGCGGGGTTTTCCGTGTTTCGTTTTCTAAAGCGGGGCGGAGGGGTCGGCGTGCGCTCGGCGGGCGGCGCTGAAGTGCGGGCGCGGAGAGGCCTCGGGCCGGGCGCCCAGGGGTTAGAGCTGAAACAAAGGGGAGAGTTAAAATGAAAGAGCGCCCGCAGTGGGTGCGACTCCGGTACCCCGAGAACCCAGAGGTCATAGGTTAGGACTGTCATTTTTCCAGGTTCTCGACACTCCTGGAAGGAAACCACTTACGTTGGTTTTTCTTGGGCTGCTGACATTTAACCTTGTATTGAACTCCTCTAAGTATCTTCATTATCTCTTTGAAAGCTTCTCTATAGAGACGTCTCTGCAGTTAAAAGAGAAAATACACAAGTAGAGAGTGTGCAGATAGATGACTAAGAACAGCGAAAACATTTGCATAGTGCTTTTCTGTTTTTAAAGTTAACTATTGAAACGGCCCATTAGGTCGTTATTATCTTTAACCCCCTTTTACAGATGAGGAAATAAGCCTGCATAGGTTCTATGACATGTTAAGAATCACACATGTGATTAATAGAAAGTGGGAACGCTGAGTGTTGTGCTTTTCCTGCATCCACTAGTCGTCCCAGGTCTGTAAAATTGGAGTAAAGGGATGTTCCAGTAAAGAAGGGAAAAGAGACAAGGCAAGGTCTGCCGCAAAGGGAGCATGCTCTCAACTAAGAGAACTGAACTCAAATTGCAAAAGAATGGAAGGGCCATTCAGTTTTCCAACTTCCTCCCTTCCAACAGACTTGAACAGGAAAGCAAATACCACCTTCAAAAACCTGTTCCCGTAATTGGCTGCTTTTGTTCCCTAAAACCCTTCCCCACCAATCTTGGAGAAAAAAATTGAGAATTTAGAGTACTCCCTAATAAGTGAAGGAAGAGCAGAAGCTAGGTGCTCCCCAAACGGTTTAGAGACCTCTCTGTCAAAAAAGCAGGCTAGCCTCCCCAAACATTTTTTATGACTTTTTTCACCCACTTGATTTTGTTAGAGTTCAAGAAACCCAATTAGAAATTACCTTGGGTTAGCAAGCATTTCCTTTTAAAGGAGTAGATATTTCAGAGAGGGCTAAGGAGCCTCATTGCCTTCAGGTACTAAATGCTGGTACTGTTCTGAGCACTTTACAAGTATTAACTCATTTCCTTCTCACAGTGACCCTATGAGATAGGTAGTACTATCATCACTTCATCACTCCTATTTTATAACAAGGAAGCTGAGGCTGGAAGAGGTTAAGAAACTTGCCCAAGGTCACAGGACTAGTAAATGGTGGATGAGGATTTGAACCAGGCATTGTGGCTCCAGGGTTGGTGCTTACAACCACTAACCCATATTACGAACTCAGAATTATTAAACATATCACCACAGCTGCTTCATATATACTAAGTTATTCCTTATTATTTTTGGACATTTAGGTCATTCCTAAACATCTCAATTTAAAATCAACCTGTCATATTTCTAAGTTAGGAATTGCCTATATTATGTGTAAAATAAAAATAGATTTTATTTCTTAGTCATTTGTTGTGCATAATTTTAAACAATAAAATGAGGGATATTTTTGACTATTTCAAAATTAGGTACTTCAAACAACTGCTTAAGTGTCGTATCTGTAAACTTGGAAGTCATGCTTTACGTTAATGTTCAGAGACTCCTTTCCTGTAATTATATAACTTCAGAGAAGAAAAGCACAGTGATAAGCCTACACTGACTGATTGGACTTTGTATTCTCATGAAATCCTGAGTTTTTGGTTTTTGGTTTACAGAAGTATGTATTGAATAAAGAGGACTGGTTAGGAATTATGGGATTAGGTGTCAGTCTTGGCTGTATCCGACTCTGACCTCACTGAATATCATCTCCACATCTCTAAAATAGAGGAGTTGGGCTGAACTTTAGGCTCCTTCTGCCTCTAAATTTCTTTGACTCTAAGGCTCTTGTGTCCGTTAGGGCAAGTTTCTTACTTGGCGAATGTATATTACTATACCTATTAACCCTATTGGCAGAAAAAGAGATTAATCTTGTCCAACACAGTGCACATTACAAATTGCATGAGCTACTTGTTTTGCTGCTAGAAACTTATTTACAGGAACATAAATTCTGCCTTTTATATTGAGATGTTTAATCATTCAAAATCCTCACAAATGAACCTTTTAAAACCTGTATGCTCTGGTGAAATATGGTTAGAGCCTGGGTGGGGGTCAGGAGGTCATGGGGAGATTGATCAGTGGGTGAGGTAAGTAGTTACTGGTCAATCCAGGAACTAGAATTCAGGTCTCTCTATACTCAGGCTAGTCCTCTTCCCACAGCCCTGTGACTCACTCATTCATTCATTATTTTAAAACTCTATATTTTATTTATTTTCAAAATAGAAAATACATTCACATGGTTTAAAAACTCAAAAGTTACAAAAGGGCTTATATTGAAAATCTCCCCCACTACACTCTCTCTCTCTCTCTCATCCTCATCAGTTTTTTTTTTTTTTTTTTGAGACAGAGTCTCACTCTGTTGCCCGGGCTAGAGTGAGTACCGTGTCGTCAGTCTAGCTCACAGCAACCTCAAACTCCTGGGCTTAAGCGATCCTACTGCCTCAGTCTCCGGGGTAGCTGGGACTACAGGCATGTGCCACCATGCCCGGCTAATTTTTTCTATATATATTTTTAGTTGGCCAGATAATTTCTTTCTATTTCTTTCTATTTTTAGTAGAGACGGGGTCTCGCTCTTGCTCAGGCTGGTCTTGAACTCCCGACCTCGAGCGATCCACCAGCCTCGGCCTCCCAGAGTGCTAGGATTACAGGCGTGAGCCACCGCGCCTGGCCTCATCAGTTTTTATGTCTTCATAATATCTTGTTAAATGGATATATTGTAATTTATTTAACCAGTCACATAATGATGGACATGTAGGTTGTTTTCAGCCTTTCGATATGTCAAAGAATGATGAAGTCAGTACCTTGTATATATCCCATTTTGCATATATTTGAATGTATTTGTAGGATAAATTCCTAGAAAAGAGATTATCTGGGTTTAAGGGTAGATACCTTTATAATTTTGATAAATATTACAAAATTGCACTTCAAGAGGTTATACCAATTTACATTTCCACCAGCAATATATGATATTGATCATTTCCCAATATTCTTTTTTTTAAGTTGTAGTTCACGTGCTATAAAATTCACCATTTTAAAATATGTAATTCGGTGGGTTTTTTGGTATAATCACGAGGTTGTACAATCAATATTTTCATCACCTCAGAAAGAAACCACATAACCATTAGCAGTCACTCCCTAATCCCCCAATCAATCTATCAGCCCCTGGAAAACCACTAATCTACTTTCTATCTCTGTGGATTTGCCTATTTTTGACATTTCATATAGTTGGAATCATACAATAGATGTCCATTCATCTATGTTGTAGCCTGTATGTTTCCCTTTTATGGCTCAATAGCATTCCATTGTATGTATATATCACATTTTATTTATTCATCAATTTTTTTGTTTGTTTTTGAGACAGAGTTTTGCTCTATCACCCATGTAGAGTGCCATGGTGTCATTGTAGCTCACAGCAACCTCAAACTCCTGGGCTCAAGCAATCCTCCTGCCTCAGCCTCCCATGTAGCTGGGACTACGGGCACTCACCACAAAGCCTGGATAATTTTTCTCTTTTTAGTAGAGATGGGATCTCACTTTTGCTCTGGCTGGTCTTGAATTCCTGACCTCAAGTGATCCTCCCACCTCAGCCTCCCAGAGTGCTAGGATTACAGCCGTGAGCCACTGTGCCTGGCTTCTATTCATCAATTGACGGATATTAGGTTGTTTCTACTTTTTGGCTATTATGAATAATCCTGCTGTGAATATCCATGTAAAAATTTTTGTATGAACATATTTTTTTTTTTCAGTTCTCTCGGGTTAATACCTATGAGTGGAATGCCAGATCATATGGCAACTCTATGTTTAACTTTTTGAGAAATTGCCAGACTGTTTTCCACAGCAGCTGCACCATTTTACGTTTCCACTAGAAATGTATGTGGGTATTAGTTTCTCCACATCCTTGCAAATGCTTGTCATTATCTGTCTTTTTGATTATAGCCTTCTGGTCATCCTAGTGAGTATGAAGTGGTATCTCACTGTGGTTTTGATGTGCATTTTCCTAATAACTAAAGATATTTGAACATCTTCTCATGTATTGTTGGCCATCTCTATATCTTCTTTGGAGAAATATCCTTTGTTTATTTTTTAATTGGGTTATTTGTCTTTTTATTCTTGAGCTGTAAGAGTTCTTTATGTGTTCTGGGTACTAAACCCTTATCAGATATATGATTTGCAAGTATTTTCTCCCATTTGTGGGTTGCTTTTTACTTCCTTTGGTACACAACTAAAGTTGTTAATTTTGATGTAGTACAATTTATCTGTTTTTCTTTGGTTGCTTATGCTTTTGGTGTCCTAAGAAATCATTGTCTAATCCAAGATTATAAATATTTACCTCTGTGTTTTCTTCTAAGAGTTTTATAGTTTCAACTCTTACATTTAGGTTTTTTTACATTTTGAGTTAATTTTTGTATATGATTTAAGGTATGTGAATGCATGTGGATATTCAGGTGTTACAGCACCATTTGTTCAAAAGATTGTTCTTTTCTCATTGAATGTGCTTTGCACCCTTGTCAAAAAACAATTTACCATAGATGTATGGGTTTATTTCTGGACTCACAATTCTATTCCATTGATCTACATGCTTACCCTTGTGCCAGTGCAACACTGTCTTGATTACTGTAGCATTCTAGGTTTCAGAATCAGAAAGCGTGAGTCCTCTAATTTTGTTATTCTTTTTCAAGATTGTTTTGGCTATTCCAGGCCTCTTGCATTTTCGTATGAATTTTATGATCAACTTGTTCATTTCTATAAAAAAGGCAAGTGGAATTTGATTAGCGATTGCATTGATCTGTAGATCCATTTGGAGAGTATTACTACCTTTATAATATAAGTCTACTAATCCATGCACATGAGATGTCTTTCTGTTTATTTAGGTCTTCTTTAATGTCTTTTAACAATATTTTATAGTTTTCAGCATATAAGTTTTGTACTTATTTGGTTAAATTTATAAGTATTTTGTTATTTTTGATGCTATTGCAGATGGAACTTTCTTAATTTCATTTTTAATTGTTCATTGCTATTGTATTGAAATGCATCTGATACATGTATGCTGCTCATTTTGCAAACTTTCTCAACATATTAGTTCTAATAGTTTCTATGTATATGTATGTGTGTGTAATTGTTAGGGTTTTCTATATATTTATATATATACAAGATCATGTCATCTGCCAATAGAAATAATTTTACTTCTTCCTTTCCAATCTGGATACCTTTTATTTCACTTTCTTGCCTAATTGTCCTGGCTAGAACCTCCAGTGCAATGTTGACTAGAAGTGGCACGAGTGGACATACTTCTTTTGTTCTTGATTTTAGAGGGGAAGTGTTCAGTCTATAACCATTAAGTATGATGTAGTCATTCATTCATTCAACAAATGTTTATTGAGTAACTAGTTATGCCAGTGTACTCTGGGGATATCCTGGTGCTTACAGTCTGGTGGGGGCAGGGTGAAGGGAAGGAGTGACCAAGAGGGGGAGTCAAATAAATACATATAAACAAATAAGTATGGTGAATTTAAATGGAATGACAATAAATGTGGGGAAGAAAATGAAGTAGGTAAAGTGATAGTGACTTAGGAAGGTGTTTCCAAGGAGATGGTATGAGCAGAGGTGTGAATGAGGAGTCAGCCATACAAAGATCCTGGGAAAGAGAGTTTAGCTTGGAGGGAAGAACAAGGGAAGCAAAAGCCCCCAGGATGGAATGAGCTTGTTCTGAGCATGGGACTGGAGCTGCGTGAGTGAGGGGGCTGAGGCAGGACACGGGCACCAGGAGAGAGGCTGGGTCTCCGTGGGCCTAATGCTGCCCACTCATGGTGAAATGTTAAAACTTCAACTGTTTTTTTGTTTCTGTTTTCATAGTAGTGTTACACTGAAGGCTATTATATACTAAAGAATGTTCTAATCCAACAGTGTTCTAAATGAGTATATTTTAATGAGACACAGTCAAGTGCCATGTGTCATTTTTTGTATACATGTGATTCTGGTTAGAATTAAATTTTACATTTTCCCTTTTATTAAAAAAAGTAAGCTTATTTTTTAAATTGTAGGAAATACATTCAAAAGTTTCAGGCCGGGTGCGGTGACTCACACCAGTAATCCTAGCACTCTGGGAGGCCAAGGTGGGAGGATCACTTGAGCTCAGGAGTTCGAGACCAGCCTGAGCAAGAGTGAGACCCC
>CM052439.1:128947493-129021662 GCA_028533085.1 Varecia variegata
AAAAAAGTTTCAAATATAAAAGAAAGATTTAAATGTGTGTGTGTGTGTGTGTGTGTGTGTGTATGAAGATCTTTTCATCCTGTCTCCCAGACTTCCTTCTCATAGATAGCCCCTGTTTATTAATTTCTTGGTAGCTCTTGGAGGCAAATTATACATATAGGGAGATAGATTTTATATTTATTTTCCTCTTGTTCAAAATCTCAAGATAAAAAATATTAATTTTGAAATCCTTCAGCTTTTCAAATAGAACTTATAGACTGCTTTTAGTTTAAATAGAAGACTTGAAAATACTAGTTTTCCATATTCTTACAAATTGCCTATTCAATACAAAATATTCATCATATTTCTGTGTTCCTGGTACACATTTTAATTGCGGTTGGTTGTTCTGAGGTCTGACTTCTTGGTTAGATTGCCCTGCTTGTCTTTGGCCTAGAGAAATACGTGGTGTTGAACAACTAAATGAATAAATGTGTAAGCAGTTCCACACAGGAGCAGTTCGTGAAAGAGCTCACTCTCTGAATTAAACTGCTCAGGACTGGCATGTCGCTTCTAGTCCTCTTGCTTCTTTGTTAAGAAATTGAAAAGATTAAAGGATAACAAAAATGATATGCCTTAGTGGAAAACACTTTTTTTCTGGGAAAAAAGTAAAGAAAAGTAATTCTGGTCCTCAACTGGGAACGTTCTTACCTTGGGACCAAGGGGCCCAGTCCACCAGAACTCTGTAAACCTTGGCGAAGAATAGAAGCAATGAAAGATGACTCCAAGGTTTCATTCTTAAGGGACCCAAACCCCATCTTTCTTAATCACATTGAACATGACACTTTCACGGCTTTTCACTCACCCCTGAAGCAGAACCTTGGACAGGAAATATAGGAAGGAGGCCGTACAGGAGCATCATGGATAATTTTTGACTTTTGCTTCAAGAGCATGAGCAGGCAAGACCCACGGCTGCAGGCGAAGAGAGCCTGGAGAGGAAGGCGCTGTGCCCTAGGATGCCCTCCCTTCCTTGCTCTGGTCCTCGTGGCTCTCACTGTCCTGCCTGCTCCCCACCTGCCTGCCCCTCAGTGGACTCCTGTCCATGGTCACCGCTCCTTGGGCTTTAAGATTAGAAGTGGGGCAAAGAGGAGTGAAGAGCTGGAAGAAATGGGTTGAGGGCTTTGGGAGCGATGCATGTCGCAAGTTGGGGCACTCCTAGGACGCCCTGGCAAAGGCATCCAAGGAGGGAGAGGTCTAGGGGCCATAGGTGCCTCTGACGGAAAAGCACTTGTTAGCCTTCCCTCCTGTGCTCCTTTTGGGGAGAAACAAAGGATGCATTAGCCCCACAGTGACAAGCAAGAAAGCCCCACTACAGCACATGAGGGCTCCAACAGGGTGACTTGCTCTGACGGATGAGTCCTTCCAAAGCCTAGCCAGAGCCAAAAGCCGAGGGGCATTTTCCCGGGAGGGAGCAGTGCGCTTGGAGGCCTTATTCTTCAAGTATTAAAGATATTGTAATGAAACAATTCCAGGTTTAAATCTTTTATCTCCAAGAAACTGAAAATGAAGACATATAAAAAAAATAAGTTTGGGGCTGAGTAGAATATGACCAATGGACTTAGGGCATTTTTTTTGGTTGCTTGATTTATGAGGTTTGTTATTTCAAGAATCAGTTTGAGTAGAAGCTGTTGCTCTCTGGTCCTTATCTTTTGTTTTTGGTTCCTTAATCATATCCCCTTACTAAAAATTCTTTTTCCTCAGCTTTCTTCATATTTTCCTTCCTTTTTTGGGCTTTCTGTTGGATTTATAATTTAAACAGAGGAAGACACTGAAATCATTTCTGCCTTGTTTATTCTTTTTACAAACAGTATCCCTTTGTGGGTTTAGTTAGAGATTTGCACTCTTTACTAATCAACACCAAAATAAATAGACCCTTAAAACTGTCAGTGACATGGGCCAGTTCTGCAGCCTGAGTCCTGAAGGGCCAGGCCAGATGGCAAAGCCAGGCCCCTAACGCACATAATCTGTGTTCTGTAGCTCTTGGCTTCAGCGCATGGGCAGCTGACTGCTTTTTAGAAGACTTCAGGGGGAAGGGAGCAGATTTTCCACTATCCATTTGTTCTGTGGGGCATCTCCAGGAATAAACCCTAAGGTGGCACGAGTAGTACTCAACTGTGGTTAAAACCTGTCATGTACTGGCCAAGGCACAGGCTGGAAATTCTGAACTCCCGCTTGGCCACCAGCATGTCCCGTGATTGTGTTCCGGTCCTGAAGCTTCCTTCCAGGCTCTCTGATGTGTAAGGTGGAGGGGAAGAGCTGCCCATTTTTCTGAATTTTCAAGTACTGTAGCAGGAGGTGTTGCACATATATATGAGTGCAATGAGAATATGAGTTCATCTCACGTAGGTCAGACTGACCGAACAGAACCTCTCTTCTGTTCAACTAGGTATCTCTCAATACTGTTGAGGTTAAATTGCATTCATTACCTCCTGTGTAGCAGTTGTTCACTTAGACCCTGGGAGATTTTATTTTGAGTATAGCTGAAATATTATACTCTGAGTTCCCCGACAGATAATTAATCGATAGACTGCCTGGACCTCTGAGTGGGGGATTATAAGGGGTTCTGATGTGGGTGCTACCATCTTCTTCTCCCCCAGAAAGAGGTTGGTTTTTCTCAGTAAGCTTGTGAGACTATACTGCTAGTGTTTCCTGGGTCTGCAGAGGACAGAATAACTCACTGGAGCAAAGAAATTGTTATCTGCAACTAACACGTAAACAAAGATCTCTCACCAGTTATTTCATGGAATGAGCCTAGAAACAAGCCAGGACCTCCACTGCATTTGCAGATCCTTGATGGCCAAGTAAAATCTTAGGAGAAGCTGGTTTTTGAGGGAGGATTTGGTTTAATGAAGAAGAGATAGCCACACATGGCAGATAGGGAGGTAATTCCTTTGGACTTTCATATATTATTAATACACACAGGGCCTTCTCCATTCACATATGCTCTCTGCACATGGAAGATGGGTATTAGAGTGGAATATGTTTTAGATCATGTTGTGTTTGCAAGGGTACCCCTATTATTTCTTTTGACTCCTATTTGTGCCCTGTTACTGTCTGGCCCCACGAAGCATGGTGTGGCTCTGTAGTTCTGCGCTAAACCAAAGGGCTGGGCTGGAACCAGCTTGACATTTGCTTGTTTACTGCTTCTCTACACATTACAGCTTCCTTACTTCAAATAGTGTTTGAACAGACTAAAAACATGTGTTTGGCTGTCATCCAGAGTTTGGCTTCCGCTTCCCAATAATGCCATAAAAATGCTCTGTCAAATAAATTCTCAGGAACTGAAAAGAACAAATCCCCTGCTCCATATGAGGGTGGATAATGGAAGCAGGCTTCAGCTGACCACCTGGCCTGGTGCCTGTGGCTTCGGAAAACCAAATCGCAGAGCGTCCCTTGGCAGTGCCTCTCGGCAATCAGAGTTAATTCTCTGCATGTGATAGATGAGCTTCCCATTTAAGGACATTTGCACATAGCATTTATCTCCCCTGGGGCTTTTGGATTCCATAAAATATTATCTTTACTTGTCTTGCTTGGTTACCAATTAGTGTACTGGACATTATAAGTTTTTGAGCTCTAGGATCAGTTTGCTATTGAGAAAACTTCTAGTGTTAACCATGGAAAGAATCTTTCTTTAATTTGGCTGTGTGTGTGTGTTGTGTGTTGAGAGCAGTTTTTCCCTTTCCCAGCCTTATCATTGAGGGTTCCAACTGGAAAGAGATGGCATATTCAAATTAAGATAATTTGGGGGGATATTTACAAAGGGACTACTTAAAAAGGTGTGAACGTGTAGGGGAAACACAAAGGACAGTGTAGTAACTCAGTGGATCTGTTACCGCCCTAGACCATAAGGGAGGAAAGGACGGGGCGGTTACCAGAAGCTAGAAGGAGAGAGGCAGGTAGAGAAGGTGCCTCCAGAATGACTTTTAGTAGAGACATACTTGGCCAGGCTCAAGCAACCTGGCAGCCTGAGGCCACTCACTGTCTTCCTTCCCTCTCCTCTCCTGCCAGGGCCCCACTGGCTGAGTCCAGAAAGAAACCAGAAGGACAAGAGTCCTTTGATTTGGTCCTCAGAGGTCAGCCTCCCCGGGTGGAGGGCAGGACAGAGAGGGCAGAGAGGAAGGGGAAGGCATCCGGCACACATCCCGGTGTAGGTGTCCAGATATTTCTAGGAGAAGCGTTAACAGTCTCAATAGAAAACTTACACTCACTTTATTTTTAAACAGCTTTATTGAGGTATGACTGACAGACAATAAATGGCACATACTTAAGTAAATAACTTGATAAGCTTTGATAGGTATATATGAAACCATCACCACATCGAGACAGTGAACTTACCCATCACCCTCAAAATACACCCACTTTAACTTAACATTTAAGATATTCCACATGGTTCTTTTGGGAGGGCGTGGAAAGATATCATGAAATCAAGCAATAGTAGGTGCAGTTCTTAACTTACTACAGTTATTGAAGTTAGTGAGTTACTGAAGTTACCCGCCCAAGGTTACAAAGCTCTTAAGTGACAGAGCTGGGACGGGATTTAAGTCCCTGAACTTTATGCTGTGCTGCTTTAAATTACAAGGCAAATCACTGGCAAACACATTTTTTACCATTTGCTAGTAACAAATTGCTTGCTGCCCACCTTACAGCTGATGGAGGCACCAGTCACGGCCTGGGTTGAGAACTGGCACTCTCATCTTCTGTGTCCCCAGAGCCCATTTATTCCGGGGAAACCAGGAGCTCCAGGGCTGGCGAAGGCTGGCCTCTGGTGCACTTGGTACAAAGAAGAGCACCTCCCCGCTAAGCCAGGACAAGGCGGGAGGTGTCAAGTTTTAGGGAAGGGTGGGGCTGGGCAGGCAAGGAGAGAAGCCCCTGGGGACACCCTATCATGTTGCAGTAGGGGGTGTAGTGACCCCCATCAGCACTAGAGCTGTGGCAGGGGCCACACTGGCATCTGTGCTGGCCTTTTGAACTCGTCAGGCAAGTTCAGGCCTCTGGGCCTTTGTTCGTTTTGTTTCTTAGGCCTGGATCACTCTTACCCCAGATTTTTGCAAGGCTCACTCCCTTGTTTTATTCTGGTGACTGCTCAAGTATCTCCTTCTCAGAGAAGCATTCTTTTGTCACTCTATCACAAGTGTCACTTCTGTCACTCTGTCCCTCTCCTACTTTATTTTTCCTCATAGCAGTGATCACTATTGGGACAGTAGAGCATCATTCTCAAACTTTTTGGTCTTAGGACCTCTGCACTAGCTTAAAAATTATTGAGGACCCCAAAGAGCATACATTTATGTAGGTTATACCATTCAGAATTTTACCATGTCAGAAATTAAATCAGAAATTATAAATTTTTTTATTCAATGAAAAACAGCAATAATAATAAACCCATTACAATTAACATAAATAACTCATGAAAAATAGCTGCATTGTCCAAAACAAAATAGTTAAGTAAGAAGAGTGGCATTGGTTTACTGTTTTTGTGCATCTTTTCTGTTACTAGAAGATAGCTAGCTTGTTGCATCTGCTTCTGCATTCAATCTGTTAAGATATATTATTTTGATAAATGTTGATGAAGAAAATCTGGCCTCACACAGATATGTAGTTGGAAAAGAGAGGGATGTTTTTATAGCCTTTTCATATAATTGTGGCTATTCTATTTAACATTACACAAAAAAACAAGTGGTTGTTTCTTAAGGGTTAGTTGTTGTATGGACCTTGTACTCTGGGCATACTCATGTAAGCCACTCCCAGGCAGTCAGAGGATTGCTTTTTAAAGGAAAAGTTGATCACTGTCTTTTGAGATTATGGTTTACATAAAGTGGGATCAGAAGTGCAAATCATCAGTTTCGTTATGCTGTTAAATACCTCTTTAAAAAATCACCAAGTCTTGGAAGATTACAGAAGCTCCTTCCAATCAAACACCACCTTCTTGTGTGCACAGGAATCAGAACACTTTTTCTTTGATAGATCCACGCCTCAGGTTATTGCCACTTTTTTTGAAGTTGGAAGTGAAAACTTAATGGTTTCTAACATAGTGCTTTAATGATTATTTGTTGAAAATATCTAATGTTTGTTGGAATGCTTGTATTCATCTTTTCAAATCCCATTTATGTCCATTACCTTGTTCAATTAAGAGAATTCTGCCTCTCAGAGACATCCTTAAGCCAGTGCAGGAATAGAGTTAAAGCATCCAAGTCAACAGATGTGTCCAGTAAATTAGGCAGCCACTTTATCTGCTTGTTCACAATGTTTCAGTGTCGTTAATCTATAATTTTATATTTATCTCTTTAAGATCCGTACGGGTTTACAGCACGAAATAATCTGGCCCTGTCAGCCCAGCTGTGTTCCTCTGGATGAAAAACTCCTTCCTCAGCTGCTAAAAGAAGCAGGCTATACTACCCATATGGTTGGAAAATGGCACCTGGGAATGTACCGGAAAGAATGCCTTCCAACCCGCCGAGGATTTGATACCTACTTTGGTAATGGAAATGCACGTGTTTCTTTAACAACTCAGACTAACTGTGGCCGTCTCATAAAACACACCCAAGTGCAATCAAATGAAATAACTGGAAACTTGAACACAGAGTGAATCAGCCGGCACCACAGTGGGCCACTTTCTAATGTTACCTCCATAAACGTGGCTCTGTGCTCAGTTCAGGGCGGGCATGGGCCCACAGCAAGGAATTACCTTTGCTGGAGCACTAAATGCCACCTTAGGGCCTTGGAAGAGTTTACTACCTCCGCATCAGAGAGCATCGTACTCTCAGAGAACCTTAGTACCACAAGGGGATATGGACTGATTTTTTTTTTTTAAATTCCAGGCAAAACCTAATATTAGAATATTTCCTTTACAAAGGTTTGGCACATTTTTTTCGCCCCGTGGACTGCATTCAAAGGTTCCCCCACCCCCACCCCAGGAGGGTGGGGGAGACTCTTTTCCATTGGTATCCCTCTCCCATCTCTGCGATCTGTTTTTGAAATCCCTAGGTTGAGGAAGATAGATTTAAAGAAATAAAATGGGCCAGGCTGGGCAATACATTGAGACCTCATCTCTACAAAAAAATAAAAAAAATTAGCTGGGCGTGGTGGCATGCACCCTGTAGTCCCAGCTACTTGGGAGGCCAAGGCAGGAAGATTGCTTGAGCCCAGGAGTTCAGGGTTATATTGAGGTATGATCGTGCCACTGCACTCCAACCTGGGCAACAGAGCGAGACCCTGTCTCAAGAACTAAAATAAAATGGGGAGGGCATATAACAAATAGTAATAGGAAGGATAATAAGATATATTGGGAAGTATTTATAAACTTGATAGCCCTCTATAATGAATGTGAAACCTAGAGTTTGTTTTAAAATGTGCCCTCTTTAAACCTATTATAAACCATGCCTTAATTAATAACCTATTTATCTTGCCAGTAGCTATATATCTTTCTGTCAAATTCTTTTTATATTGAGCTATCTTTCTGTCTAGCTATCTACCTACCTCCCATCTGTTTCTGCATTTATTTACAACCTGCCGTAGCCTGAAAGGAACACATATTGAACATAAAAAGTTTAAATAGAATAAAAAATAAGGGTGAATAGAAAAAGACGGAATAGTTTAATGACACCAAATTACAAAAAAGCTACATGTCTATAAGCAGCCTTCACATTTAACTCTGAGATTTGAGATTTTTTTTATGTCCAAAGCATAAAAAAAAAGGAAAAGGCTATAAGAATTACATTATTTACAAGATAAATGGAAACCAGCTGTTCAGGAAGAGTAAAGCATTTTTTTGGCTCTTAGGCCTGAGAAAAATTTCTCCTTTGGGAGAAGGTAAGGTGGACAACATCCTTAAAAATATATTTTTAATAATAAAGTGATGGTTTTCTTGTAGGTGTTTCTTGAGGTATTTACTTCCATTCAAGCTAGGGCCAAAGCACCAAAGTGCAATTCAGTAAAAGTAATTATGTGGGGGCCAAAACTATGTAGTCGAAGCACATGCCTCTAAAATGCCTCCTTGGACTTAGGGTTAAAGTCAAGATGCAAGGACATCAGACAGGAGAGAACATGTGCCCCCCCCAGCAGACATCACTAATCAATCGTAGCATTTTTTCTTGATGAACCTGGGTATATTCTCAGTGTCCTCAGAGAGCTGTTAAAAACCAGACTTGGGTATAAGATCACAAAGAAATTCTAGAGGAACAAACAGCCTGTACATCCTTTGAAACTTTCAATCAGGCCTTTGCTGAAAAGAGTGGTCAGTATTTACTCTGAGAAGGGGGTGGACTGTAGATATCTTGGACTTTTTATTAAAGTCAAGTTACGTACTTAAAAATTTAGTTGTACAGAAGGTATAAATGATATCCTTTTATGAGAATTAAGAAGCCTAACCTGGACTTAGATGAACAAACACCCCACATTTACATAAAGGGAGGGAGACTTGCAGCCAAGAAGGGTATCATGACCATGCAGCTATTGTCACTGCTGTGACTCGGATTTTCTGTTAAAAAGCAGTCAGATGATTGTGGGATGGTAGCACAATCCTTTGAATACACTGAAACCAATGAATTGTACACTTTCAATGGATGCCTTGTATATGAATTAGATCTCAATATAGTTATTAATGAAGCATTCAGAGATTTAGTTGTTCAAGAAATATTTTCTAATTTTTTCTCCAAAAAGCGTAGGCTGCCATCATCTTTAGGCTTAGCATCGAAGTTCAAATTTGTGAATCACCATTATGATGAAAAGCTCTATGTGACTGTCACATGGTCGGCTGGTGTCAGTTTGGCCAAGTCTGTGAATAATAGTTTTATTTCTGGAATTCTCCTATTTGTAATATCTTTTTAATATTTATAGTTTGTACATTTTCTAATCAAGGATATCCTATGCACATAATCTCTCAACTGATAGAAAACAATTTACATTTACAGATAAAGACCCTGAAGTGGTTTCCTCAAGCTCTAATACTCAGTAGTTATTTAAAAACCTAAAATAGAACTCCAGTGTCCTGACTGCTCTTATCACCCATACAAGGGTGGAAATTATTTCTAAGGATCCATTTCTTTCTCTTTGACACACTAATTAACAAAAACTTTGGATTTCCCTTTCTGTTATAAATGCGGGAGAAAAAATTACCACATATAAAAAAAATTACCACATAAAAAGTTATCCTATGACCAAGATATTCATTGTATTCAAGACCTTGAATTTATTGTGTTATGGAAAAGGAGGATTTAATTAAAAGTGAATTGATTTATTATATAGGCTATGTAAGCTCTTAATTGTCATTATAGGGAAAGTTCAGGACTGGGAAAGGGCTAGGCCAATTTTAGTATCTTCATGTTAAGGTTAATAAGCAGTATATGTCAGGAGATAGCTGAGAGTGCATCAAAGCTTATTTCTTTTTAATAACTTTATCGAGGTGTCATTCACACACCGTACAATTCACCCAATTAAAATGTATAATTCAATGATTTTTAATGAATTATAGGGTTGTGCCACTATCATCACGATCCAATTGTAGAACATTTTCATCACCCCAGAAAAGAAACCCATCCCCATTAGTCACTCCTCATTTTCCCCCAACCTCTCCAGCCCTAGGCAACCAATAATCTATTTTCTGTCTCTGTGGATTTGCCTATTCTGGACATTTCATATCAATGGAATCATATGTAGCATAGCTTATTTTAATACCTCAGGAAAATAGGGAATATTTGCAAAAACAACCATTAGTTGAGAAAATCCATTTTCTTCCATGTTGAAGTCTAAGTTGTGGGATAGGCAGTTGATGCCATTTAAATTTAGGGCAAAATTGAGGTCATTATAGTCAGAGAAATCTTGTTTCAGTGCTGCACTTTAGTTTGATCTTTTGTCTCCATTGTGTCTAGAGATCCTCTATTTGGAAAGGTTTGTATCTTTCACCAGTGGGTGTCAGCATCTGACTAAAGATGACTCCAAGAGCCACTTCTATAAATAACCTTGAAGCCAGTCTCCCAAAGGCAATAACAACAAACATTATTAGAATTCTACACTCATTTATGCGATCACCTTAGAGTAAAAACTTGTAATAAATCACATTAACCATATATTATTTTTATCATGTAGCTTTGAAAGATCAAGATGTTATCACCTTTACTGAATTTGAACTCTGATTTTTTAAAACATATTTACTTGGAATTACTCATTTTGAGAGTTACATGATAGAGCCTGTGTTCTAAAGACGAGTGAGGAATGGATTCGAATTTTTATATAAGAATGTTTAATACCTTCTGCTACCAAATATAGAGATGTTAAGAAATGATGCTCTGATTAGCTTTGTCATTTGATTAGCCTTGTCATCAATTGCATTAGGCAATTAAATACTGAAACATTAGTTTAACAAGTTTTATGTTATGCTGACTATTTTCGTCTTCCATTCTTGTTGTAGGATATCTCCTAGGTAGTGAAGATTACTATTCCCATGAGCGCTGCACATTAATCAATGCTCTGAATGTCACACGATGTGCTCTTGATTTTCGAGATGGTGAAGAAGTTGCCACAGGATATAAGAATATGTATTCTACAAACATATTTACCGAAAGGGCTATAGCTCTTATAACTAACCATCCACCAGAGAAGGTAAGCCTTGCTTCTTTACTGATACCAAAATCTTATTAAGCCAACATCGCTTCAGGTGAATGTAGGAAAAGGCCACTGTTGTTTAGGGAAAAAAAGCTAATACATTCTAGGGAAGTCGTTTTCAAATTTTAGAGCACATCAGAATCAGCCTGGGAAGCATATTGAAAATGAAGATTCCTGGAGCCCACCTCCAAGCGTGTGATTTATTAGGTCTGGGAGAAATCCATATGTCAGCATTTTAAAGAAACTCTTAAAAGGTGATTCTGATGAGAGTGGTCCCCAGATCATACTTTGAGGAATAATGTGTCTATAGTGTTCCAGTAGAAATATAGTTTTTTAATTTTGGTGCAGTGTTATGAGTGATTAGTAAAATGGCTCTTTTTTTTGATTGACTGATGTATGAGGTGAGGCTTTAGTATGGCAAACTTTCTGTTAAGGGATTCTCAAATTTTGGGTTCAGGGTAAGTCCTCTAACTTTGTATTCCACCCTCCCACCCCAAGAATATTTTACTACTCTAGATCTTTTGCATTCTCATGTTAATTTTAGAATCAGCTAGGCAATTTCTACTCCCCCACCTTGAGGCCAGAAGTGCATGCTTGGATTTGGATTTCATTGAATCTATAGACCAACTTGGGGAGAATGGATGTCTTAACAATATGAAGTTTTCCAATCTGTAAACCGGTATACTGATGAGCCTGTTTTTCCACATATATGTACTGAATCCATTGTTTATGTCATGCGCTGAAATCTTTTGACTTATCTATAGATAAAAATAGAAGAGAGTCTGAATGGTCTTTTGTCTCTGTTACATCTAGAAATCCTTTATTTGGATTTTTGTTGTTGTTGTTAACCTACAGTTAACCTTATGAGCTAAAGTTTAAGCTAAATTCTCTGGATTTAGCTTATAAATGCTTTTGAAATGGGGTCATATATTTGTGTTGTCAGACACTGGCCTCAAAATATGGCTTCATGAAGAACTGTATTAGTAAACCCACAAAATTGGTACTTCAATGGGTCACTGACACAGCAAATTACAGCACATGCAATGTTATCTGGTTCTACCAATTTCCTGCACTTTGCCTCTTTCACAATGCCTGAAGGTCTTCAGTGCAGGTCTTAGTCTGTTTGTGTTGCTATAAAGGGATACCTAAGGCTGGGTAATTTATAAAGAGAAGAGGTTGTTTTGGCTCACAGTTCTGTAGACTGCACAAGAAGCATGGCACCTGCATCTGCTTCTGGTTAGGGTTTCCGGGAGCTTCCACTTGAGGCAGAAGGTGAAGGGGAGCTGGAGTGTGCAGATTACTTGGACAGAGAGGGAGAGAGAGAGAGAGGAGGGAGGTGCCAGGCTCTTTTTAACAACCAGCTCTCTCAGGAACTAAACAGAGCAAGAACTCACTCATTACCATGAGGACAGCACCAAGCCATTCATGAAGGATCCACCTCCATGACCCAAAACCTCCCACTGAGCCCCACCTCCAATATGGGGGATCAAATTTCTATATGAGGTTTGGAGGTTTGGAGGTCAAATATCCAAACTATAGCAAAGTCACAGCATAGAATCTGGTTGACATACATGTTGGGACTTAGTACCTGGCTGCTGACTCCTTTTTGGTTTCTTCCTGGCCCTCTTTGCCTATTCTAACTCAGCAGTGCGGATCTTCCCTGGTGTTTGTCCTCAGCTCTGCCTCACTTTTGGCTTTTTATCACCCTTACATGCTGATATCTTGGAGCAACCGTGCTTGTTGGGGGACATGAAGAGATGGGAATATTCTCTCAAATACGTAGAAATACACAGGTTTTAAATTTAGATCTAAACAAACATACAGATAGAAAGATAGCTGCTAGGTAATGGGATTAAATTCTCAGTTTTCTTCTACATACTTGGCATTTCATAGGTGCAGCTTAATACTTGAAGAACTAGGTAAGTTCTTAAGGGAACTGCGTATTATCCTTGAAGAGAGGCATCATTTCACACATACGCAAACTGGCTTAGAGAAGTTAAGTAACCTGTTCAAGGTCACAGATCTATTGAGAGTCAGAATCAGAATTTAAACTCACACTGTCTGACTCTAGATCTCATGCACTTAATCAGCCCCCCTACTTCACAGCTAATACCCAAGACCAGAGATTCTGAGTCCCAGCTCAAGACTGGGCTTAGTGCTTTCGGTCCTGACCATATATTAGAATCATCTGGGAAACTTGTAAGAAATACTGATGCCAGATATTGTGATTGATTGGTGTGAGGTAGGACCCAGTCATTGGTGTTTCCTTACCTCCACCCCCACGCCTACCAGTGATTTTGACCTGCAGCCACTATGGATACCCTGTGCAGTTAGGAGAATTCCACGATGGGCCACTCAGGGCCCCCCTCTCTCCAACACAGAGAGGCAAGCAGAAGCCAGCTAAGTTTTACAGACTCACAGTCTAACAATGCTTCAATCAAGCAACAACTGTAATAAAAGCTCATTCCCATTAAGGGACAATAGAGCATTCTCTTACAGGGCTCCAGGAACATTAAGCAGATAAGAGGAAGCAGCTGGGGTGAAATAGTTCTTTGTGGGTGGGCTGTCTTCCCCGGTTGGTGGGGAAAGCACTGGAACTGAGGACAATGGGAGGCCCTAAGAGCTTGCAAGCCGTGGAAGGAGTGGTGTCAGCGTGGTGCTGCTCACAGGTAACAGTTTGGAAATTGCCAGATGAGAGGTTGGTCATTCCCCTACAGTGTCTGAAACATTCTGCAGCAGAATTCCCAGTGTCCCAAAGGGAATTTTCAAGCATAGACATAAACCAATGAAACAATCACTAATCAAGTAGTAACCAAAGCGTGTTTGTTGAAAATAGCCGAGGCAGATGTTTACATTTTCAATTCTCAATAAAATGATGCATCTCCCCGGTTTGCGGAACTGCACTTATCATTTTATCTTAATGTTTAATCTAATTCTGTGCTGATTTCTCAGGTGCTATATATAGATTGTAACATAGACAACTTGTTCTAAGATGAAAATCATTAGAGAAATGCACATGAAGCATCCACAAGCCAACTTAGTATTTTGCCTATTTTAAAAAGCCCTTGAGGGGAAAGAAGCATATGGAGATAGTTTGTAACTGAAACATGTTGATGCTGGACTCAGGGAGAGGCTGCTGACAGCCATTTCACATGTGTTCAAAAGGCATGTCCTCTCTCACATGTGTCGAGGCATGTCCTCACTCACATGTGTCAAGGCATGTCCTCTCTCACATGTGTTAAGAGGTCAGGTCCTTTCTCTTTTTCTGGAGGGTAATTCTCCATAGCAGAAATACTACAAAGTAGAAGTAATATATTCATAAAATACCTTCCTGTTAAAAATAGCACTTCACAAGAATAAAAACAAATGTTGTCTCACATGCCTAGTCTACTAGAAGCTTTCTAAAGAAAATGTTAATTTCTAGTGGTAGACTCTTATTTTTCCTTGACACAGTTTGGGAAGAAATGTCTTAATTTGGAAGTCAAAGATAGAAAAATAATTTCAAAACTGACTATATGCTTTTTTTCCATTTATGCTTTAAATTAGGAAAATATAGTAAAGAAATGAAAAGTAAGGCTTTCTTCCTTACTGAAATAAGGTTTCTTAGCACAATGAGGATATTTAGAGCAGGTATCTTAGGAACCATATGGCATACTAAGAAAGAGAACAGAACTCTTAGCAGCTTAAACATGAACATGCTAATAGTCTTAGGTAATAATGTCTTACTTTTATGTAATACTTAAATATTCAGTCATGATTTTCACATCTAGGATTCCATTTTTTATTCCTAGGACACCTGAAAGGTTACAGTTAGGGTTGATATAAGGCTGAGACTGAGTTGATCAGAGATCTGGACCCAAGAAAAAGCAAGGGGAGATCAGGCTGTAGCCTAAACCCAGAGACTGATGGCGGTGGACATCGGGCCCAGGACCAGTGTGGGAATTGGGCTGTCAGTAGGTTGGCATGGACCAGCAGGCCCCAAAGGCCAAGGCATGGGAGGGCTGGAACTCACGTCAGTGGACACCTAGTAATAATGAGCCCAGCCCCAGGATGGCAGCTGCTGTGCTTTCCGCTGATGGTGAGCTGGGTTTCTGGTTGGCAGGTCTGGGGAACTGGCCCCAGCTGTTCCCAGCCAGGTTCCCAGCCAGGTCCCAGGTCCCTGGCTGCAGGTGGGGGTCTTCTCTGTGGTTGGAGAACCTTGGCGCCCTAGTTAATTGTTCTTTCCACTGGGCCACCATGTAGTACTAAATGCACTGCTTCTCTCTCTCTCTCTTTTTTTCCCAATGTTAAAATAGTTTAGAAATGCCTCTGATTCAGCACTGTTGAGGATTGAGTTCTTTCACAAATAAAGTCTACCTTCAGAGTGCTAACACTTTATTTTTTGCAGTATGGGATGGAAATATCTAAAATGAGTTGTGTCGGTCCTCACCTCCTGAAACAAGGTGCACTGCTCATCATTCTGCCTCCTCCTGGTGACCACAGCCATGCCGAGTGTGCAGGGCTGTCTGCCACACACTGAATAGCCCACAGCCGCCAATGAGACGGGACAAAAGATAACTTTTTTGTTCAAGGACTATCTCTATCTATACTTCTAAGTTATTAGGATCTAGTCAGCAGGGAGTGCAAGCCCTTTGCATGGCCCGTGACGGTCACATGACAGGCTGATCCTCACCCCTCAGAGGTTCTTTTCACTTCCTTTTCTCATTTATGCTCCTTATATTTGAATCGATAGAAGTCTGACTACTGGACTGATGGGGACTGCTGTAATTTTATATTTTTAACCCCTCGAGTGATAGTAATGTCTTTGACCACTAAGCAATAATTATTGGAAAGATTTTCAGATTATTTTTTGCTATATTTAACAAAATGAGTGAATGATTTCCATACTGAATATTTGTAGTACCCTTTAATGATGGTCCCAGAATAATTTTTTTACTCCAGCACAGTTACATGAAGTCTCTCCCACCACCCTCCCCAGCCATCGGTGTTGGGAATCAATTGTTGGCTGGGAATCACCTGCCCTCTCTCACCTTTCCTCCACTGCATGGGTTGCCTTGCTGCCACTAATGACCTGGATGAGAACATCTTCTCCTTAAGCTGCGGGCTCCTCCATCCGCCCCTCTGCCCACTGTTGAGAGTCCAGACCAGGGTCACAAACTCTCGTGTTTGCACAAGAGTCAGGCTGCTAACCTGACTAAGTGAAGCAGCTTACATAGAATAGTGGGAACATTCTAGAAAATTAGACTGTGCTTGGGGGTGGAGCCCTTGTTTCTCATACTCCAGCCTTTTGTTACCAGATAGAGTATGGACATGGAGTTGTCAGAAATTCTGATTTTTTTTCAAGAAAATGTGTGTAAAAACAGATTTCTATGTGATATTTCCTGATTTTTAAAACTTTATGTGGGCTGTAAAGTGTTGTAGCCTTCTGATTTTTAATCCTGTCCCCACCTGGACCTTGGCTGGTGGCTGGAGCTGGCTTGGTCTAGTCCTGAAGACCCCGACAGCTGCTCCCAGCACAGACCCACACCGCACTGTCAGGTCAGATGCCCCAGCACGTCCTTCCCTGCAGACATCTAAGCTGGGTCCTTCCTCACCACCCAGGCAGGGCGTCTGCTGGGACGCCCTTCACCAGGGGCTCAGAAACACAGACGTGTTCCCATGGGACTTGTGCGGCTGGAGTAGAAAGTGTGTGTGTCGAGGGCGAGTGGAGGCAGAACTAACGTAGTGTTAGAAGTTGTAGTATAGACTTTTGGAGTGGGAATTTGGGATGTTTTCCCATGGAAATAATGTACAAATGAAGCACATATTCTATGTTACCATTGTTTTCATTCCATCACCTACCTCCTTAAATAGGTTTGAAAGCGATGATTTTATATTTAACAGCTATTTTTAACTTTTTGATTTTGAGAAAAACATGGTTCCAAGTTCCTAAGATCTAATCTACAAATAAACTTTTGGGCATCTAGTTGAGCACTATAGATGGATGCTCCTTACTCTATCACAGAGATGTATAATATATAATTTACAATAACTTATAAACAATGAAGAATGAAATATAAGCCCCCTGCCAAGTCTGCTCTCTAACCTTCTCCTATTCATTTATGAGATTTAAATGTCTCAAATACTTTAACAGAATTAAACAGGTTTTCCTGTTATTGCCATATGTTGCTGAAAATATACCATATTTTGTTTATCCACTTATCACTTGATGGACATTTGAGTTGTTTCCACTTTTTGGCTATTATGAATAATGTTGCAATGAACATTCATACCAGTTTTCGTGTGGATATATGCTTTCATTTCTCTAGGAACAGGAATGCTGGGTTGTGTAGTACCTCTATGTTTAACAATTTCAGGAACTGCCAAACTGTTTTTTCCAAGTGGCTATATTCACCATTTTATATTCCTACTAGCAACGGGTGAGAGTTCCAATTTCTCCATATCCTCACCAACACTTGTTATTTTCCATTTCTTAAATTTTAACCATCCTCGCAGATGTGAAGTGTTATCTTACTGTGGTTTTAATTTGCATTTCCCTATCAATGAATGATGTTGACTATCTTTTCGTGTGCTTATGAACATTTCTTATCTTTTTTGGAGAAATGCCTATTCAAATTCTTTGCCCATTTTGTAGTTGGGTTAATTGTCTTTTATTATTGAGTTGTAAGAGTTCTTTATATATTCTGCCTATTAGTCTGTTATCACACATATGATTCACAAATATTTTCAATGCATTCTGTAGGTTATCTTGATATTATTTTTATTGACTGATAAATTTGAACTTTCTTATCCTTCTACATTTAATGCTTCCGTGCCTTCTTAACTGATTTGCACAAACTCTCTTTCTAGCCTCTGTTTCTCTACCTCGCACTCCAGTCTGTCCACGAGCCCCTTCAGGTGCCTGAGGAATACCTGAAGCCCTATGACTTTATCCAAGACAAGAACAGGCATCACTATGCAGGAATGGTGTCCCTTATGGATGAAGCAGTGGGAAATGTTACTGCAGCCTTAAGAAGCCGTGGGCTCTGGAACAACACGGTGTTCATCTTCTCCACAGGTAAGCCTGTCAATAGGAAAATCATCTCTTGGCAAAGCCTGGGACATGGCGTTCAATAAGTGGAATGAAGACAGATTGGAGCAGTTAGCATTTCCTTATTAAAATAAATGCTAAGTGCCATAGTGGAGACATGATAATAATGGATAGAAAGATGTGTCTAAGGAAAAAGAATTATGGGCTTTCCCTCCTCTTCCTTCAGATATCAAAATATTCTGAGAGTGTGCTTGAAAACAAGCATTTGCTAACCTAGTGAATATGCGTGGACATCACTCATACACAGGGCCGCTGGGTGGCCAGTCCCTGGAGTGGCTTGTCCTCACCTCTCTCTATAGTCCGGGCTTCTTCCATGGCTACAACCCTGCTGTCTAGAGGAGTCTTTGTGTCAGTGGAAATAGACAGACCGGGACATTATGAACACAGTTAAGAAATGGAGCCATTCAAATCTAGGCTAGTCTCCAAGTTTAGATTTTTTTTTTTGTATTAAAACTGTTTTCTGACAATAAAAGTCATACCTATTGATGATAGAAAAATCAGAAAAGAAGGGAAAAAAACCCTCATAATCTCAGTACCAAGGGATAACTTTTGAAAATCATTTTTGTTATGGCAATGCCATTCTGATTCCTACGCTGGTATATATGTGATTCTTTTCCCTCTCATTAGACACAGTTTTCTAAAATTATACCATGATGTAATTTCGGTGTAGATCTTTGTTTATTCATTGTGCTTAGTACTCAGAGAGCACTTTCAATGTGAAAGTGCCGATCCCTTGTTATGGGAAATTTCCTTGTATCATTTACTTTGGACTTGCTCAGCCCTTCATCACACCTTTCTCCTATTCTCTCTTTGCGGAAGTCCTGTTATTTGAATATTAGACCAATCCTCTAGTTTTCTTAGTTTTTTTCCTTTCCTATTTTCTTTATTTTCCTTTTACTATTTGGGAAATTTCCTTATCATTGTTTTATAAACTTTCTATTGAATTTATTTCAACCACCATGTTTTCATTACCAAGAACTCTGTCTTGTTTTCTGATAATTCCTTTTCTGTAAAGTTCTCTTTTTATTCTATAGATGTAATAACTTGCTTTTCGAAAGCCTGTGCTCCTAACCATTAATTTTATACATGTGTGTACGTATGTGTTGTATACATAATCTGCATATACATATTTTTTTAAAATATGCTTATATTCTCAACATTGTCTCTCTTTCTTTTAAGCTCCTTTTTTGGATTTGTTTGCATCTGTGTCTTAGTGTATCTTTCACGAGGATAGCTTTCTCAAATCCACAGTGATCCCTGGCTAAAATCTAAAAATTTGATTGGAAACTCCAAGTGTGAGGTCAGAGCTTGTCATCTGGTGAGTTTTTCTGTAAAATGACTGTGTGGGGGTGAGGTGACATGTTGAGGAATTAATCTTGGCATTCTACTCAGTTTTTTTGTTTTGTTTTTTTAAGAGTCATTTTGTGTTGCTTTGCTTTTAATAAAACATGGTTATTGAATCTAGCATCTATTGAGCACCTACTATGTACAGGACACAGTTCTAAGTGCTTTACATGAATGAGTTCAGTTAATCCTCACAATAACTAATTTTCTGAGGCCTGTTACTATCTCATCTTGCAGATGTGAGAACTGAAGCACAAAGAGGCTAAGGAACTTGCCCAGGGTCACGCGGCCAGGAGAGCCAGGCTCCAGCGTTCTGGCTTCGCTGCAGTATCCTGCCTCAGAGATGATGATCTTGTGTTCTTATTGGGTCTCATGATATAGCAGAGCTTTCCCCATGGTGTCTGCAGTATTGATCACTGAGGAGACCCTGGGCATGTTTGGGATAGTGTCTACCCTGAGCAGCCTTATTCAGTTATTTTAGTGCTATCCAAATACTGTAATCTTCTAAGTATGCCCTGCTGTGAAAAAGATTAGATATGAATAAGATTTGTTTTCCCCCTCAAAACTTACCCTTCAGAAAAGAGGGAGATATCTTATGCTTTTCTGACAAGATCACTCATATCCTAGGAGTCCTTTTCAATTTACATTATTTCAAAGAGCCTATTATAGCATTTTGATCAGTGCTGGTTTTGAATGCCTGTAGAAGTCTCTAGAAAGAATCATTAAAAAAAAAGGAGGCCAGGACATTTAACATTGATTTAGTAATTATTCCTCAGAAATGACCTTAGAATTGCAAGAATGAGAAGTCATAATTTTATAAAACAAGCCTTTGTTGTAGAGATCACAATTATATAATTTCAGGACAAATGATTTCTTGAAATGAAAGCATATATGGATTAATATATCATACAGGGGCTAAAAAGTGCTCAAACAGAAGTGAAGATGGTAACTCTGGAATACTGTTGAATATCTCAAAGTGGCTCTTGTGACAACAAAGATATTGATGTCAAGAACTCATGGGAAGAAGTGGAATAAATTTTTTCATGATCGTGAGAATGGAAAAATATTTTAAAGTCAGTATTTTATTATGCTATTTCAAATGTGTATGCATAATTATATTTTAAAACAGTTGACTATTTCATAAACCTCTATAATATTTATTCAAGTTGGCAGAAATAATATTTGGAGCTTCTCACTGAGAAAATGGGGATTACCTTATAATAGGGTTGTCTTATATTCTGGTACTATGTTAGTAGATAATACTAATTTTGGACCATCTTTGTTTTCTTGGGCTAAATCCAACTTGATCATGGGTATAGATTTTTATTATACTGCTGAATTCAGTTTGGTAGGGTTTTATTTAGGATTTTTACATCAATTCAGAAATGAGAGTGAGGTTGGTGGTTTCTTTTTTCTGTCAGATTTTGTTGTTTTGGTTATACTTATGTCATAAAATAATTTGAGTGTTTTTTCCATCTTTTCCTATGCTTTGGAACAGCTTGCAAAATGTTTGAAAGATCTCTGTGGTTAAGGGGGTCCCTGGAACCTTTTTTTTGGAGACACTTAAAAAAACTATCTCCATAGTTTAAATTTTTTGCTGAATTATATCTAGGTGTGAGTCTTTAAAATGTTTTCAAATTAATTTTGTCTGAAACTTAGTGAGCCCTTTAACTGCATGCTGAGATTATTATTCACTCCAGGAAGTTTTCCTTGTTCATATTTAGGCTTATTGCTTCTGTTCTGCTTGATTTATATTCCAAAAATATCTTTAATTAATAGGTCGACTCACTGATTCAGCTTTTCTCTCATCCATTTCAGCTGTTAGTCCTTTTCTCAGCCTTCTGGAGCTCCTCCGCATTACCGGTTAGACATTTCTGTAGCTTTAGTTCTGCTCTTTAGTATCTGCAGTGTAGACTAGTGTATATTTATTGTACAATAAATATTGATTGTGGTTTTTTTTTTTTTTTTTTTTTTTTTTGAGGCAAAGTCTCACTTTTGTTGCCCGGGCGGCTAGAGTGAGTGCCGTGGCATCAGCCTAGCTCACAGCAACCTCAAACTCCTGGGCTTAAGCGATCCTCCTGCCTCAGCCTCCCAAGTAGCTGGGACTACAGGCATGCGCCACCATGCCCGGCTAATTTTTTCTATATATATTTTTAGCTGGCCAGATAATTTCTTTCTATTTTTAGTAGAGACAGAGTCTCACTCTTGCTCAGGCCGGTCTCGAACTCCTGACCTCGAGTAATCCACCCGCCTCGGCCTCCCGGAGTGCTAGGATTATAGGCGTGAGCCACCGCGACCGGCCTTTTTTCACAATTTCTACGTCACTGAATGGCTTCCCTTTTCCCCCCAAGTATATAAACTTTTATAAGTTGCTTCAGTGGCATTATTTTCGGGCCTTATTGCTACTTGAAAGAATTGTCTTTGCTTTTGCTTTTCATCTTCTAATTTCTGCAATACGACCCTTCGTGCCTCTCCCTCTAATTTAAAATATCTGTGGTCCTTATGAGTGTTATAATGCTGATGAGCATTGAATTTCTTTAATGTTGATATTGCAGTATCACAAAGCAAGTGAATCATCTTATTTTTTAGCAGAAACAAGATAATATTGCAATTCCCAATCCTCATTAAAAAATCTTTTTTCTTCCTTCAGTTTTCTCTTGGTCTTCTTTGACATGATGGGCTGTTAAGCAGACAGAATTAAAAAAATACTGTTGAGCTGTGCAACAATACACAAATTCCACTTCAAACAGAAACACAGTGCACTATTGTCAAAATCTGTTAACAGACTGGCATACCCGACCCCCATAAAGTCTTGCCAACCAGCTTCATGGGTGCCAGTCAGGTGGGAGAAGTTAGAACTAAATCTTGAGCGTAGCAGCTGTCAATTTAGCCCTTATGGCTGACGAATGGTCTAATCCTGCAAGTCAGTCTGGGAGATTCACCCATGGATTCATAGTCTACTTGAGACTGGGAGCAGGGTGCATTTAGAAATGTGCAGAAACGGTTTTGGTTGTCACAGTGACTTGAGGGCGAAGTTGCTACTTAGTGAACAGGCACCTGCAGTGCTCAGGCTCCTTCTGCACAGTGGAGAGGTGTTCTGCTCCAGACATGAGCAGCACCACCATTGAGGGACACTGACTGGATCCTGTTCAACAGCACAGTGCTGCTTAGAGATGAATAGAGTAATTTATGGCAGAACCTAAACTTTTAACAATTATGACCTGAGCTTTCATAATATTATTTGTAACTTAATATCTCAAATGGAGTTAATAAAGACTCTTAACTAATTCTTCTAAATCTTATGTCCCTTTCTCCCTTACATATAGAATTCCCTTCAAAACCGGTAGCTGGCAAAGGGAGAGCTCCTTCAAGGTTTTAAATGTACTTATGCAATTGGCAGACTTATTAAAATATTATAGAAATTCTGTGCCAGGAACAAAGTAATATGACTGCTAGCAAACCAGTCTCACTAGGTTCTTCAAACACTTAAATGAACTTCTAACAAAGCTTGGGAAAATCCATTAAGTGAATAAATCAGATAGTATGTCTGCACTTTTTCTTTGAAATTATGCATTTATTTAGCACATCTCTCATAGAGTGAAATAACAACATGTGGCTCAGAACTGTGAGACTAGAATGATCCTTTCCATAGCCAGTCATTAATCCATGCCACCTCTTGAGATTTTACCCATTAATGTCCATACAGAGAGCATGTTGGATCACTTTAAAATTTATTAGTATAGGTACTAATTTGTCGATTATTTTATTGAGTAAAAATAATAACCAATGCATTTCACTGAACAGCCACTCTGATTCGGCGTCTCCTTTGGGTGAGTTACAGAGCACAGTTTCCAGGGTTGGGGATGGTGGTCCTGACTCCCCCTTTGTCTCTGGCTGTCCTCAGGGATATGTCTCCCTCAGGCACTCCCGATGCTTCCTGCAGGACAGGCAGAATGGACAGGTCTCCTGCCAAGGAACCATGATGGTGGGGAAGCTGATTTTCCACCTTGATCTCACTTTTTCCGGTGTAGAAACTGTGTATCTGGGGAAGTTTTCTGTGCGCTTGGTGCTGGGTAGGTTGGGGCAGAGGTGTCGTAGATAAGGATATCTGATTCTCTTACTGTGTACTTGGAGTTTTTTCACTTCTCTGTGGCCCTGGGAACTGAATCATTCTCATATTTGAGTTTGAGGATATTGCTGGTGATAATCTTGGTACTGGATACTTGTTTTCAATTTTATGTGTCGGAGAGAGAAGCCATCTTACTTCTGTGCCACCATTTTGGAACCAGAAGTTCCAAATTCAATAACCAATACATTTTAAAGCCCTCCCACCCCCTAACAGTCTTGCATTTGTATTCTCTGTGACAAATGATTGAATTCAAAATTCCAGAGTCTAAGGCAAAAATGCCTCTCAATCTCTAGGCTTATCAGATCTTCAATGTTTTATTATATTGCTTAGTATGTGCTGGAATATAATATGTCTTGTTGATTTTCTGAATTTTTAGTAGGAGAAACATGCGGTAATCATTTTTACATTTCTGTGAGAGGATAGCACTGTGGCCTTTCTCTGAGTTTATAATTAATGGAAGATATATATTGAACTGAGCATGTTTATTGACTAAATTGCAAGAAGCTTTCCAATTTGTTTGGGTTCACTTTCTCCTCTTCTTTTGCATTCCATTTTAAAGGTCACATCTAAAATGAATCCATTTCTTATTTTGTACACTCCTCTCAGAATTCACTGGAGCCAAAATTCCCTGTGAGGCGAGAGGAACGTTATGTTGGACAGGCTGCCCTGGAGGATGAAGTGAGATGAAATGTAGATTCTGTATAGAAATAATCACCTGGAAATCACAGTCACAGCAAGAGGAAGGGGCTAAAATAACATCAGGTCACCACAAGCTGTAAATGCATATGCTTACATTGCATCTCATCTGGTACCCACATCTGCTGTCTCCTGCAGCAGTCTGACCAAATATTTAAAGATATAAAATATATAGAGACAGACTAATTGTTAATGTGTGTCTGTGAACTCTGCAAACAAATGTGATTGAATGTGTTATTGTTAGGACTCCCATGTGGACAAGTAGCTAGGTGAGCCCTGTCTGAGCATAAGGACCCATACAGGGCTTTTCAGACCTCAAGATTCTGCTGAGTAGAGATGAGCAGAATCAATAATGAACTAATTAGAAGGCATCTGTGAGACCCGCAGCCTTTGGGAAACCTCTTGAGATGTATGAGCATGGCAGCTTCCTATGTGAGCAGAGGTTTGTTCATTTTGATTAAATCAAGTTAAAGGCAACTTGACCTTTTGTATTACACCTATCTACCACCCCTCCTTTTTGAAAAAGTTCATCTGATCTAAGAAAGATCATCTAAGATGATCATTTTAAAAAGAATTCCTCATGGTTTTCAGGACACAAATGCTAAAAATAATCTAAGATCTAAGCTGATCTAAGAGCATCTGATCTTAGGAAAAAATCAAGACCCGGAGAGGGACTGGTTTTGTAACACTCAGGGGGCAGACTTCCCGGGTCCAACGCTCAACTCTCATATTCTGTTACTTAGGCAATCTTGGACAAGATACTTAAACTTTTGGTACCTCAGTTTCTCTACCTGTAAAATGTGGATAAAAATTATACCTACCTAATAGGACTGTTGGGATTGCAACAGTTGCTGACACACAGTAAGTGCTTTATTGTTGTTAGGTTGTGGGATGTAACAATAGCTAAATGGCTAGCAGCCAAACCATTTCAAGCCTTTGGTCTCAAGTTTGCTTTTTGTTTGTTTTGGTCCTTATTTTGTCCCATATAGCTTCTATTTCATCACGTTGCTCTCATCAGGCCATTTGCGAATACCTATGGCCATTCATCACTCATGTGTTCATTCACTCTCAGCGGCACGCCTCTATGGGCCATACTCTCTGTGGAGCCCTGGGAAACAGCAGGGAGTGAGGCTGACCATCCACAGGAGAAAGTGGTTTATTTCCTAACTCAACAGTCTGTTAGTGGGCGTCAGGAATGCCAGGAATCCTCTTTTTTCAACGGAAGATGGTTAGCAGTCTGCAGCAATTATTACAACAAACTTTTTGCTTACATTTTTTAGCATTTGTGTTCCAAAAACCATGAGGAATTCTTTTGAAAAGCAGTCTTTTGTTTTAAAGTTTCATTACTGAGAATATAATATGTTTTGAGAACCTTATTGCTTCCTCTGATACTTTCTTTTCTTCATATTTCTTATATTCTTTATTATGTTTAAATTGAAAGGTGATTTATCATGGAAGCTATTGGATGTATTTTGTACTTGTTGCACCATTGATTATTAAGGTAGTGAAGTTCAAATTCTGCTTTTAATTATCTCCCTTTTTTTGAAAAATTTATGACCTAAAGGACATTAAGTAAGGAAAAATTGATGTGATTCTTTTTTAAAATTTTTTCAATAGATTTAAGGGATACAAGTAGTTTTTGTTACTTGGATATATTTTATAGTGGTGAAGTCTGGGCTTTTAGTGTACCCATCACCCAAAAAGTGTACATTGTACCCAATAGGTAATTTTTCTTCCTTCACCCCCCTCCCACTACCCCCCCTGAGTCTCCGATGTCCGTTATGTCTCTCTGTATGACCATTCGGATCCATAGCTTAGCTCCCACTTGTAAGTGATAACGTGTGGTATTTGGTTTTCCATTCCTGAGTTACTTCACTTAGGATGAATGTGATTCTTAAAGATCATTTTGTTTAATGTCATGAATGCTATTTTACCAAATACTACTAGAAAAAGTGAAATTATACAATCTATTTTGTCTTATATTGTTTAATTGTTATAAATATTTATGGTTTCATAAGGACATAAGGTTATTCCTAAAGTTACTTAGTTGCTACACTTTCTCTTTTATTAACTGTTCATTCATTTTTCTATTTTTTAACTATTTTAAAGTTCTCAAGTATATATATTATAATATTAGCAATCATATATATTAGTTCTTAAATATATAACATTATAGTATTAGCAAACAGTTACCATTGGTGATTGAAGTATTTTACTCTTAAAACAATAAATATTTATACTTGGTTAGGATTTTAACATATAAAGCAAAGCACATAGGAGTTGTTTTTTACTCAAAATGACATCTAGAATGCATATCTATATTTGAAAGAGACTACTCAGATATCAATAATATCAAGTATGCTCCTGTTTGTTTTACTGATACAGTGACACTGATTAGCTATGATGGTAAACTACACCTCATACCATTATTGATCATACTCAAGTTCAAGGATGCCAGAAATGACATTAAAGTAGGCATTGGGCTATTTGGTCTTCTGGGGGCTAATGCAGAAGCCAAGTGACAGATCTGATTGCCTATTGAGGTCAAATCCATATTTACTATATATATTTTTTACTCTAACATGTTAGTGATTCTTTTTTATTCTCCCATTTCAGATGCTCAGTCCACTTTAAAGAGGCTTTTAAAAAGCCACTGGTGTACACATGGAATATGTGCAAATTTTCTGCTTGTTCTTTATCTTCTGATTTGAACTTGATTTGCAATGTTAACCCAAAATGTTCCTAACAAATTTGTTATCCAGAGCCTCAATGTCATTTAATTTCTCTGCCATAATGATTTATTATTTTTGTTTAAATAATGTGAAATATTATACTTTGTATATAGCAGCACTAAATTTACCTATTTGGGGAATATAGTTCAATTACTTTTATTATTTAATGGAAATGCAGTGCTGTAGTTTCCAATTACTGCCATAACAAATTATCACAAAACTTAGCAGCTTTTTTTTTTTTTTTTTGAGACAGAGTCTCGCTTTGTTGCCCAGGCTAGAGTGAGTGCCGTGGCATCAGCCTAGCTCACAGCAACCTCAAACTCCTGGGCTTAACCGATCCTACTGCCTCAGCCTCCCGAGTAGCTGGGACTACAGGCATGTGCCACCATGCCCGGCTAATTTTTTCTATATATATTTTAGTTGGCCAGATAATTTCTTTCTATTTTTAGTAGAGATGGGGGTCTCGCTCTTGCTCAGGCTGGTCTCGAACTCCTGACCTTGAGCGATCCACCCGCCTCGGCCTCCCAGAGTGCTAGGATTACAGGCATGAGCCACCTCGCCTGGCCAACTTAGCAGCTTTAAACAAGACAAATTTATTTTCTTACAGTTCTTTGGGTTAGAAGTCCAACACAGGTCTCACCAGAATAAAATCAAAGTGCTGGATGTGAAGGCGATCTGGTTGTAACGTCTGTCACCCCACTGATCTCCAGGGTTAATTTGGCTGATCTGGCTGGCCAGGCAGGTGGCCCCTTCCTCCCTCACTGCACCATGTGTGTCCCTCCCGAAGCTGCACACTTGGTGAAGAGGACAACCTTCCCTGATAGAGGAGGACTATTTGTGTTCGCTCAAGGGTATATGAGTAGCTGCACTCCCCTGCTAGAACCTCCAAACAAGCTCTCAAAATCAAGGTGTGGGCAAGGCTGCATTCCTTTCTGAAGGCTCTAGGGGAGGATCTGTTCCTTCTTATTTGGGTTATTGGCAGAATTCAATTCCTTGTGGTTGTAGGACTGAGATCCCCATTTTCTTGCTGGCTGTCAGCAGAGGGCCGTTTCCAGCTTCTAGAGACTGCTCCTTCTCCAGGAAGAAGAGAAGACTCTTATCTTCCATCTTCAGAGCCTTCAACAGTGGGTTGAGCCCCCCTCATGTTTTGAATTTCTCCACCTTTTTCTGCTCTCTCATTTCTCTGCTCTTTGGGCCCATAATTCTACTTACCACATGCAGTCACTCTAGAATGATGGACAATTTTCAATATTCTTTCTGATCATCTCCCATCCTCTACTAGTTCTGTTCCTGGAAAAACCATTCACCACAAATGCGGATGGTCACACTGATACTTTTTGTGGTGGCACTAGTGTCCCCCGCCCACAGGGCAGAGGGCTCAGCTGATTGCTCTGAAAAGCAGATGATAGTGACTCCATATCACCATTTACCTCCTCAAGAAAAGCAATTGTTGTAGGCCCAGGACCTCTGAATGATAAGGATAATTAACTGTTTAAAACATTGTCACTTGTGAGTGACTATGAAGATAAGAATAACTTAGAACCAATAGATGCTTTTAACGGGGATTATACCTCAGAGCCTTTGAAACCTGAGGAGGGGCTGGCTCTAGTTTTCTTTGGAATTCATGGAATGAGTTCTTCCACTTAGGAATTTTGTTGTACATCCTGAAAAATACACAGGAACCTCTAAATGATTATAAAAATTGAGTTCTCCAATCCACAGCTACACATTTGACACCCTGGAAATGTGCATTAATACTTTTTCATAAAATAAAACCTCAACTTACTTGTATTTATTGAGCACCTTCTGTGTGATGAGCAATCCACTCATCTCTGTGTTTACACACATATGAAAGTTCTAGGTTCTGCTTTCAAGAGCTTACATTCTCCTCTGAGCAGTAGGACTGGCTGTCTGACCCAATCGCAAATAGTGTTAGGCTTGAGACGACTAAGTTCTGGGTGGTGTGGCATTGACAGGAACAGCAGGTGCTACAGCATTTCCTAGCAGGCAGGGGATGAGCTGGGGTAGCATGGGAAGACTTCATGGAGAGGGTGGGACTTGAGCTGGAAATGGAAGGATGCCTAGAGTTTGGATAGGCAGAGGGAGAGAGAAGGGTCCATTCCAGATGCCTCTATGAAGATGATGATGATGACAATGATGATAGTAACAGCCAATAATTCAAGAGCACTTGCTGTATCCTAGGCATTGTGCCAAGTATTTTACATGTGTGAACCCATTTAATAGGTACTACTGTTGTCTCCAGTTCCTAGATGAAGAAATAGGTGCTTGGCGAGAAATGTAACTTGTTCCAGTCAAGCATAGCACAGCAGGGGTGGAATCAAAGTAGGCCTGTCTGATTTCACAGCCAAGCTAATGATCACTGTCAGAGGCTGTGATTCCCAAGGAGAACACAGGGCAGCTCAGAGCATGGTACCCATGTAGACGAAGTCTGGATCAGGAGAGTTCTGGAAAGATAGAGCCAGAAAGGAATTTTAGAGTCAATTCTCACAGAATCTTTTCATTTAAAAAATGAGGAAACAGTGGCCTATACAGACTAAATGATTGACGGATGTCAGAATGAGACTTAGCCTGTCTCTTGGTCTAACCCCATACTCCTGCCCCTCCCCCACCCACAGCTGGGTGAGTCCACCTGATAATGCTGCAGAAAGGTTAGCATCGCCCTGGTGGTGACAGATTGTAGCTGGGGGCTGCTCAGTCACCTGGGAGGTAAAGCAATATCTTTTATAAACCCCCCTGGGAATGGATTCCACATGGGAGAAAGTAGCTCACTGAATTCCAAGAAACAAAGAGCTATTTGACTGCTCGTGACATATTGACTGCAGTATGTCTTTTTGATATACATGCAACCATCTTTAAGAATTGGGTGAAGATCAGCATAGAAAAAACTGTATTGACCGATGATGTAGAAACATCACTCTTTATAAAATTTCATTATTCTCTTCTAGCTTTCATCCTACCCCTCCCCAAATGGTGGTGAAATGGGCTGATTGTGTTTTTATCTTTCTCCACTTCTTCTCCTCTTCCAGGGGAAATATGAGCGAGCAGTGAGATGGCCAGAGGCAGCTGGAGGCAGAAAGCGGGGACCAAACGAGGAATATGAGTTTATGAATCAGCAGAAAGTAGATTGCGTGGCAGGTGTTTTGGGGCTGGATCTTTTTAACATTGTCATTAGAAATAGCTGTAGGATGCAACTTTAGGTTTCAAAGGGGGCACCGGTATTATCAGTTGGAAAACAGAAGCTGTGCCTTGTTTATACTCATCTCTTCTAGAATGTAAAAATAAGGATTCTACCCTTGTAGTATTGTTAAGAAAAAAAATATGAGAGTGGTTAAATTCTAGCTACTAAAGAACCAAAGCAGTCTAATTCTTTCCCATTTTCCTCTCCTCCGTGGGGCTCTCCTTGAGGGCAGTGGTGACTGCCGTGCATATGCGTGGAATATACTTGTAACAAGGCATTTGCTCCAAAAAATAAGAGCGTTCCAGGGCTAGCTTTTGTGGGCATTCTGTCCCAGATTCCTCTCCACTTTGGGTTTGTACAAAGATTGCTGTGGTTTTCTGACTGGATCTGAGGCCCTCTCTTAGTGAGCTGAGGAAAGACTGCAGTCTCCTTCCTCCCCGGGAGTTTATCGGAGACTTGCTCTTCCAAGGAGGGCCTGGGAACGCGGTGCCTGAGCTCTTGGCAGGAGACCGCCCTGCTGTGCTTGGCCTCAAACAGGCTGCTCTTGTCCTTTGCTTTCAGAAGCATGAGTTCGCCCCACCAGGCCTAAAAACAAGAATAAAAATATATTGAAAAAATCCCCGGTCGCTTCTCTTGCTGACTTTGGCAGTTAGGTACAAAGCATCAACAAAACCTTGTATATAGAAATTCTGCCTTCCAGGCTTGTTCCTTTCTTACAGAACAATCCTTACCCTTGTAGGGCTGTTTTTTCATGTTTTCCTAATGAGAAAATATTTCAGAGATTATTGGCACCACAGGTTTATTCCTTTCCGGTGGTTTTCACTTTTAACCAACTATAATCTCTATGATCTCTTTTGTATTTTTCTTTCCCAGTATGGGCCACATCTAATCTGCCTCTCCTAGGATGACTGTTCAAAGAGCAGTGTCTTTCCTTTTTCTGTCTTTCATTTTTTTTAATCCTTTCCATCCCAGAGCACTTTTAAAATTGTGTGTGTGTGTACATATACATATTTTTAAATAAGTATTGTTTTAAAAAATTTAACCAACATTAAAAATGACATCTTCTGCTGTGAAAGCTCCAAAAAAGTTATGTATCTGTCCTCAGAACAGCCTGTGATCTGGTGACATGTTCAGACACACACCAATTAGTCAAAAGAAGTGGGGGCAGGGGGTGAAGGAGGTGCTCTGTTTGGACTGACAATGCTGGTGGTATGGTGCCATTTTAAAGTCCCACTTTGGTGTCCCATTTGTGGCAGAAGGTCCTTCTCAAGTCCAGAGACAATCGCGCAGGCTGAATGGTAGGGTCCGATGAAAACCCAGTCCCCCAAAACACCTGTGTACAGTACACGCAGCTCACATCTGTGAGTCCCGGAGGGAGTGGCTTGATTGGTGTATGTGGCAGGTGTGGTCATCAGGCTGTTACCAGGTAAAGGTCAGATGACCACTCATCATTTTCTTTTTGGTAACAAGAATTAGTTAACAAGTGTGACTCTAATAAGCATGACTCTATATTTTATTTCAGACAATGTACTGGTCCTGGAAAGATCCAAAGGTAAATAAGATATGGTCTCCTGTCTTAAAGAACACCTAGCATAGTGGTAGTGGGCTTTCATCCAGTGTGAGGCATAAGTATCCGATTCCCCTGGGGGTTGGAGGGGGCCAGGCAAGTGTGCAATGTGGAGAAGGCCTTTCCCATGTCTGAGGCCATGATCCATCCCTGGGAAGGGCTGCGTTTATTCCCTGACCTCCAGGCTGAAAATCACTTAGTATAAGGAGAAATGTTACTGTCATGATAGGAGTGTGAATGGTAAGGAGGGAACCAAAAATATGTTGGGCCATTAGTCTAGGCCAGTGCCTGGCAAAGAGCTCAGGGACTGTCAGAGGTGCAGGAGTGTGCATGGTTTCTGGAGTCTCCCACACACCTGCACGGGCCACAGTTTCAGGTCAGAGCAGAGAGATGAAGTTTGGAGGGGAGAGGGGTCCTTGGGGGAGGCTTCCCAGGGCAGGTGGGTGTAAATTAAACTGTGCCGGAAGGATTGCTGAGACATGGGTAGGTGAATGGACACGGAGAGCGGGACGCGTCGGGCATGCTCAGTGGCACGCTCAGGGATGTGGGACCAGGACAGCAAAGGTGTGTTCCGGGCAGGGCAGCTAGGCCAGTGCAGCCTTCCCGCTGCGGTTCACAGAGGCACGCAAAGCCGCAGGAGAAGCAGGGCGCGTCTTCCTGAAATGTTCATTTCGCTTGAATATAGAAGAGGGAAAATTAAGCAATTTAGCTGGTTAATAATTTAAAACATTTTAATATAAAAACAAGGGTAGATTATGGAACAGAATACAATTAAATTTCATGGATTTTTTTCAAGTTCAAAATCTCAGGTTTGTACTCTTTTCTTTTGATTCTTTGATGGAAGAATTTAAAATTCTTTAAAGGAGATCAACTCCATTCTTTCATTCACAAAAATAGCAGAAACAAACAGGGATCACCCATCCGCACTTGGATGCTGAGGCACAGGCTGTGGCTCCTCTTAAGGCCTGTGGAGGCGGCACCGGCAGGACTTTGCTGAGCTGTGACACGCCCCAGTTGGAGAACCAGGAACTTTGGACTCATCACACTTGTCCTGTGCTCACTGACACTGCAGATTCTGGTGTCAAATCTTGATGGTGGCTAGTGTGGCTCCCCCTAAAGGATGTGCCTCTGTCCCACGTGACAGAGACATGAAGCGTCTCTGTTCCCAGGTCTGGGCTGTGCAGTCTGCACTCTTGCTAAGGATGCAGAGAGGCCTGGCTGCCTTGGTGTCCCAGGATAATGAAATTAAGTGTCTTCAGAGGCATTTTCTGAGTCTTCAGTTTCCTCTCCTTTCTCCCCCACTGGTCCTAAGCATGCCATTCCTGTCTTCTGGCCCTCAGGCCCCCTGCTGTCCCCAGGTCCTTGCCTCTTGTTATTCCTTTGTTTTCTGCATGTTTGGGTTGTGAATCATTAGGTAACTTAGGAAAAACAGGTTCTGTTTTTCCTAGACAGAGACAAACCCCTCCTTTTCAAAGCTGTCTTTGGCCTTTTCTCAGCGTTGAGAAGGCCACATGCAGCCAGATCCAAGCTAGTGTAATGACAGAGGCCAACCAGAGGCAGAATCGTTGGTGCCTCTAGACTTTTCTTTACCATCTCTGTTTTAATTTTTGTGCTTTCTGGTATGTGTTGGATTGACTTTAAGATTTTCTTTGTTAGAACACCAAACTCTGCCCAGTGTTATAGTGTTCTTGTACCATAGTCGTCCGCTCACAAGTTAAAGGAATTAAGAAAATGACAAGAAGAACCCCTTAATCTAATACTAAATAGTGCTCTGGCCTTCATTATTCAGGGGAGAAAAGGAACCTGGGTCTGTGCCATCCTACAGGTGGCCACTAGCCATAGATGGCTGTTGAGCATTTGAAATGTGCCAAAGTTGAATTGAGATGTGCTACAAGTGTAAAATACTGAATTTCAAAGACTCGATATGAAAAAATGAAAAATCGTATCTCAATAACTTTTTATATTAATTACATGTTGAAATGGCAATATTTATTGACATGTTAAGTTGAATAAGACATATTATTAAAATTAATTTTAATGGAGTTTTTCTATCTTTTTAAAATGTAGCCACTACAAAATTTTAAATTATATTTAAATATTGCATTATATTTCTATTGGACAGTGCTACTTTAGATTGTAGCTGCATAATTGCAATAAGTTATACCTCTTGGGAGTTCCTGGGGATTGTTCATTGAAGATTTTCTCTTTCAGGGATCAGGATGAGATGGGAATAGCACATAGTAGACTATAAGGGTCTACAAGGCAATTGCTGTGTCTGTTTACTTCTTTGGAGTCATGAGTGATGAGGTCATTTTGCTTCCAAGGCTCATAAACTGGCTTTGAAGGCATTTCCAAAAACAGCTTTGAGCATCACCTTTGAAATAAGGATATTGGCTTCCAGTGACTCCACTGAAAAATGCAATTCATTTGGTTGTATGAGTCTGGGGTTGGAATGTTTAAAAACAAAAAAGGAAGCAGCAGCAGGTTTCATGCTTCATTACTTGAAGTCCCTATCTCCAGTGGGCCTCGGCATGGAGGAAGGCACTTGGGGAAGCACCGTGATCGTATCCAGTGTTACTTTATCAGTGCAGAATGTGACATGATGGAGGCAGAAGGGGGCAAGAATGCCTTTTCCAATTGCCCGGGAGAAAACGCAGAATGTTTAACTTGTTCGAGGTGATGTGATACCCCTTCCTCCTCGGTGCCAGAAGAAAAATTGTTACAACATATAACAGGATTGTGGAATCCTGGATCAATTGTTATTCAGTGCTCATATTGTATAACGTATTTTCTTTGAAATTTTCATCATTAGTAACTATATAGTTCAGAGATACCCTCAAGGTTAATACATCCATGTTCAGGAATCTTTTTCTTTTTTATGATTATAAAATCTTTCTTTGGACAAGTTCACTATTAGTAGAGTATTTCTCCATAAAATAGAAATAATCTTTTCCGAAAAAGAAGGATGTTATTTTCTAAGGTCTTTAAAAATACCTTTTGTTGTGAAGCATGCTTTGTCTTCTACTTCTCTGCAGTAGGTTAGAAATAATTATCACCTTTTTATAAATAGGGAAATCAATGCAGGGAGGCTATTTGTTGGAAAGCACAGGGGAGCAAGGACAGAAATGGTTTGAGAATTTAGATATTTGTTTTCCATTTCAGCTACTGCATTCATGGTATGACATGGCTGTGTGAGTATGAAAGTGTCTTTTGTTTGCAGTTAAATATGCCATTCTGAAAAGTGAGGAGGTGTGTCTCATTTTTAGGTGCATTTCTTTTTCTTAAATTCTACACTGTGCTTTGTTTAGTAATATTGTTATTTATAAAATACATAGAAAGTTAAGAGAGGTAAAGGAGAATTGAACCATTGATCTTGATACTTTTCCTTTCCTCCCAATGGTAATAAAAAGGACTTAAGCATCCTTGCTGGCTTCTTGGAGGTGAAGTCTCTGTGAAGCTGTGAGACCTTCATTTTCACATCCCCACTGCTTTGTCAGCTCATACTCGTGAGGAATTTAATCAATTTTATTGCTATGAATGACTGAAAACTGATGGCATTTATTTTCTCTGCAGGAATTTATTTACTTTTTTCCTTGGATGGCTGTCCCTTTGTTCATAATATTTTCCCAACTCTTGAAGTACTAATTGATTTTGGAGCTTAAGCAAGATCACTTTTTACGCTGAATGCAGAAACTGTTTTCCTGTGGATTAGTGCACGGTCTGTGTAAACATCAAGTGGAGATCTTGCTGAGAATTGCAAATGAGAAAGAAATTATGGGTCATGATAATAAGGTGCTCCAAATCTGAAGATTCAGAAGGAAGCAGACATAAATAGCCTCTTCCTTGGAGACACCCAACCAGTCATCCAAGGTGTGTTTCCTTAAGCATTCAGGACTTGGAAAATGTATAGAACCTTGAGAGTGTGTCTGCAGGTGTAAAAATAATGGTCAATGGATCTTTCTCCCTGTCATGTTTATATACAACGTGGGGAAAGCAAGAAGCACATTTTTGAAAAGAGAAATGATTTTAAATGTTGGTATTTCAGGACAATGCTTTGCTTTTAAAGTTACTTGCCATTATTTCAACTCCAATTCAGTCTATTCTCTGAAGCACATTCTGCTCTTCCCCTTGCTCTCTTTTACTATTCTTGGCTTTGGGCATATATTTCTCATCATAGAAACTTGATAACAAACTAGATTTAATCCTAACTCAAAGAACACATGAGGAATTTATAATACATTTTAACTTCAAAAGACTGCCCAAGTCAAATGACTGATAGGGCAATATAATGTGCCAAAAAAAGATTCCAGGTCCAGTCAGTATAGAATTCCTTGGAAAATCTTGTTAATAATAGACTTAACTACTTGACATGTTGGGAACAGGGAGGGGATGGGAAGCCAGGTCTGGGCAAAGCCATGCATAGGAGGCGGAGCTGGCTATAGGACTGGTTCCAGAAGGTTGACAAGGAGTCTGATTTATAACTGCAATTTGGGATCCACCTTGGAGAGACAGCAGGGCACAGTCGTTAAGATAGAGCAGAGGCTCTGTGATCAGACAGACATGAGGTCAGATCCTCATTCTACCACTTACTAGTTGGGTGACTCTGGGTAAACTTCTTTTCTGAGCATCATTTCTGCAAAATGGGGAAAAAGCTTACTCATAGTACTATGATGAGGATTAGATGAGAGAATTCACATAAAGCACTTGGTACCAGGCCTAGCCTAAGTAGGAATTTAACAAATATAGCTATTATCATTATCATTATTATTACTATGTGGGCTTTTGCCATTTTACACTGGTTGGTGAGGACACTGTAGCAGTAATCTCTGTCTGGGCAGTATATTCAGGTACAAATATTGTACTGCAGGACCTTATTCAGGCGTGCTGTGTACACAGAGCCCAGCACCTCCTGGAAGAGGAGGTTCGTAATGGCTGGGAGGACTTTGGAACCTCACCTTCAGGAAACTGGAATGCACATTTGGAAACCAGGCCAAAGCCCACACATAACACAGTAGTGGAAGGGGTAACTAGAGGAGCGAGAGACGGGAGTGTGGGTGACAGGGAAAACCGTGGACTCCAATATGGAGCACAGCTCAACCTATATGTTTAAGGCTTCAGAATCTACAATTGGGTGGGGCTGGAGCAGGCCGGGGCTCTCTGTTCTGTTCCATTGGTCTGTGTCTCTATTTTTGTACCAATACCATACTGTTTTGGTTACTATAGCCTTATAGTATAATTGGAAATCGGGTAATGTGATGCTTCCAGATTTACTCTTTTTGCTTAAGATTGCTTTGGGTATTTGGGTTCTCTTTTGGTTCCAAACAAAGTGTAGAATTGTTTTTTCTCGATCTATGAAATATGACGGTATTTTGATGGGTATTGTGTTGGATCTGTAAATCACTTTGAGCATTATGGACATTTTAACAGTGTTGATTCTACCAATCCATGAGCATGATATGTTTCAATCTATACAAATCAGTAGCATTTCTGTATACCAATAACAGTCAAGCTGAGAGTCTAATCAAAGACTTGGTATCATTCACAATAGCTACAAAGAAAATAAAATACTTAGGAATATACTTAACCAAGGAGATGAAAGACCTCTATAAGGAGAACTATGAAACACTGATGAATGAAATCATAGATGACACAAACAAATAGAAAAACATATCATGCTCATGGATTGGCAGAATCAACACTGTTAAAATGTCCATTTTTTTTTTTTTATAGAGATGGGGTACACAGGCTGGTCTTGAACTCCTGGCCTCAAGCTATCCTCCTGCCTCAGCCTCTAAAGTGCTGGGATTACAGATGTGAGCCACTACACCTGACCTTATTTCTTTCTCATACCTAATTTCTCTGGCTAGGACTTCCAGTACTATGTGGAATAGAAGTGGCAAGAGTAGGCATCCCTGTATTGTTCCTGATCTTAGAGGAAAAGCTTTCAACTTTTCATTGTTAAATAATAATGTTAGCTTGGCCTTATGATACATGGTTTTTATTGTACTGAGGTACATTCCTTCTATACCTAATTTGTTGACAGTTTATTTATCATGAGAGGATTTTGAATTTTGTCAAATGCTTCTTCTGCATCTATTGGTGTGATTCTGTGGTTTTTGAACTTCATTCTAATGAAGTTTATGTAGTATATTGCATTTATTGATTTGCATATGTTGAACAATCCTTCCTTCACAGGGAGAAATCCCACTTGATCATGGTGAATGATCCTGATGATGCTGTTGAATTCAGTTTGCTAGTGTTAATATTTTGTTGAGGATATTTACATGTATGTTCATCAGGATATTGGCCTATAATTTTCTTTTTTTGTAGCGTCCTTGTATGCTTTGGTAATACAAGGTAATACTGGCCTCATAAAATGAGTTTGGAAGTATTCCCTCCTTCAATTTTTTGGAAGGGTTTGAGAAGAATTGGCATTAATTCTTCTTTAAATGTTTGGTAGAATTCACCAGTAAAGTCATCAGGTCCTGGGCTTTTCTTTGATGGGAGATTTTTGATTACTGATTCAACATCTTTACTCACTATTGGTCTATTCATAGTTTCTGTTTCTTTGTAGTTCAGTCTTGGTAAGTTGTATGTTTCTAGGAATTTATCCATTTCTTCTAGGCTATCCAATTTGTTGGCATGTAATCGTTTATGGTAGTCTCTTATGATCCGTTGTGTTTCTGTGGTATTAGTTATAATGTCTCCTGTTCCATTTGTGATTTTATTTATTTGATTCTTCTTTCTTTTTTTTTTCTTGTTTAGCCTAGCTAAATGTTTGTCAGTTTTCTTTATGTTTTTGAAAAACCAACCTTTAGTTTTGTTGATCTTTTCTATTGTTTCTCTAGTCTCTATTTTATTATATTTATGTCCTAACTTTTGCAATTTACTTTTTTCTACCAATTTTGGGCTTAGTTTGTTCTTTTTCTAGTTCCTTGAGAGGTAATATTAGGTTTTTGAGATCTTTGTTGGTTTTTAATGTATGCATTTATTGCAATAAACTCTTAGAACTGCTTTGCTGTATCCCATAAGTTTTAGTATGTTGTGTTTCCATTTTTAAATGTATCAAGATATTTTTTGATTTCCCCTTTGATTTCTTCTTTAACCCATTGGTTGTTCAGGAGCATCTTGTTTATTTTCCACATACTGTATTTATGAATTTTCTAAATTTTCTCCTATTTTAATTTCTAGTTTTATACCATTTTGGTCCGAAAAGATATTTGATATGATTTTAATTTTTTCCACATATGTAATTTCAAATAGGCACATTTTTGAAAACTAAAACCAAACAGGTAAAATTAATTTTAGTAATTTTTCAGATATTGATTATATCCAAAATATTATCATTTCAACATATAATCAATATAAAAAGTTATTGATGAGATATTTTATAGTCTTTTAAAAAATATACAAAGTCTGGTATATGTTTTATACTTACAGCACATCTCAGTTCAGAGTAGCCACATTTCAAGTGCTCAGTAGCCACATGTGCCCAGTGGCTACCATTGTGAACAGCTCAGTTCTACAGGAAGTAAGCTCAAAAGCTAGAAAGATGGCTGGTGGTGATTGGAGAGTGTGATGCTTGAACTTGAGATTGTGGAGGATTTGCAAATATTTGTAACCTAAAGATCTGGGGTATAACCCTGGGATTAGGTTGCTATAGCAGGGTGGAAGATGTGATCATTGAGGCAGAAACAGTCATCTCGTTGAGGGGCCAGGTTTTGGGAAGGATCATCTGTGTCAGTATTGAAATCAAGGATTATGACAGAAATGGTACTAGAGAGAGTCTAGCATGCTAGGTCTTAAAATCTTCAAGGAATGTGGCCAGAGTGATCCAGAAGTTTATAAACCTCTGTTATAAAGTAGTTTAGTCAGTGGTATAGTCTGATGGCATAGGCTTCAAACCTGGGGGCGTGGCAGTTAGAAAGGAGGGTGGGAAAGAGATAGGAAGTGCAGAAATGAACAGTAAGGCTGCCAGAGGAAGCAGTGTCCTCAGGGGAGAGCCAGATTTCAGTGTGAGCCAGAGCCTCTGGGTGTAAGGACTTCTGCTGATGGTGGTCTGTGAGCAGCAGAAGCACAGAGGAAAGTCTTGGGGGCGGGAAGGGGCTCGGACCTGGAGTCAGACCACCAGCTGTGCAGAGCTCCACAGGGACGAGGTCCCTGTGCTAGGGGATGCTCCTCCCCTCCCCTGTGATGGAGGTGCGGTCCCTGCTGCTCCCCTCTGAGGGTTCTGACAGCCCCTCAGGGACAGCCATGACCAGCAGCGTAGACGGCCCCTGAGACCTGAAGTCCCACAGTGTATCCTTCCACCCCATCACTTCCATCCTGCCTCCTGTTTGAAGTGTTCCTCAGATTACTGCACGGTAATCTTTTTGCAGATATGCGAATTCATCCAGAGTTCATTTTTAAATAATAATTTATTTTCTTTTTGAGCAGATAATGCATGAAGTACAAAATTTTAGAATTACAAGTGCATTTGAGTAAAAATTAAGTCTGTCTCCTTATCGCTGCCCTACAGCCACCTGGCTCATTTCCCAGAGAACGGAATTATTACCATTTCCAGAATTCATTTGTAATGGGCGGCTCCTCTGCCCCATTCCCTCCTCCTGTCTCTTGGTGGTTGGGATGTGAGGGAGCTGGCCTTTTCCCCCTGAAAATGCATTCATGCTCCCTTGGACAATGCCTTGCTAAGCAGGAGTCTGGGCACTCAGCAGCCACTGCGAATCAATGCTCTGAATTCAGATGGGACTTTTGTTGTTGCCTTATTGGAAAGCCCTGGATTTCTGGGCGCCTAGAGCTGCATATAACTCGAAATCTCTGCGATTCTTTTAGGGTTAATTCTTCACTCGTTCATCTATTTAACAAATATTCTCTCAGTGGTTCCTCCGTGCAAGGCTCCGTGCCAAGCCTTGCACAGAGGAGAATCAGACTTGACCAAACTCCCTCAGGCATTGGACTGTACTTTAACTCTGCCTGAAGCCGAGTCAGGCCAGCTACTAGCAATGGCAGTCTCTCCATATTCAGGAAGCTTCTGGGTGTTGCCAATGTGCTGACATTTGTGGTGAGCAGACACTGTTTGATAGGATAAGGACTATGTGGCCCCACAGTTTGCCCTGTCGTGACCACTCTCCAGGCTGGGCTGTCACAGGGTCATTGGCACGTCAGGGGTCACAATAACTTGCTGTATAAAATATGAGGCGCTCCCATGAGGACGGATGGAGCTCCATTCTCCCTGGTCCCCTCCTTCTTCTCCCAGCCTGGAGAATGGGGTTCCAAGCTTCCTGTATGGAAACTGTGCCCGGTTATAGGACATCTCACACTGAAGGAAAACCCCAAAGCTTACTTCACTTGTTTGTTCCTTCTCTGCTGCCACTGTGAACTGTAGCATTTTACACAGGTGTTGTCATGCAGAAGAGAAAGGATTAATTTCAGTAACCTTTATCAGCAGAGGAATGAAACAAACAAAAAAATTGCTCTAGCACTTCACACTTCTGTGAAAACCCAATTAACACCCTTTTGTGGTTGTAATTTCTAATTACTTTTTGAACTGAGAAAAAATGTTTTTGCTAATTAGATAATTATTTGGTAGTGATCTTTTGGTAAAAAAAAATTGCTTTGACTCTAAAAATATTTGGAGAAGAATTACTTAATTTAACAAATCACTGTTATTCTAACATTTTAGAAAATCAGGCATTAAGAAGGGGTCTTGAAAGATTATAATTTTCGGAAATACCACATCAGGTTGAAAGTTCTTCAGGTGTATGTATGTGTGTGTGTGCGCACATGAAATTGAGACTTTTACTAGCCCAAAATATATGGGAGTAATGTATTAATGTAAGATGTTAGTGGTAGGGGGAACTGGGCCTGGGGTATATAGGAACTCTGCAAATTTTCTGTATATCTAAAACTATTCTAAAATGAAGAGTTTATTTTTTAAAATGTATGAAAGGCAGGGCCGGGCACAGTGTCTCACACCTATAATCCTAGCACTCTGGGAGGCCAAGGTGGGAGAATCGCTCGAGGTCAGGAGTATGAGAACAGCCTGAGCAAGAGCAAGGCCCCGTCTCTACTAAAAATAGAAAGAAATGATCTGAACAGCTAAAAATATTTATAGAAAAAGTTAGCTGGGCGTGGTGGCGCATGCCTGTAGCCCCAGCTACTTGGGAGGCTGAGACAGAAGGATTGCTTGAGCCCAGGAGTTTGAGGTTGCTGTGAGCTAGGCTGACGCCATGGCACTCTAGCCTGGGTGACAGAGTGAGACTCTGCCTCAAAAAAAAATAAATTAAATAAATAAATAAATAAATAAAATGTATGAAAGGCAAATTAGGTCCAGTGTGCAATAAACAGAATGGAAATATCCCTGAAAAGTTTCCATAACGTTTAATTCCACTTAAAAAAATAATAATTAAAAAAAAACACCTGACAATGTGTTGCCTTCCAGCTACATGTAACAAAAATATTCAGAATGGTAATTTTAGCATCTAATAATACCATCAGAAATCCCTGATGTATAAATATATTAACTATAAAACTGTAAGTAGAATATTTAGTTGTTACATATAGAAGATACAATTCCTAAGAGAAAGAATAAATCTACTATTTACTAATAAATCTATTCTCTATACCTGAGTCAAACTTACAGTTAACAACTATGAATGAATTGTATGCAGGGTTGAAAGGCCGTGTCATGATGCCGATGGGCCAGCACGACAAAGTGTGGTAACGGTTTGAGTTGTGTCCTCTTGGTTTGTTCCCTTATCAGTTTCTAAGAAATTAACTGATTGGGGCCAAATTTGATTGAGGAGTATCCAGTTTTCCTTGATTCCCTTTGAACCTGTGGTTTAATATGCCACCTTTAAACATAGCCGCATTCAGAACAAAATTTCAAATGGTCGTGTATCCTATCATACAAATAAATTTCAATGAAATTAAGTAGATGGGCTGTATAGGTAAGGGAAGAGAAGGGATGATAATCACAAATTTTGATTTGAAGTTTTTTGTGCTTTATTGCTAGATATAATTTAGCTTGAGTGTTTCTTGACAACAGAAAACTATCAGGAATATAGTTCTTAATATAAAAGAAACTTTGGCACAATGTCTCCCACTACCTAATATTGTCTTAGAGAGGACCTTTGAGCTCGAGCTCCTCTCGTGAGCTCCCTCTCTGTGTCCTGACCTTCACGGGGCAGACACTGGTCATTCTAATTCTCAGCTCACAAGTCAGCTCCTCTCCTCATCTGATGTGGCCCCTTCCTGCCTGTTCGTGGTTTACCCCCTCAAGCAGTGGGAATTCTCCCAGCTGTTTGTTTCTTGCTTTCCTTGTTTATCACCTGTCACCCTCACCAGAATTAAGCTCCTCGGGGGCAGAGACCTTATCTGTCTTGTTCACCACTATATCATCCCCTGTGCTTGGAACACAAGCACATAGTAGGTTGATTTTTTAAGGTTGACATTAAAATACATACGTATATGCATTTATGTGTTTATAATTAATGGTAGAAAACAGGCCAGAAAGATTCCCCCCTTGAATGAATAACATCCTCCAGTTACTAAGTGGATTTCTGTAGACATTTGTATTGCTTTTAGGACATGATAAATGATACAAGTTAATAGGCAAATGGTAAATCTCAAGGAGAAAACTTGGCATTAAGGTAACATTTAATCTGCAAATTGTGGCTCCCTTCTTATCTTTGGGGATGGGAAGGAAGCAGGTGGTCCCGGGTTAGGATTCCTGGGGGTCATTAGCTCAGTGACCTCTTTTCTACCTGAATATTCTGGAGAAGACAGACAAGTTTAGTGTATTACCATATTAACCTAGAAATTTAATTAAATCCACTCTCAACTTTAGACTAAAGAACATTTTTCCATGCACCCAGGTCCACTTTCCTTTGTTCTGGAGTGGAACAGGCCAGAGAGGATCTCTGGGCCTCTGTCTTCCTTCTCTCATCAGTTAAGGCACCTCAGTGTATCTTGGCCTCTTATCTGCCTTAGAACTTGCATGGGAAGCTGTCACAGACCTCCTGCTGAGAGCCTTAAAAGAAATGTAGGACAGAGTGTGTGTTTACTGTCAGCTGTTCACATGTGAGATGTAGGTGTCTGGGATATTTTGGATTTTATGGAAGTCATGCCTCACCACGTTACACTCCTCTAATACGTCGGTAATTTTGCAGTGAATCGTTCATCTTGGAGAAGACTTGTAATTAATGCTAATTTCAGAGCGTTAATGAAGTCACAAACTAAGGTTACATAAGGGCTGTACAGGTTGAGCATCCCTAATCCGAAATCCAAAAGATGAAATTCCCCAAAATCTGAAACATTTTAGCACCAACATAATGTCACAAGAGGAAAATTCCACACCTGACCTCATGTTATGGGTTGTAGTCAAAACTTTTGTTTCATGCACAAAATTATTAAAAATATTGTATAAAATTACTTTCGGGTTATGTGCATAAGATATATATGAAATATAAATGAATTTCATGTTTAGATGTGGGTGCTATCCTCAAGATATCTCATTATGTATATGCAAATATTCCAAAATCTGAAAAAATCCAAAATCTGAAACACTTCTGGTTCCAAGCATTTTGGATAAGGGACGCTCAACCTATAGTAAGCTAGTAAACATCCACTTAGATCTGATGGGTGTGAGATTCCATTTTACCTTTGTATCCTCTCCCTCCTTTTCTTTGTTCCCAACTTAAGGTAGTCCTCATGCTTAATAGAAAGCCTATTTGACCTTCCACTGCCTCTAGGACATCTTTTCTCTTACTGTTTAGAGTTAGCTTGCCTCACACTGGAACAAAGTGTTTTACTAATCCTGATCCTCAAGGTAGAGGGTCTTTTCCTGTAATCACTGGTTTCCTTTTAGTTACAGTATCAGTATAACCCAGAAAAGTCCTTAATGATGTAATTGAGAAGCTAAAAAAAAAAAAGCCAAGGGCCTAGAAATGTCAACTAGATAGATTGTTTCAATTTTAATTGATTAGAAATGGCAGCAGTAGTTAGTTGGTCAGGTAGTTTTCAGATAAGTCAAAAAGGTATCCAGGAAATGAAGGGTAAACAGAAAGCAAGCTGATTGCACATGGATAGTGAAGACCAGATTTATATGACAAAAGGGAAGGTTTCAGCCAGAATGGAATTATGTCTCTTCTAGGCAAAAATACACATGTAAGTAACAAGGAACTGAAGAAAGTAGTCCATTGCTTAGCAAATTACTAGAAAATTAACAGGAATGTTTAATATCCCTAAAAAGACTTTCATGAAATATAGTAAATAATGAGGTTTCTCTGGCGCCATCATACAGGTCTGAGTATTTATGGGCAACTCCATGCTGGTATATGAGCCATTCTGTTCCAACAAGGTGTGGTATTGGGAAGGATTGGTGGAGACATTGAGAGCTTGTTTCATTTTATATTGTTTAATAATATGGCTCTGAAATGTCACTTTTCTCTCTAAAAACAGGTAGTACTCTCTAGTACATTTCTTTCTTCTTTGTAAATTAACATTTAAAATAATACTTTTGGCCAGGCACGGTGGCTCATGCCTGAAATCCCAGCACTTTGGGAAGCTGAAGTGGGAGGATCGCTTGAGACCAGGAGTTCGAGACCAGCCTGGGCAACATAGTGAGACCCTGTCTCTACAAAAAAATAAAAATAAAAAAATTTAGCTGGAGTGGTGGTGCATGGTTGTAGTCCCAGCTACTTAGGGGGCTGAAGCAGGAGGATTGCTTGAGCCCAGGAATTCGAGGCTGCAGTAAGCTATGATCGTGCCACTGCACTCCAGCCTGGGCCATGCTTATTTTATATTTAATGTCAGCTTTTGAAATAAATCCTTAGTATCTCCTTATTAATTTTATTTGAAAATTACTTTAATCATATTTCTGATAAAAAAATTAATATATGATCATGGTAGAAACTTAGAAAAACTATTGAAAGGTATAAAGAGGAAAATGTAAATTAATACTATCCTACTCCCAAGGTAAATATTTAACTTTCTGTGGTGAAAATTTTTCTGACTTTAAAAATTCTTTAAAAACATGGATTTTAATAATAACAGTCATTTCAAGAAATCATGATTTAGGTGACTACAGCTAGCAAAGAGGGCTAAGAGTGTTCTTTTCTTCTTTTTTTTTTTGCTAAAATTTTGGGTACCTTAATATGATACTTTGGCATAAACATACATAGTAGCAGAGAATAATTGTGATGTATATAAGATGGCAGGTCTGTGGATTTCAGCTCCAAACACAAATATGCAACATTGAACAAGAGGCTCTAATTCAGTTTTATAAAATAAACTGATAGGAGCCACATTTGTGTTTGATCATAACATGAGAAGCTTGAGAATCAAATGAAATAAATAAGTTCCATCACATAACAAGGTAGGAAAAATACTAAGTCTACCCCAAACTGCTCTATATGTCTGTGATCCGGCCTACTTATGAAACTCAAAGTGAATTAAAATTACATTTTAAAAGCCTGGTTCACATCACGGTTTGGGCTGGCTGGAAGAGGAGTGTGAAGGCAGTCCTGCCCTGGCTGACCAGGAAACAGTCTAGAGGATCCCAAGGATTCGCTGAGCCCTAGTTCCTAGCTCTGAGCAGGTTTCTAGTAACCATGAAGAAAGCTTTTAAGTGATTGAAATGATACAATGATTCTAATGCCTTGAATATTCTTTCAGCAAAGCTGCTTTAAAAATAATTGCTGATTTTATGGATTTTATAAAGAAATTAGCTGGGCGTGGTAGCTCACACCTATAATCCTAGCACTTTGGAAGGCTGGGGCGGGAGGATCACTTGAACCCAGGAGTTTGAGGTTGCAGTGAGCTATCATGACCCTACTGCATTCTAGCCCAGGCAACAGGCAAGACCTTGTCTCAAAAAAAGAAACAAGAAAAAAAGAAAAGAAATGGATGGAGGTATTGCAATATTGCAAATTGATCCCAAGAGGAAAAAGTTCCTATAGCCTTCATGAGATAGTTAGAGAAGCTCCTGTGTGACCTCTATTCCATGTTATGAGTTCAGAACATGGCTCTTCACTGCTGAGTGATGTCATGTAGGTTGAATGTGCTGTCGCTGTTGCAGTGGTTTGGATCAGTGCTGTGCTGCCTGACCCACCTGCTGTGTTGGTAAACCTGAAACCACCATGGCAAATACATTTATTTGCTTTTCCCTGAAATGTGCTGTTCCTTTTTACCTCCTGCAGATAAAACTGACAGGTCCTTTTCCTGCTAGCCAAAAACAGTGATGAGAACCAGGTGGAAGATACAGCTTTTAAAATGTAGTTTTAATTCAGTTTGAGTCCCATAAAGTAGGCTGAGTCACAGACAAGCTGTGGGCCTCACCAAATCACTCCATGACCTCACTTTCCTCCTGGCAGCCCTCTCTCAGTGCAATACAGTGATACCGCTAATGGAGTGTCAGAAACAGCTTGCTGCAGAGAAGCATGCCTGCGAGCTGGTGAGGTTGCCAGACATCATCATTATAGTCCATCTTCTCTCTTTTTCCTTCTTCTCCAAATTTGCATGGTCTTTGTGTACTAAAATAACGTCAGTAACCAACCTTACTGGAACCACTTAGGTTGTAGATAGTGAAGGCCTGGTGACATTAAAGTTTCAGAATTGATGAAAACCTGTGTTGACTCCTCAATTTCTTAAAGTGCATACTTTGAATGAAACCACTGGAATCTCCAAGATGATAGTTGACCTTTCTGTTGTGTACTGAAATCTCTATTTTAGATTCTCCCCAAGTACCTCCTTTTTCTATCTTTTTAATTATTATTGCAATTGTAGTCAAATAATATGGTAGATAGAGATTTAGATGGGCTTTCGGAAAAGAGGTTTGATTGTGGCTTTGTCCCTAACTGGCTGTGCAGTCTCTCAAATGCCATTTGATCTTTCTTTACCTCATCATCGTTGTGTTGAGATTCTGTGATCCAGTCGTGGAATTCAAAGCTCCATCCATAAAAAGCTGTCTCTCTCCATAATCCAATACTTCCTCTTTTCTGTAGGACAGAGCACCTTCTAGGCAGCTGCGCAATCTTCTCTGCACTTCCAAATCACCTTGAAAGACCCCTCCCAAGGTTCTAGCTGCCCAAATGATACTATGGTGTAGCAGGATGAGATCCCCTGGTATAAGGTCTAGGCCCAGAGGCTCATTATTATCAAAACTCCACCTTTGCCACAACTTTTCATCCTTAAGTAAAGACAATTTTACCCTTCAGAAAGTAACTATAGTACCTTTATAATGTACTCCTTACAGAAGTTAAGATCCAGCCATTTTCTCTTTGTGTGACTTTTCTGGATTTTCTGCATTTGACTCAGTACCCATCTGTTGCCTGTTTTTCCACTCTTACCATTCAACTTCACCAGTGATGCAAAAGAACAATAACAAAAAGATACAGAGTAAAATTGGTTGATGTTAATGCATTAACCATTCAATCTCTCTCTGGAGAAGTGGTTCTCAAAGTATGGTCCCAGGAGTAGCAATCTCACTATTTCCTGGGAACCTGTCAGAAAGGCAAATTGTCAGACCCCTCCCTGGACCAGAAACTCTGGAGGTGGGACCCAGCAATCTGCACTTTCACAAACCATCTAGGTGATTCTACATGCTATTGTTTGGGAGCTGTTCTAGAGAGATTTTATATTTTCAGGCAGTGGGATTGTGTGTGTGCGTGCGTGCACGTGTACTCAAAAATTTTGAAGTCATCATTGCCTGGACTTACTTGGTCTGGAAATAGAAGGGGTGTTACATTTCTAGAGGGGCTATTTCCCAGCCTTCCTATCTTTTTATCCTTTAGAAGTTTTCTTATTCTTTTCTGCTCTTAGAAGATCTATTCATATGTTCACCTATTTGCACACCAAAATTTGGTCTTAAGTTCTATTATCATGGAAACTTCGATAATCGATGCTATTTCAGTGATCTATTGTGACACGTGATATAACAATAGATGGAGCAGTGACTAATGAAACATTTAATTTCTACTTCTTATTTATTTATGTTTTGTGGGCGCTTTCAGAAGGCGTTCTTTTTACTTTAGAACCTAGACACAGATGACTTTTTAAAGTGATTTTCAAACAAATGGAATTGTTTTATAATGGACCCAAAGGTTGCTCTTGTCAGAGGGAAACTTTTACTAAGGCAAGCAGTCACTGGGAGGAAGGTGTGAGCATAAGCTAGTATCATAAATTAAATGATGAAGAAGAGGATAAGGGCATCTGGGCCTAGGTGAGGAAACTTTGACCCAGAAACCTTTTGCAACAGCAGGAATAGACTGAGAGTCCAAGTCTCCGTGCTTCCAGTTCAGTATTCCTTGCATGCAACGTCACTGCCTTTAGAGACTATACAGTTTACCTAATTGGCTGGATCTTTGTCAAGAGCTTGATCCAAGTGTTTTTTTTTTTTTTTTTGGTTTAATATCTAAAGCATTTGCAAGTTCTTTCAAGGCAGCACATAGCTTGATTTAACTCCCTCAAGCCCTCTCACCTTTGTCAAGTTGCACCAGGAAATTCAAGGTCTAGCCAGAGGCCCCCAAAGAGTTAAAAGCCCAAATAGCCTGCAGAGTAGAAGAAATTGATGTCAAAAACAGATGTTCCTCTGTGGGCCTTGCTGGATTCATAAGTCAGGGTAAAGCCAGAGTGTATGCATGCATGTCCAAAAAAAAAAAAAAAATCTTGGCCAGTGTTGTAGAGAAATGAAGTGTTGTCTCATCTGCAATTCCTCTTCGGTCCTTGCTAGAGGACTTAGGAGCACTGGGTCCCAGGAGACTGGTGGCCCTGACACTGGAGCCATTGACTGAGAACGCCCTCTAATCCCTGGTTTCCATTGTTGGTGTTCCGCGCTGCCCGCACGGAGCCCCGCGTTTGCATTGGCCGCGGGGATTGTTATTGGAGTGGCTGACAGCTGTCTGCCAGGCCGGCTGCAACCGCCTTCCTGTGCTCTCCGCTGCCGCTCCCCTTCACAGCGCTATTGTTCCTGTGAAGCCTTTTTCTTAAAATCTTTCCCAGCTGTATCCTGATACGGTAAACCACTTAAATTAGCTCCAGATTGTTCTGTTTATTTTGTGTTAGATAAGCGACAAAATACAGTCTCAGCAGCAGGCCAAGAGGAACGTGGAAGTGGGGGGGGTGGGGATCGGAGGACACAGGGTCTTTTGCAACACGAGGTAGGGTTCCCAGACAAAACCGTGAACAGCGTACAAATGTGTGATGCAGTCGCTGGTCCCGCCATTTATACGTGACTCGATGGGCTGGATCTGAGCCCACCGCATTCCAGAAAAGAAAATCAAGACCCCAGCATCAAGCCACACTAGAAGGAAGCTGAATGTCTGTTATTGGAAATAGAGATGGTATCACTGTGAGGCTGGTTGCTGTGCCCGCTGTCCAGGTACCACGCTTGATGCCCTGAGTCGCACAGGAATCCACCCCACTTTTTAAATACCCTTCTGTATTGCAACGCATGGTAACTGGTGGGCTCAAAAACGGGCCCAAGTTTGCCAGTCTCCCTGTATGATCAGCTTTTGAAAATGTTCTCTTCCCTGCTGTGATTTAAAGCTAGAAGTCCAAAGGCGTTAAGTCACCCGCATAGGTATTTTCCACACAGCTGCGAGTGGAAATGCACAATGGCCCGGGCCCCTGTCTGTTCATGCTTGCCATCTGTGCCGCCCTGCAACTGTGGCGGCCTCCCATGCTCGTGGTTGTCTTCTTCTTCTTCTTCTTCTTTTTTTTTTTTTACTAACCACTACACAAACGAGGATTGTGGTGTGTTTTAACAGGGGCCCTTCATGCAAAGCCTTTCTGAATACTTAACAAAAAATACTTTCAAATATAATGAATGCTATCCTAGAATGAAGACACTGCCTTTGTGATTTTTAGGAATTCACCCAAATAAAATATGAAAAATAAACTTCCGAATGCTTTAACTCAGCTAAAGCATACAAGCGATGCCAGCAGCTGGCTGAGTTACGATAGTCATGTAGAGTTTTGTCCGTGGTAATTCAAGATTCCCCGGGAAAGATCTCACGACTCACTCGGCGTGGCGGGGCCTCCAGTCCTCACTCCGAACCAAAGTCCTGGAAGCCCTTTCTTACCACATGGAGGGAAGGGGAGGGAAGAACGCGATCTGGAGTAATAAAATGTCCTTAGAAACCGCCTCTCACTTTCCTTTTGGGAAAATAAACTCACTGTGTAATAAAAAGGCACAAAACCAACTTTGGAATGATAATTCTAAATTAATTCCCCACCAAGTCCCCTTGCCCTCTGGCGGAATGCGCCTCGTCTTCTCAACCAAGGTCACCATGTCACCTCCAATCCCCCGGTTTTTATCTGTCCCCCCTTCTCTGTGTCTTCTTTTGCCCTTCATTGTGCACAGAATGTATTTTTCACATGAGCTAGGCTTTCTGTAGATGTTGTGTCCCTGGAGAGCAGGGACCGTGTGTTGGACTCTGTTGTCTTTCCCAACAGGACTGACAACCGTAGTGCGTACCCAGCCAGGGCTCAATTCAGGTGTTTCAAATAATTGATTCCTTTTTATTCTTACCTGACACGAGGAATCATTCATTATGCTCCTGTATTAATTCAGACAAAGGTTAAAAAAAACCAAGACAGACATCACAAGTCCCCATGGTCCCTTCTCATTAAAATCACGGCCATAACCTTCCTGTGCTGGCCGGGATGGAGTGAGTCGGTGAACACCTGCCTTTCTCATTGATGACAACTAAAAACTCTGAATAATACAGAAGCCAACTACAGGAGGCTTCTTTAAAGTAAACAATAGCGGGTAAATGGCGAGTGGGGAATGAAGTCAAAGCTGTATTAGTCCCTTGTAACAGGGGTGAATTTTAGGGTTTGTTTTTTCTCCTGGCTTTGACCCAAGGGCAGTTGGAACTACAGAACTATGCAGCAAGCACTGGCAGCAGAATCTCCAGGAGAAACTCCCTGTTTCTAACTGGAGGTCTAGGAAAAGGGTTCCTTGCTGGAGAACATGGAGGATTCCCATTTCTATTTATTTATTTTTTCTCCTTTCCCTCCTGACCCTGCCCCAAGGCAAGCCCCAGCTGAGGATCTGCATTGCTGTTTTCCTGGAGTCTGGGTACCTAAAGCCCTAAGAGAAGACCCACACATCTGACTAGAGTGTGGGAGAATGCCCGTTATTTTTTCTCTCTCTTTTTTCTTGCTGCCTTGCTCCCGGTTAGGCAGAAGTGCAAGACAGGATGGGAGACTAAAACCCGAGAGAAACCTCTCTTTACATACGACCATAGAAACCACATGAAGGGGGCTCTGGGAGCAGGAGAGTGCAGGGAATCTACAGAAAGGAGAGAACTGGAGAAGAAGGTCCCCTGATTCTGTGTACGAGCTAAGCCCCAGGCTCACCCCCAGCTGCGCATGTGCCACACAGACCCAAGGGGACAAAGCAGAGGCTTTGAGAACTCAACTGCCATGTAAACCACTGCCCAAGTCCCAGACTAGCCCCTGAGTGGTGCATGCACCGGGCAAACCCAGACCTCACAGGAAAGGCTTTACAAACTAAACTGACATTAGAACCACTCTTCACAGAAGTGAGAAAAAAACTTGTGGCCTGAATCTAACTGGGTTGATTGCTCAAACAAACATAAACATCCTTGAGGGGATTTTAATAAGACTATTGTCTCAGAACATAATATTCCAAATGTCCAGGATACATGGCCAGGTGTGGGCTCACACCTGTAATCCTAGCACTTTGGGAGGCTGAGGTGGGAGCATCAGTTGAGGCCAGGAGTTCAATACCAGCCTGAGCAACATAGTGAGACCCCACCTCACAAAAAATAGAAAAACTAGCCAGGTGTGGTGGCAGGTGCTTGTAGTCCCAGCTACTCGGGAGGCTGAGGCAGAAGGAACACTTGAGCCCAGGAGTTTGAGGTTGCAATGAGTTATGATGACGCCACTGCACTCTAGCCTGGGTAGCAGAGCAAGACCCTGTCTCAAAAAAAGAAAAACAAGAAAACACAGAAAAACCCAAAATGTCCAAGATATAATCCAAAATTACTCATCATGCAAACAAAAGCCAAAAAACAAACAAACAACAACAAAAAAAAAACAGGAAAATGTGAGCCATACTCAAGGGAAAAGACAAAATAGATGGCCAGCTTTGAGGTGACCCAAATATTGCAGTTGTCAAACAAAAACTTTAATGTAGCCATTATAACCATTCTTCATGAGATAAAGTTGAACACTCTTGGAAAAGAGAAGTTAGCAGAGAAATAGGAACTAAAACTAAACAAATGAACAAAAAAAATGAAAATTATAGAACTGAAAAATACAATATCTGAAATTTAAAATTCACTCTGTGGGCTGTGGGGGTGTGAAGGGAAACTTCCCCTTAGCCTGGAAGGTTCACTGAAAGATCAACTCACAATAAGGCAGATTAACAAGAGAAAGGTTTATTCACCCAGCCCATGGGGAGAATCACAGAGTGATTACCCAATATCCCAATAGGGTCCAGAAATTTATATACCCTTGTTTTGGGGTGGGGGAGATGAGGAGTAGAGATAATTCTGTTTAGGAGCAATAAGTGGTCACTAGGGAAGATGAATAGATACTTGGGAGAATGAACAGATTGACTTATAAATGATTTTGTTTGAAAATTAAATTAACCTGAGAGACAGGTATTGTGTTTAAAATGATTTCGACCAGGTCTGGTTGCATTCTTGATCTTCTTTCCCATAAGATATTGAGATAACAGGGAGGGGAGAATGAAAGACAATTGTTCCTTTTGATTGGTCTGTTTTTATGCAGATAGAGGGAAAGCCCCCTCTGAGGCCTGTTGATCTCTAAGGGCCTTTAATTCAAAATTCCTTAATGCCAAGGAGTCATATTTTGGGGTGAAATTCTCTGAGCTCCTTCAAATGCATTGTGCCAAGTGAAATAAGCCAAACTAAAAAGACTACACACTGCATGATTTTCTTTTTTTTTTTTTTTTGACATTCTGAAAAAAATCAAAACTTTAAAGATGGGGAAAACATCAGTGGTTACCTGAGGTTAAGGCTGGGTGTACTGTTTGGCTACAAAGAGCGAGCACAGGGGCCTTATCCTGGGGTGATGGAATGTTCTGTGTCTTGATTGTGGTGGTAGTTATATGATTCTATTTGTCAAAATTCATAGTAATATACCCCAAAAGAAGTGAAATTTGTTGTATATAAATTTACAAAAAAAGAAATCACTGGCACACCATTTCATGTCTGATAGGGTTAATACATCTTCATGACTACATAAAGAATGGAAAAGATTCATGTAATCTCTTATCTATTTTGAAGTCATTTTCCACTTGATTCCACATTTAAACTGTGCGGAAGCCAAAAATGGAATAAACAATGATGCAGTCTCTGAGTACATACAAAAATCTTTCCAAAAAAGCATTTTGTGTTTCATGTGCCAGGCAGATGTTTTGTAGTGTCAGCTTACTACAAAAGTCTCTGATGAAAAATAGAGGTATAGAAGTTGGGGTCTGTCTGTAAGACAAAGAGAGACACATTGACTCCAGAAAAGATCTACTGTTTTTTAAAAGAGGCCAAGTCAATGTGATGGACTGGTGAAAACCAGGACAAAGAATCTGACGTGGCCTGGAAGCTCTGGGTTTTGATAATTGGGGTGGTATCTAGTATGCACTATCTGCAGGAATCACATCTGTTGTACTGAGATCTATCCTGGCCGATGTTCTGAAATATACAGGGAGTGGGCAGGCTTGGCTTGTTTCCACCAAGCAGACTGTATGCATTCTTGTGACAGCAGGAAGAGTTTTCCTGAATGTAGGATTTCTTCTTTAACTCGCCTCTCATCCAGAGGGCAAAACCTGCAGGCTGGGTGCTTCGTTGCAGTGAGATCCCAGCAGCTGACCAGAGCTGGATTTTTTCCCAGTGCTTATTCTCCCTGTGAAGTTATATCATCACTCTGCTTCCTCTTACATCATTACGGGCCTTATCGATTTTTATACACAAATGTGTAAACAAAACCTGTTGGTTTTAGGAAACCTTTGACTTACTCCAAGTTACAAAGATAACTCTCTTATGTTTTTCTATAAAAGTTTTATGGTTTCAGCTTTTACATTTAGGTCTTTGATCTATCCTTCTTTCTCTTTTTCCCCCTCCTGCATATAATGCTGTTTTATTGAGATATAATTCATATACCATAAAATTCACCCTTTAAAAACATACTGTTCACTGGTATTTAGTATATTCATAAAGTTGTACAATTATCACTATTATTATCTAATTCCAGAATATTTTTATCACCCCCAAAAGAAATTCTGTACCCATTAGCAGTTGGTCCCAATTTCCTCCCTTCCCAGCCCCTGGCAACCACTAATCTACTTTCTATATAGATTTTACTACTCTGGACATTTTGTATAAACAGAATCATCTAATATATGACCTTTTGTATATGGCTCCTTTCACTTGGCACATTTTCAATGTTCATCCATTTTGTAGCATAAATCAGAACTTCATTCCTTTTTGCTGATGAATAATATTCCCTATATTGCTGCACATGGCTGAAAACATACTGCATTTTCTTTATCCATTCATCAATTAATGGACATTTATGTTGCTTCCAGTTTGGGGGCCCTTGGAAATAATGCTGCTATGAATATTCATGTACAGATTTTTGTGTGGACATATATATTTTCACTTCTCCTGGGTATATACCTAGGAGTAGAATTTCTGCATTATGGGGGAACTCTATGTTTAACTTTCTGAGGTACTGCCATACTGTTTCTGTGGTTTGAATGTGTCCCTCAAAAGTTCATGTGTTGAAAACTTCACTCCTCTGTCCTCATAAATGGATTAATGAATTGATGAGGGCTGTGGATTGATGAATGGATTAATGTTGCTATCGCAGGAATGGGCTCATTATCTCAAGATTGGCTTTGTTATAGGGGTGAGCTCTTTCTGACTCTCCTGCTCTTGCTCTCTTGCCATGTGATACTGTCTACCATAGTGTAACACTGCAAGAAAAGGCCCTCAACAGATTCCAGCACCATGCTCTTGGACTTCCCAGCCTCCAGAACCATGAGCTAATTGAACTTATTTCTATAACCAGTCTGTGGTATTCTGTTACAGCAATAGAAAATTAACTAAGACACTGTTTTTCAAAGCAGCTTTACAATGTTACATTCCCACCAGCAATGTATGAGGGTTCCAGTTTCCCCATGTCCTTGCTGCTACTTGTCATGGTCCATCTTTTTTATTATAGCCATTCTAGTGGGTATGAAGTGGTATCTCCTTGTAGTTTTAGTTTGTACCTCCCTAATGACTAATGTTGAGCATTTTTTTATTTGCCTATTGGTTATTTGTGTATCTTCTTTGGAGAAATGTCTATTTAAATCTTTTGTTCATATTTTAATTGGATCCTTTGTCTTTTTACTATTGAGTTGTAATATGACCTATCTTTAATTAATTTTTATGTGTGCTATGAAGTAGGGTTTGGTCAAGGTTGTTTTTTGGTTTTGTTTTTAACATATAGGATCCAGTTACTCTAGCATCATTTGTTGCAAAAACTATTTCCCCCATTGGTTTGTTTGGTACCTTTGTTAAAAATGAAATGACCATTTAAATGTGGTTCTTTTAATGGGTACTCTATTCTAGTACCATGATGTCTTGATTACTATAGCTCTATAGTAGTTCTTGAAACTGGATAGTATAATTCTTCCAACTTTGTTCTTGTTTGAAAATTGATTGCAATCCTGGGATAAATCTCACTCAGTCATCGTGATTGTGGTAGGTGGAGTAATCCCCCCCCACCTAAAAGGATGTTCACACCCTAAAGCCTAGAATCTGTGAATATGTTATGTTACATGGCAAAGGAGAATTAAGGTTGCAGACCAAATTAAGGTTTCCAATAAACTGACTTTAAGATGAGGAGATTATCCTGGATTATCTGGTTGGGCCAATGTAATCACAAGCACTTTAAAAGTAGAAGAGGGACGAAAAGAGGAGGCCAGAGTAATGTGATATGAGAAGAATTCAACTACCTTTGCTGGCTTTGAAGTTGGAGGAAGAGGGCCATGAACCAAGGAATGTGAACAGCCTCTAGAAGCTAGAAAGGGAAGGGAACTCAACCCTCCTGACAACCTGACTTTGGCCCAGTTAGACTTGCATCAGATTTTAACACACAGAACTGCATGATAATAAATTTGTATTGTTTAAGATGCTAAGTGTGTGGTAATAGAAAAGTAGAACAATAGAAGCTAATACAATGATGTATTATCCTTTTTATGTACAGCTGGATTTGATTTGCTAAAATTTTAAGGATGTTTACACCTAGCTTCATTGCAGTTTTCTTTTCTTGCAACGTCCTTGTTCGGTTTTGGTATCAGACTAATGCTGGCCTCGTAGAACAAGTTGTAAAGTATAGGCTTCCCTTTTACTTTCTGGAAGAGTTGGTTTAGGACTAATATTATTTCCTTCTAAAATGTTTGGTAGAATTTACCAGTGAAGCCATTTGGGTCTGGAGTTTTCTTTGTGGGAAGGTTTTTAAGTATTAATTTCACTTTCTTTAATAGATATAGGGTTATTTAGGTTATCTATTTCTTCCTGAGTGAGCTTTAGATTCATCATTTTTACAAACTTAGTTGCTGGAAAAAATGGTTAAAATGTGGTTAATTTCCTTTTTAAAGATAGAAGCTTTCTTTTAGTGCATTTTCTGAATATTTGTAGTGTAATTTAATGTAATATATTTTAGATCTGAAAATAGTTGATTATGAAATTACATATATTACAAAAATACAAATATTTATTGAAAATAAGACATACTAAGTCTCTGAGTCCTCGTTCACCAGGAGATCTGATTATGTCTTGGCTTCCCATGCATTTATGGCACTCACATGGGACATGAACATGTCAGTTGCTGTGGTAGATATTTACTTTGTATATCAACTAATTGGCCACCTAATCATATATATATATCATTTATAATGGTTCTTCTGAGCAGTGGAGCTTCATCCTATGTGCTGATAGAAGTATTTATAAGCTTACAGAGCTTTAGGCCAGACCCCAACTGTTAAGTTCACAGGTGATAAAGTGCTAGCCTGTGAAGCCTCTTGAAAGAAAGGTCACTACCTATCCCTGACCATGTGTCCCAATCTTGCTATTATGTTGGGCAGTGGTTCTTACTGGGAGCATTTTGGAAATTCAGTTGAGTGCGCTGGCACTCAGTGAGTAGGGATGCAATGCCCTTAATGATCCTATACAGTGAAGAATTGTCCCAAGTCTTGTACACCTGCAAATGTCCTGCTGCTTAGTCATGAAGATTAAAAAACTATAATTTTCTGAGTATAGAACCTAAGTCTGTTTTGCATATAAACACAAAGTAATTTTGTATGGTTTAATATACACTTAGTATTCTAATTGTTCTTCTAGCATTCATTTCCTGTTCCCTTTCACTTTTTTTCTAGTAGAAAATGGCCTTAAGTCTAAATTTTTTCATCTATAAGTACATGCAATCATCTAACCACTTTGCTGTGTCTTGCAGGATTGAGCCTATACATTTTCATATATTTTATTATAAATTGCCTTTTTATCCTCTGTGCTACATGGAGAGTTATTTTTAAAATTAGATGTATTGTGTATGAATTCCATTTCAGGATAGTAAAAGGAGCATTACAAAATATTTGTTATGAAAAGCAGATATTTGAAAGGCTTGAGAACCATGTTATAGAAGCAAGCTTTTTTCTAATTTCCATACTTTTTCTAGCATTATAGCCACAGTTGTATAAAAAAGGTAAAGTCTGTGAATGAGTCCATAGGTGGGTCACATATTGCCACACCAAAATTAACAAAATAATAAAAACGGATTCAACTTCTGTTTCACCTGCAAAATAACACTACTATTATATCCCTCAAATACCGGGCATCAGCCATAATGCTCACACATATGCATAGTGACCACAAATTTCAGTGCACAAACTTAGATATGCAAGGCGTGTGACTTGCTTCTCTTTTCTCCCTGTCACTGAACTCAGTACTGCCGGGGTCCCTATTCTGCTGGGTGAAGAAAAGCAGCTTTCAGTCAATTCAGATCATCTCGGTTAATTCATGATCTCTTTGTCTCATCCTGGCTCCTCTCCAGGGAGACAACACACTGGAGCGGAGGGGCGTGTGTGGTCCACAGTCATCATCCCTACACAAGCCTCTGCAGAAACATTCCTGTTCCTGGCTGGCCTTTTGGTGTTACCCATCTAGATCGCGTTGTAAACTCCTTGCCTGCAGAGATTCTTTGGAATCTCTGTGCCACATTTGTGCTCTTCTCAGTGGCAAATCAAAAACATTCATCAGTGGAGCTGCAGTCTCTTCTATACTATAGCGTGAGAGACTTCTGAGCCTGCCTTCCATCACTGGTACAACTGTTGTCACCTGCTGCTGCCACATCAGCCTGGGCGCAGGGAAATGCAGGGAGCCTCCTCTGTTTCCTCCTCTGCTGTCTCCTCCTCTGGCCCCAGGCTCCTCCTGGGAGATGAGGCACAGTTCTTTCCCCTCTTGGAGCCCCACGACCATCATTCCTTCTATGCTGGGATGCAGTCCTGGGGGCAGGGTCCAGGGTGTCTGCCTAGGGTCACAGCCATGTCCTTGTGCTTTGTTTCTAGTCTTCTTTCTTCCCCTAACTGCCTCTTGGTATTAGCTCATCCATCTGATGACTGTCCATTCCCAGAGCCCAAACACTGATCGCCCTGCCCACTTCCTGGGTGGGAGGAGGGTTGCAGGGTGACAGGAATTACTAGGAATGAAAAAAGCCCTTACTATTTGGAAACATTATTCCAGTAGAGATGTAAGGTGTGCGAGGCATCCTGTTTGGTCTGTAATCACTTTCGCTCTTTTCCATCTGTACACCTAACTTTATGCCAGCATAGTGAAAGTTTTCATGTGCTTGTAGTTGTGACCTCTGCTACGTGACAGGTGAAGACGATCACCTTGTATTGATGTCGATAGGATCAGTGACAGGAATATGGAATATAAACCTTTTAAGTAGGTCTAAACTATCCTTAACTATACCATGAGCCTCTTATTATTTTAATGACATACAGTCATCATTTGAATTTTTTATGGTATTATGCTTTATAACAGTGGTATATTTAATATACATCGGTGTGGATCATTTAATGCTGGAAAAACAGGTAAATACATTTTACTTTGTGGTTCACTTTTAAGAGTCATGTTTTTCTTTTTCTTCCCTCCTTCTACGAGACCATCTCCAATGGTGTGCACCTTCCTAACTTGCCGGTTCTAGCCTGCTATGCAGTTAGGGAGCCAGACACCACACATATTCCTAGAACTGCGTCTGAGACTGAACAGGCCCTGCGTGAGTCTCTGACTGCATGGACTCTGCAATGCCTGTTGTGGTTACTCAGGGGCATTTGTTTTGATTTGTTTGATCGTTTGGTCTTATTATCCTGGTTCGTGACTGTCTATGTCCCTTTGTCTCTTACTAAAGTGCCTCCTGTTCTCCACTTGTCTCTCGCTGGGCACAGAGACCCAGGCTGCTTCCCCTCCAGTGGCCCTCCTTGCAGTGGCTGTCTTCACCTGCTTGGGGTGTCCAGTGTCTTCTGGATTTTGCCCTCATTCCCACTGTGCACAGCCTGGCCAGGGGTCAGGGCACTCACAGAGTTTATTTTACTTTGGCCTTGGAGCAAGTGTCATCTGCAGATCTGAAGGAAATCATGTCCTTATACCTTTATTAAATATGCATTCAGTATTTTAAATACTTTTAACAAACTGCTTCATGTTTAGGTGTATTGAATTATGTTTGTTTCTGCTGTTCAGTGTTTCACTCTTCTGTTGTTCTTCAGAGAGGATTGTGCTGGTCAATGTTCTTGTGACTTTTGTTTGCCTCTCCTGGCATTAAACACCCAAACGCCAGTGAACTCCTTTAGCATTTGGCAAAACTTCAGAGAACTCTGGGGAGACAAAATTGCCTGCCCGCTCAGTTTGGTTTATTGATTTTTCTGAGTAACCCTAAAAGTACATCCTACTGTTTATGAAGCAGAGATTCATTAAAATGTTTCTGCCTCAAGGCTAAAAATTCAGAACATTTAACTTGTATTATATATTTGGAAGCATAAAGACAAAGTACAGTAATTGATGTCTGCCCAAATAGAATATTCTAGCTTCCTCTGGTTTAACACTCTATGAAAAATCATTGACCTCAATTTCCATCTCTCTCACCATATAAGTTGTTAGTATACCTGTTATTCTGAAACCACAATTCTACTTTTTCCTGTCTGTGGATGGTGTTTTCACTTTTGTCCTGCTGTCCTTGAACTTGTAATACTCTCATGCAGTCCTATATACTTTTCTTATCTAATTACTTCTTGATTTGGCCTTCCTGAAGGATAAACTACCATCTAGTAAAAGCATCAGCTGGCCACCTTAGATGAGTTTTAGGTCTGGAAGCGGGGGACAAATAATTTGTGAGTAAGCTATAATCTCCCTCAGGGTACCAGAAAAATTGAGTTAGCCCTGAAACTCATTAGTAAAAAATACCAAGCATTTTTTTAAGATTAAACTGTAGGAAAAACAAGCAGGGTTTTAGTTGTAGAAAAGGATAGAACAAATATTGGGTACTAAATACACCAAAAATTTGCTTAATACACCAACCATGGGTCTGCTGTGCTGTTTGTTAGGGAATCCAGAATAGAGTGATTAAACCTAGCATTACCCATGCCTCCCAAGTGAAAGTGACTCGCGACATGTCATAATTACCTTACAGCTTTCATCTAAGGATCTCCAAGATCTACAACTACTTTAAACGACAGGAAAAAAGTTCAGTTGTTTACGTAATAAATCAGGACACCGTTTTCCAGTTCCCAGCTCCATTTTAACTTGTAGAGAACAAATGTTTTTAATCTTTCAACAGACTTTGGAGTCTTTTCATCCTTAATAAATTTTAAAGGAGAGATAAAATCCCATCGGTATCTCATCATTATAAGCAATGACATTAGCCCCATTAAAGCAAGGAAATCTTTTACTACAACCGTTTATAATCTTTTTCTTTTTAATCCCCATTCATTCCTGATTTTGCCTTGTCCCTGCAACCATCTTCCTTTATCTTCGCCTCTTTTGGTGGCTATTTGGGGTCTGACTGACAATTCCCCTCCACCAGAATCGTCCTCTTGCGAGCTCAGCAGAACCCTCCCCTTGCTGGTGCTCTTGGTCAAGATGTCAAGTCTGATTAGCGTCCGACTGTGAGCTGGCGGCCAGAGCGCTTATCTACCCTGCGTGCTGCAAACCACTTTAAACCTCTACAGATATCCCAATGACTATCCGAACAAATCCTCGGTTTCTGATGCTTAATCTGAATCCCAGGCTATCGCTATAGTGCCTCTTTCTTTGATAACTGATGTCCTTTATTTAAACTCACAGAAACAGAAAGGAGTTGTCCCGGCTCTCCTCCAATGGTAACAACCCCCCTCACCATTCATTGCGTTTTTATGGCTCTCAAGAAATTACCTACAGAGTTGAGAATGCACCCTAGAAGGACCCTATGCTTAGAATGCTTTCTTCTTATGAAAGCGTGGTGTTATGGAGGGTGGCTGTCATCCCTAAATCTAGTATATATTTAATGGATGTCCAGATTGGAGCGCGGTGTACTCTGCAGACTTTGCTGGTGCTGCTGGGACTGGTGACTGTCACCCATAAAAATGGCTCATGTTTATTCAGCTCTACTTCTACGCCAGGCACTACATTAAGGTGGGCATTGCTGTTATCCTTGCTTTCCAAAGGAGGAGACTTAAGCTCAGAGATTGAATACTTGCCCAGACTCACAGTGTTCACCTCCTTTCACCCTGAATATGTGTCAGGGAAATTAGAAATGTGGCAGGAGGCATGATAGAGAAAAATCATGAACGTCACAAAACCACTAGACACCTTTTTGTTTATGTTAATATCAGTCATCATTTAGCTCAAGTGTTCCCTAAATTCTGGCAGCAGAGTATACTTAAGAGTATAGTTAGTTAGGGTTTAATCAAGAAGAAACCTTGACACAAATATTCCACTGTCTCGTGTGTAATTTCCTGAGGCCCCTGAGCCTCCTGTCCCTGTGCATGGGCTCTCTTCTCTCCGCCGGTCATGGGGCTGGCTCTGTCCTGTCATTCTGGTTTCAGCTCCTCCAAGAGGCTCAGTCGTTGCCTACCAGGAATGGAGAGATCTTATCTCTTTTTCTAACGCAGTCCCCGAGAGAGAGGACCTTGTACGTCCTGTTCTCCTGTTCGCTATCATTTTCCCAGGGCCACAGTGGTCCCTGGCTCAGGGAGGCTCTCAGGAAAGATTTGTTACAGGGGTGAGCGAGTCCCTCTTCCGGACCGTGACTGTTGCTTCCTCAAATGCTCACAGACCACCCCGTTTGACTTCAACATAACCAACCAGGTGCCAGATTGGACACACAATTCTGCTACTTGTGGGTTTGGTTTGCTTGAATCCTCACTGGGGTGCAGGAGCCCCCCCTTGCCAATATCCTGTAGAATAAGCAGCATCTGTGTGTAGAACAGCCTCCAAAGAGTCGAGGGCATGGAGTGGCTGGACAAAGGCTTGGAAAAAACTCTGTGGTAACCAAGTTAATTTTTAGTGCTTTTAACCTCTATATTTGGTGAGTGGCCTTCTCTCCATTTATTTGTTCCCCTCAAATCGTTGAGCCTTTCTCTTTGGCAGGTCCTGTGCTAGGTCTTGGGAATACAAACAAGAAGACATTGTTTTTGCCCCTGGAAAGCAGAGTTTGTGTAGAAGACAGAGTCACAAGCAACTGATTAACAATATACAGAGCTAAGTGTGACAGGAAAGGTGTGTTAAAGTACAGCAGCAGGACAGAGGAGAGGCAAAGACCATCTAGGGGACTAAACAACAGGTTCACAGAAGATTGACATTTAATCAGGGACTTAAAATGTAAGTCAAGCAGGAAGGAAGGTGAACAGCATTTTATGCAAGGGAGCCAACATGTACCAGGTCAAAGTTAGCATGGAAGGCTATGATATATTCTAACACCAGGGAGAAGTCAGATCTACGTGACTGAAGCCCAGGGCACTTTTTATGGGGGAAGGCAGGAGTCGATGCTCAAAAAGGAGGTTGGGGCCAGATGTGAAGGGTTCTATATGATGGGCTGAGGTTTAAACTTTTTCCTGATGGGAAAGCAGTTAGGTCTTTAAACACGGATGTAGCTTGATGGGGTTGGGCTTTACAAACACCTCTGGTGGCAACTCGAAGCAGTGTATAAATTAGCCCAGGAGCCCAGGTGAGAGGAGGGCCTGACCCACGGCAGTGGGGCTGGAGAAGGGGGGATAGATTGGAAAATCATTTTAAAGATAGACTTGGCAGAGTTGCATGCACATCTGGTCAGAAATGATTCGATGGAGAGCAAGAGGGAAAAGAGAGGGTTTGAGAAGAATGTGAGCTTGTAATTTGAGTATTTGGGTAGTATTTTCTCCAAAATAGGAGAAGATTGAATTTATCTAATCCTTGAATTTACGTAATGTCTAAGTAGGCTTAGATGACTACTAAGACATATATTAACTCTCTAATTTGTATTTTATTATATTATTAATAATTTTTTTAAAAAACTAATCCAAAAAGATCAACCATCGACAAGCAGGCACTTTTTTGGGCCAAAGAGTCTTCTCCGTTTTTGAAGTTATGTTGCCTACTCATCTGTCAGTCACCCTCATGGGGGACCCTGTTCAGAAAGTTGAGGCCCTGGAACCTTCCTTGCTTTTCCTTCTGGGATGCCTGAGTCAGAGGGAGGAGGATGTCTAGGGTAAGCCCAGGCTGCAGGGGACAGAGATGGTTCAGGGCAGCCTTCCACGGCCAAGCCACAACATTAAGTTGTTTGGGGAGTAGTCCTAAAAATTAATGTTGTTGTCATGGTTTCATCTTAATTTTTATCAGCTGGATCCAGATGAGGCTTCATTGTCGTATACTTAATATTTCTGCTCAGATCTTTGGCTAACCAATGTTTTTCCGTGACTTTTTGACAGTTATTTTTGTTCAATAATGAATAATAAAGTGAGATTTACAGTCTGTACATGACACCATTTGTTTTATTTTGACATTTCTTTTCTAGACAACAAAGGTTTTATAATTAGGTTTTCCCTTTGCCAAAACATCGCTGAAAAAATGTTTCAACAGCTCCCTTTAGTAACTGGCGTCATCTTATTTTGATTTGGAAGTTTTTTCATAAGTCAGTCAGGAAATGAAACAAAAATTTTTCTTGAAAATGAATTCTTAACAAGAAAGAAATTAATTTTTGCCAAAAAGAAAGGAGGGAAAATGAGGAGAAACATGTTTGAAATGCTGGTGGTTCCATTGTCTTTTTAAATTTGAACTTATCTCAGCCTTTTTGCTGTTGTTGTTGTTTGAAACAGAATCTCACTCTGTTTCCCGGGCTAGAGTGCCGTGGCATCAGCCTAGCTCACAGCAACCTCAAACTCCTGGACTCAAGCGATCCTCTTGCCTCAGCCTCCCTGGTAGCTGGGACTACAGGCGTGCGCCACCATGCCCGGCTAATTTGTCTGTTTTTAGTAGAGATGGGGTCTCACTTTGCTCAGGCTGGTCTCGAACTCCTGAGCTCAAGTGATCCTCCCACCTCGGCCTCTCAGAGTGCTAGGATTACAGGCGTGAGTTACCACACTGGACCACCTATCTCATCCTTAAGTGAGCAACATAGGAAAATCCCTTTTCTACCTTGTTTCAAATGAGTTTATTTTATTCTTGCTGCTACTCTGATTAGTTTTATGTTGAACTCTTTGAAATACCTGGGAGACTGAACTAGAATTGATGAACAGCACCCTGTTTCTCGTGTATTTAACCAAATGAAGGCCTAACTTGGAGGATTCTGCTCCTTTGCTGAGAAGTGGCAACCGTCAGCCAGGCCAGGTACCCCCTGCAGAGGGACAAGTACAAGTGGGGCTGAACTGCCCTCGTCCTGAGGCCGCATCTGCGATTGGCTCTGTGACAGTGGAGTCCAGGGCAAGTTGCAGGTGTGTCGGTTGACAGGGCTTTCTCTCTGGAGTGCTCTTGAAAAAGTGATTAAGGAAGCCACATTGGTGACTGTTGATAGAATTGCTGATCATTGCTAATGGCAAAAACATCACAGCGAGCTAATTGCAAAAACAGTCACACTCATTGCATCAGTGCCCTACTCTAATGATAAGTGGAAACACTTTCCAGCTCCTACAGTAGCAATAGTGGCCAAATTCTCTTTTATAGTCCAGAGAATTTTCCTTTCTGAGTCATAACTGAAGGGCTGCTCCTAGAATCAGATTCCAGATGCAGCCACCCATATCCCCATCATTTCCTCTCTTATTTCCACCACCTTCCTCATCCAATGTTTTGTTATTGAGCACTAACAAATATGTGGAACTGAAGGACACATTATATAATATCTCTGAAAAGTGTATCTATTTAAAACAGAGACAACAGGCATCTTCTAAAGCATTGAGCCAGTGTACTTTGTAGCAATCTAGACAACAGTGAAATAATAGTTCTGTCTCCGCCATTCTTGACATCGCAGGTAGAGTGTAAATATTTCTTTCCAGTGTATTTGTGTCATATGGACAGCATCTTCTTTTAAGTTTTGATACATTGGTTATGGGTGACTGATACTCTGGAGTGTCAGGAGCGTGGAGGATTTCCTTCTGTCCAAAGATGGTCGCCCCTTGGTCTGCCCAGCTTGAATGTGAAATGGGATGTGTGTTTCATAAACTGGCTTGAGTAAATGTCTGAGCCTTGAGTTTTGTCAAGAACAGACATGGTGAGGTTTGAGGAAAGGTTCTTGTAAGTCTGTGATGTCAAATGATGAGACTGTCTGGTACCCACCTGTGTGTTGAAGAATTGTTGCCTCCGTCTAATCTAGCTGAAGATTCTCCTCCACTCTCCTTCGCAAAGCACAGAAAAGAACAGAGGACCTGGTGTGCTGAGGGCTCTATCAAAAGCCTCCTTGGCAGTAGAACCTTGAATTTCTTCCCCATCTGCAACAAAGGTTTCTCTGAAACGAATCACCATCACCTTGAAATAACTGTCCTTCTGCTGTCTCATAGGAAGAATGTACACTTTGCTGAGGTTGACTGTGTTGGTGGCTTTCATAGGGAAGTGAAGGTTTATGTGGCCTTCATGTCTGAGCCCACTTTTCTAGGGACAGCAGGAGCATGGTGCTCTGGGGCAGAGGCCTGGGGAGGTCACACAGATGGTGTTGGAATCCTAGTGTTGTTACCTATTCGCTGTTTTGCCTTTTCAAACCTCATTTTTTTTTTTAAGCAACAAAATGGTTATAATGCTAGATAGACTATTTGGGTTGTAAATATTAAAAACAACAATTATTACCATGTATTGAGCATTTAGCTTGTGTCAGGAATCCTGCCAAGAAAATAAATGGTGTCACATCATTCTCATTGTAACACGAGAAATAGTGCTACGGTTTGACTGTGGTATGTCCCCAAAAAAACTCATTTTGAAGTCTCATTGCCAGTGTGGCAGTCTAGGGAGGTGGGACCTAGTGAGAGGTGTTTGGGTCGTGGGGGCAGATCGTTCATGAGTGAATTAATGCTGTCTCACTGGACTGAGTTCTTGCTCTCGAATTAACTCCTACGAGAATGAGTTGTTATAAAGTGAGGTTCCTCCTGTTTGGTCCCTCTTTTCATACACCCACTGCCCTGCCAGTTTATAAAGCAGCCCAAAAGCCCCCACCAGAAACCAAGCAGATGTGGTGCGTGCTTTTGGACTTAGCAGTCACCAGAATGGGAAGCCAAATAAGCCTCTTAATAAATTACCCAGCCTCAGGTATTCTGTTATAGCAACACAAAACAGACTAAGACAAAGAGGAATTATTATTTCCACGTTAAAGACCAGGAAACTGAGGTAGCATGATGCCCTGGTCACAAAGCTAGTGAGTACCTTGCATCAGGTCTGTCTGACTCCAGATTCTGTGCGAGAGAATGTGAAATCAAAGTGGTACCTGGTGCTTAGCAAATGTTTGTCCTCCTTCCTCCCACGTTCATCTGTGGCTTTGCTAGATCTGTGACTTCCGTAATAGATGTTTGTATGTAACGCTCTATACAGCACGTCTGTCATACTGCCCTCCTGTGGTTCATTTGAATAATAGTGTTTTTAAATAAACATTTAATTACAGTATAATATACGTGCAAAATAAGTGTTATTTAAAATGTATATCTAAAGTCACCTAAGTGTATGGATACTTTTGGAGCTTGTCTGATTCTGTAACCTTGGTATATAAGAAATATCACTTTTTGTTTTCTGCAGTCCCACTTAATACCTTACTCTGAGCCCTCATCTGGCTGGGAAGATGCTTAACTTCAGTCACTCCAGTGGCTTCTGTCCTGTCTTCACCAGTGTCCACCATTCCCTCTGTTGTCGTGGAAGAGAACCTTCTCTTCCCTGGCATTGCACACGCTGAAGCTTTATCTCACCATCCTGTCAAAGAGGGAGGAATTTTTCTTGCAATTATTTTTTCCACCCGACTACTCTATTTACGGAGACATTTATAAACCACTGGAGAAACCTTCAACTTTCACACTTAAGAAAGAGCTCAGCTCACCGGGGAGCAGAATGTTAATTCAGTTACCAGTTTAAATGCTGGAACATTTTTCCAAGAGAAAAATAAAAGGGTCCACTGTCCCCACTTACCAGGAGCTTAAAGTCACTAAGTGAAACTCACTCCGAGTTTTCTTTTCATGTGCGGGGAGGGCCCCAGCTTCCATGGGCTGGTTCTCCTGTGCTACACAAAGTGACACACACGCGTTTGAGACTTTGTCGATTGCTGGGCACACACCATCAGGGGACGGCCTGGTTTTTCAGTGGCTCTATACGTGGAGGATTTACAGGTCTCGTATCAGATATGTGCCACTGTGGACGCAGGTTATGGTCGTGGGATGGATGGCAGTGTCAGGTGGGGCAGGGTGTTGGCATGGAGAGGTAAGGAGTTTTCTTTTTTATTCTTTAAGCACCATTTAATAACAACATGCACAGAAGTCTCTGTTCTGAAATGTGTTTAAGAGTTAGCAGCATCCTCATGCCAAGACCCACTTGTGTTTCAGATAACGGAGGGCAGACTTTGGCGGGGGGCAATAACTGGCCCCTCCGAGGAAGAAAATGGAGCCTGTGGGAAGGAGGCGTCCGCGGGGTGGGCTTCGTGGCAAGCCCCCTGCTCAAACGGAAGGGCGTAAAGAACCGGGAGCTCATCCACGTCTCCGACTGGCTGCCGACGCTCGTGAAGCTGGCCGGGGGGCACGCCAATGGCACCAAACCCCTAGACGGCTTCGACGTGTGGGAAACCATCAGGTACCTGCACACCTTTCCCTTTTTCCTCCTAGGACAGAAACACCAAGAACAGCTTGACCGCGCTGAGTGAGAAGGATAGCTTTGTGTTAAAATTTGTGTTCAACTTACAAATACATGGGTTTTTTTTAAGTGCCTTTAGAGATATTATAAATATATAACTGTTTTTTATGGTCTAAATTTGAGATTGTGGGCCTGTGTTTTACATGGAGAACAAGATTCCCCAGCCTCTCACCTCTCTGGAAGGTCTTTATAGCTGAGAGGCTTTGTCTAGAAGTAGATGAGGGTGTTGTTAGCTTTCGGCAGGGGTCAGGGGACCTGCCCTGTTGCCTGCTAGAAGAATGGAGGCCCAAGCAGGGGGAAAGAGCTGGAATAGGAGCCAGGGATATGTTGAGTTCCATTCGTTAATAAGTATCTAATGAGCACCTACCATGTGCCAAGCCCTGTTCGAGGTGCTTAGAAATTAGGAGTGAACAAGACAGGCAAGATCCTGGTTCTCAAGGAGCTTGTATTCTAGAAGGGGGAGGAAGTGTCAATCAAGTAAACACATATATAAGCAAGATGACTTCCGGTGGTGACAGGAGCTTTGAAGGCAATGAAACAGTATGTTGTGTTGGAGAGAGCTAGCAGATGTTAAGGAGATAACATCCAGGGAGCAGGACCCAGACTGAGCTTTGGAAATAGCGGTGGTCCTTTTCCTGTTTAGACTCCACAGTGCAGAGCACTGGCCCCAGGGTGGGGAGGCATGTGCCTTAGCGGGTGAGAGATGCTTCCTTGGAGTGCAGGCAGAAAACTGAATCTTGTATTTGGATTTAATTTTACCTCATCATTTTTAAAGTATATGTTTTATAAGATACAGAATATATTAGTAGATTTGTACATATATCCAATTTATAAGTAAATATATACATATTGGAGGTATTGTTTTTACAGATGGAATGATAATTGTCTAGTGCAATGGTTTTCAGCCTTCGTTTGGTGTTGCAGCTCTGTTTGGGGTGGTGGCACCTCATTGGTCCCCTAGTGGCCAAGGGGAGAACACCTTTCATGCCTGCTCTTCTTTATCCCACTCTGGATGTCTTAGCTCAAAAATAGTAGTTTTCAGTTCCTATTTGTAAGAAGTACACAATGGAGTATTTAGGAGTAAAGAACCATGATGTATTTAACATATCAAGGGTTCAGAAAAAAAAATTGTTTTTGTGTGTGTGTACATATGTATATATATAGAGAGAATTCAAATGGACTCCAATATTAACAAACAAATACAAGAATATAGGTAAAGGGCATAGGTATTCTTTTACTATGTCTTATTTTTATAACATTTTATAAATTTAAAATTATTTATAAATAAAAAGTTTTTAAAAATAGGAAGGTCTGGCATCACTGGGCCCACATTTCCACAAGGCCAGCAACTGGCTCCATTGCTCCCAACTCCCAACACAGGCCCACTGCACTCATCTGTGCTACCTACCTTGTCCCTGTAGGCATTTAAGTTTATAATCCACAGTGCACATAATCATAGCATTCACATGCTGTAATTTAACCAATTCCCAATTATTGGACATATAGATTATTGCTTATCTTTTTATATTATCAATGTTTCTGTAATTAATTATTTTCAGCATAAAAAAGTAGGGTTTGGCATGAACTCCCACTGCACGATAAAAAGGAAATAAAACAAAAATTTCCAAGCAAAGCAAAACTTGAACTTCAATTCAGGTTATCGCCAACTTTCAAAGTAAAGGCTGCTAGAGGTTTGACTTGAAGTAGGAGAAAGGTCTGAATGATTTTGATATGACAACATTTCTAGCATGATTGACATCCAGTCAGTTTTGATTTTTGTTTTGTGTTGTTTTAATGGCAAAAATGTCATAAACTCTGGCTTGTAAAGTACACAGTAGCAAATGGAATCAAGCTCTATAGCACACTTTACCAAGTGAAGGTAGGCTTGAGTTGAGAAACAGTTGCATTCGTTATGGGTAATTTCCTTTGTCCTTAATATACAGAGGTTATTATCTTTGGCAAAGTTCACATCATTGATGTTTGTCCATATAGGCAAATTTTGGATTATAAATCCACATTTCAGTCTTAAGATTATCTTGATCAGAAGCAACTTTTTAAGAGTTTGGCTCATGTTTGCTTCTGCCTATGGGGAAATTGGAACAAGTTTGGTCACATTTAACCCCAAATTGCAGAAGGTCTTTCTTCAGTGTTAGCATGTTCTCCTAGTGACCAATCTCTTATGGAAGAGCTCTTTGTTCAACAGTATATGTAATGGTGACTGCAGGGCTTTAACCAAAAGATACGGCCAAAATTATTTTCCAAGTATGCTAAATCATTTTACTTAAACGTAAAATTTCTGCCCAAAGTTTAATCAAGCATTTTAAGACTTGTTCTCTGGAAATTAAGCAAATTTCTCTTTAGTAAGTGAAGAACCACTCTCATTATGCCCCATTTCTTCATAAAAATTCCTTAAAAAATGATTCGGCCCCTGGCCCAATGAAGTCACTGCCTCTCATGGCATTAAGTGAGCCTTCTTTCAATATCGGTGGCAGAATATTTGACACCTGTGCCTGCCCATAGAGAAATCGACCAGCCAGTCACATTGACGTTGGAGCTTCTTTTCCAAAGCAGCAAAAACAAATGGACAGCCAAATGTCACAGACACTTGTTCTGTGCCCAGAGAACTGGAACTTTTTCCCCAGAAATGGAAATACCATTCTCAAGATCATGGTAGTTTTTGAAAATTTCGAAAGAGGCTCATGAAATAGGAATGCCAGTAATGTGTGAAAAATAGAATTGTCTGTGCTGAGAGCATCAGAGGTTTAACTAGTTGCATAGTTATCAATTTCTCTTAGACCTGCTTCAAAATATTAAAGTGTTAGAAGAAATATCTGCAGTTCTGGAGTAGCGACATTATTTGCAGTAAGAGATCCTTCCACTGCTTCAGTTTGTCTTCTTTCTAAGCCACAGACCACGTTTGTCCTTGCTAGGGAATACGGCTTCTCCAGCTCTTTCCAAGTCCGTAGATTTTCTGCTTTTCAACTTGATAAGCATCCTATAGGATGTTTGAAGATATTTCAATTGTTTGACAAAAAGGAAAACCAAAGGATTCATATTTCATAAATTTCTTTTTAATAATTTTATCATTCATTAAACTTAAAGCACAATGCCTGATCCTAATAGTAGGTACGTTTTTTTCTTTTTCATCAATGGGGAACTCTTTTAGATGTCATAACACGACGATGGTGACAATTGAATATTATCTGATAATGTAAAATACCTTAAAAACTTAATATGTTTTAAAGACATTCCCCCCATGGATATCATTTCAAGAAGAAAGTTAAAGAAAAAAAAGCACTTTTCACCCCACTTTCACAGATACCATGAAGCCCAAGGAAGAATGATGGTCCATGAGCCAGAGGTTAAGAACCTCTGATCTAAAGTGATACTTTATTCTGAATATTGACAAGACGACACAGACTGATTATTGAATAATATTTCCCTTTTCACTGATTTATGGTACTACTTTAATTGTGCTTAAACTTCTTATTAGTACTATGATCTATCTTGGTGCCCTCTGTCTTAGTCCACGGACTTATCTGTTCTCATGTTAACACCTCACTGTTTGATGCTTGTAATTTTAGAGTATATTTAAATATCTGGTAGAAATAGTTATCAGCCTTTCTTTCATTATATGTCCTTCACAAAATGTTCTTGACAAGTCTCACTTTTTAATTTTTTCTGAGAAACTCTAAAATTATTTTGTTAAATTAAAAGAAAAGTTTTTTATGAATTGGATTGAATGAGAGTAAGCCCATAAACTAATTCAGGAAGAATGTACATGTTCATTCTTTTCACTTGGACACTTGAAGTTGTCCCCCCAGCTTACTAGTTCTCTTTTCAGTTTTTAAAAGATTTTTTTTGTTTGTATTTTATTTTCGATAGATTCTATTACTAAGCCTTCAAGGTTTTAAATTTTTTTTCTCAATGTCTAAGCTTTGATCAATTCCATCCAGTATTGTTTCATCTCATACATTGTAGCTTTCACTTCCAGAAATTCAACTTGGGTTCTTTTTAATATCCTCCATGTATCTATTAATAGTTAACTTTTTGGACATATAGCATACAGTTATAATAACTGTTATAAGTCCTGCTAATTCCAACATCTGTGTCAGTTCTCGGCTGATTGTGATTGATTATTCTCCTCATTATGGGTCACATCCCTTTTAATCTTTGATCTGATGCCAAACATTGCGCATTTTACCTTGATGGGTGCTGGATATTTTTGTATTCTTATAAATCTTCTCTCTTTGTTCTGAGATGCAGGTAAGTTACTTGGAAACAGTTTGATCCTTTGGGGTATTGTCTGTATGATTAATTAGGCAGACCCAGAGCAGTGCTCAGTGTAGGGCTAATTATTCCCCACTACTGAGTCAAAACTCTTCCTAGGAACCCACCCAGTGGCCTGTGCCTTAGGAGTGTTTCCATTCTGGCTGATGGGAATAGGTGCTGTTCCCAACCCTGCACGGATGCTGAGCACAGTTCCGTTTAATCCTATCAGATGGTTCTTTCCCCAGTTGTGATATTGATGGTTCACTCACACACATCTTCTGATCATTACTCAGCTAAATGCTTTAAAAGCGCCTTCTGTAAATATCCCGGATCCTCTTTCTATACAGGTTTCCCTACTCTGGTACTCTGACCTGTGAGCTCTAGCTCCCTTGGTCTCCTTGGACCTTCAGCTCTGTCTCCTCAACTCAGGGAGTCCACTGGGCTACATTGCGGTTGCCCTTCACTTCCCTGCACCAGGGCTTGGAAACTCTCAGGGTAGCAAGCTGGGCAATGACCAGACTGGCCTCCTTTGTTTCCCATCTTTCAAGGATTATTGTCCTTTGCTTGATATTCAGTGTTTCAAAAACTGTTGTTTTTTATATTCTGTCTTTCTTTGGGTTGTTTTAGGCAGGAGGGTAAGTAAATCTAGTTTGCTGGTTACTCTGTCTTTGCTGGAAGCAGAAGTACCCAAAGAAAAATTTATTGTGCCTTTACTTTCTTGGCCAATATTTTCCTGCTTATTTCTCACTTGCTAGTGTTTATTATTTCATTTTAGGAGCATAGACCCAGCTTTTGGAAAGAGAATATTATAAGTCTTACAACTATTCTTTCCAAAAGAAGTTTCATCTTCTGCATTCAACTTTGTAATCACATGTAGTGAAATTATATACATGTAGATCTATATGTTTAATTATCTTTAATGTTATCAACATTTTTATAACTTTTCCATTCTTTTTTTTTTTTTTTTTTTTTTTTTTTTTTTTTTTTTTTTTTTTTTTTTTTTTTTTTTTTTTTTTTGAGACAGAGTCTCGCTTTGTTGCCCGGGCTAGAGTGAGTGCCGTGGCGTCAGCCTAGCTCACAGCAACCTCAGACTCCTGGGCTTAAGCGATCCTACTGCCTCAGCCTCCCGAGTAGCTGGGACTACAGGCATGCG
>CM052439.1:129022162-129078662 GCA_028533085.1 Varecia variegata
GCGCCGCCATGCCCGGCTAATTTTTTGTGTATATATATATATTTTAGTTGGCCAGATAATTTCTTTCTATTTTTAGTAGAGACGGGGTCTCGCTCTTGCTCAGGCTGGTCTCGAACTCCTGACCTCGAGCGATCCACCCGCCTCGGCCTCCCAGAGTGCTAGGATTACAGGCGTGAGCCACCGCGCCCGGCCAACTTTTCCATTCTTAAGTTTAGTTAATTTTTTGATTAGTTGGTTAATATTTTAAAGCAATTTTTCAGTAGAAATACGTAAATGATAAGTTTTTCTGAATTTTTGCATGTGAAAGAATATATTTCTATTACCTTATTGGTAAGTATAATAGTGAGAAGTGCAAATGATGATTTCTTCTTTGACCCATGCATTTAGTAGTATATTGTTTGGTTTCCAAGTATTTCAGGCTTTCCTTAGTTATATTATTGATTTCTAATTTATTTCTGTTGTGATCAGAAAACATATTTTTTATTATTTCAATCCTTTTATAATAAATGTGTGACTTGGCTCAGCGTATGGTCTTTCTTGGTGTCTATACCATGTGTTATTGACAAGAATGTATGTTCTGTAGTTGTTGAGTACAGTGTAAGGTTTTCTTTGTGCACCATTTTCTTTTAGTAGATAAGTTTACATGTATTGCTATAACTGTTATTTTGATTCTTAGCTTTGTCATATTGTTTTGTTATATTTACTTTTTATCTTTTATTTATTTATTAGTTCTTTTAATACTTATAACAGTTTATATTTTACTCTGGTATTTGCCATTATACTAATATCTTTATATAATTCTCTTAGTTCCTATATTCTTTTTTTAATTTTTTCTTTTTCTTTTTTTTTTCTTTTTATGAGACAGGGTCTTGCTCTGCCACCCCAGCTAGAGTGCAGTGGCATCATCATAGCTCACTGCAGCCTCAAACTCCTGAGCTCAAGTGATCCTCCTGCCTCAGCCTAATGAGTAGCTGGGAATGCAGGCATGCACAACCACACCTGGCTAACTTTTCTATTTTTTGTAGAGGCAGGATCTTGCTATGTTGCCCAGGCTGGTCTCGAACTCCTGGCCTCAAGCAATCCTCCTCAGCCTCCCAAAGTATTAGGATTACAGGTGTGAGCCACCGCACCTGGCCCTTTTTTCTTATTTAAGATCCTCTATTTGGTTTGTTACCTTTAAATGACATCTTCAATGTAGTACCCATAAAGAAATCAAGTAGCTTATGCAACTTTACCCTTTCTCTCTCTTTTCTCTTCCAGTTTTATTATAAGTTGTATTATTTCTACCTTGTCAGAGCATATGATATGTAATACTGCTCTCTCTTTATCCACAATTTTTAGTCTTAGATCTATAATAATATATTCAATGCTGACCACTTGTCCATTTTTGAAGGGTTTACAATTATCTCTTAGTTGGAAGAATTAATTATTGAATAGATTTCTCAGGATTTTTTTGAATTCTTGCATGTCTATCAAAATATTTGCTATAACCTTGATAATTGAAAAGCAGCTCATCTGATTAAAAAAACTCCTGTCTCATACTTTCTTTCCTTGAGTTTCTTGAAAATGTTACCCCAATCTTTACTTGTTTTTTATGTTACTGTTGAAAAATCTAAGGCAAATTTAATTTCCTTTGCAAATGACTTGGTCCTTTTGTCTGGAGGCCCAGATTTTTATTATCACTATTATTATTATTATTGATTAAAGTCTAAGACTTTTTATGGATGTGTCTCAAAGGTGACCATATGGATCAATTTTACCAGATACAAATTGGGTTCTTTCAGTCTGTACATTCAGATCTTATTTTATTTCAGAAGTTTTTTTGAGGTATAGTTTTAATTATTATATTCCATTGTTTTGTTTTTCTTCTTCAGGGACTCCAATTATAGGTAATATTGAATCTTCTTTCTATATATTTGGTTTCTATCAGTTTCTCTCTGATCCTTTTTGTCTTTGTTTTTTCTTTATTTTGAATTAATTATCTTCTCTCTTTTCATTTCTATTCTCTACATGCTTTCACATAGAGAATGTTATGTATAATGTCTCATTTCTGAGATTTTGTCCTTTTTTAAATTTTTTTCCTTTAGCTTGATGTCTGAGTTTTAAAATCTCTGAATCATGTTTTGTTTTTCTTTTTTAATATATTGGCAGTTGCTGGTTTAATTATATTTAATTCATGTTGAAATATCATGTAACAGTTTTCCTCTGCTTTGTGACTCTTTTTTTTCCATAGTAGGAGAATCTCTTCATTTGCCAAGTTTTGGAATTCTCATTTTCTATTTTTTTTAACTTGTATGGTAACTTTGTATAGATGCTGAGTTCTTTTTGTTGTTGCTCTTCATATTTATGTATGTTGGCTTTTCCTGGACCTGCAATAGCAGGCAATCTGTGGAGGTGGGATTTGGATAGTTTAATTTACTTCTTAGTGTAAGAGCATCTTATACTTCCATATGTGCACTTGAGTGCTGATCAGTTAGTTCCAATTTCATAGTGAGTACATGTGGTGTTTGTTTTTCCATTCTTGTGATATTTCATTTAGGAAAATGGTCTCCAGTTCCATCCAGATAGTTGTAAAAGGTATTAATTCTTTTTTTTATGGTTGAGCAGTACTCCATGGTATACATATACCACATTTTATTAATCTACTCATGAGTCAGTGGGCACTTGGGTTGATTCCCTATCTTTGTGATTGTGAATTGTACTGCAATAAACATTTGTGTGCAAGTATCTTTTTGATAAAATGACTTTTTTTCCTTTGGGCAAATACCCAGTAGTGGGATTGCTGTAACAAATAGTAGGTCTAATTTTATTTCCTTGAGTTACTTCCATTCTGTTTTCCATAGAGGTTGCACTAGTTTGCAGTCCCACCAACAGTGTATAAGTAAGTGTTCCTTTCTCCCTGCATTCATGCCAGCATCTATTGTTTTGGGACTTTTGGATAAAAACCATTCTCACTGGGGTTAGGTGATGATATCTTATTGTGGTTTTAATTTGCATTTCTCTGATGATTAGTGACGTTGAGCATTTTTTCATATGTTTGTTGGCCATTAGTTTATTTTTTTTTTTTAAAGCTTCTGTTCATGTCTTTTGCCCACATTTTAATGGGGTTGTTTGACTGTTTCTTCCTGATTTGCTTGAGTTCTTTGTAGATTCCGGTTATTAGCCCTTTATTGGATATATAGCATGCAAATACTTTCTCCCATTCTATAGGTTGTCTATTTGCTCTGTTGATTGTTTCCTTGGCTGTACAGAAGCTTTTTAATTTAATCAAGTCCCATTTATTTATTTTTGTTGTTGCTGTGATTGCCCTTGGGGTCTTCTTCATAAATTCTTTGCCTAGGCCAATATCTAGAAAAGTTTTTCTAACATTTCCTTCTAGAATTCTTATGGTTTCATGTCTTAGATTTAAGTCCTTTATCCATCTTGAATTAATTTTTGTGAGTGGTGAGAGATATGGATCCTGTTTCTATCTTCTACATGTGGCTATCTGTGGATGGAAGTCAAACTCAATGGAAATCATACAGGTAGTGGGGGGAGAAGTGGATGGATAAAATCATACCTAATGGATACAATGTACAGTATCTGGGTGATGGGCACACTTTTAACTTTGACTTAAGCAGTACAAAAGCAATCCATATAATCAAAACATTTGTTCTCCCATAATATTCTGAAATTAAAAAAAAAGTAATATAATTAAATCCATAAAAAATAAAATAAAAGTAACCTCTGCCAATTATTAACTGTATGACCTTGAACAAGTTACTCTATATTAACGAACCTTTAGTACCATATCTGTACAATGAGTATAATGATATTTCATAAAATTACTGTGAGAACCAAAAGCATATTATAGAAAAAGACCTGAGTACTGGGCCTAGCATATTTCATGAACTCAATAAATGTTAACTATGTCTATATTTTGGTGTAAAAAAAAAAAGCACCATGTATTGCTACAGTGAAGTCCAGTTTCTTTTAACAAATGTTGCCTCCTTTCTTTCTGGTCTGCCTTCTCATGATTCTAGGATACTATGTTGTTTTAGTAGAACCCTGGTCTTTGGCCACTTCCTTCTTTCCCTTTACCATCCATCTTCCAAAGACACTTGTTCTTCCTCTGCTCCTCTCTCGGCATTGGTGCCTGCCCCAGACAGCCACTCTTGTCCTGCACACTTCTGTGTCCAAGTCACTTCCTTGGACTCCCTTTCAACTCCCCAGTATCCATTGCTCTGATCCGCTAGGTATCAGACCCATATCAACATTTTGTCATGTAAGGTGTGACCCTCTCTTTCTGGGGGTTGCCTTATCAGACATGATCTCAGTCCCTTCCCCTTTTATACCCACTCACCCTCTTCTGCATAATCCTAGCCTGATGATCCTAGGGTGGGTGCTGGCACTGACTCTTCAGAGGGTTATTTCCTCACTTTATCATCTGGGGTTTAAATATGCTGTCTCCTGCTTGTGTTGTAGGCTTGCAGTTTGGGTGGTTTCACTTTCTTTCCTTATCAATATGGTTTTTAAGGAGAATTGATAAAGAGATTTAAATTTAGGTGGCCACCATTATTCTGTGAAAATCTAGAAATTCACGTGTACTTAGGTTCCTGCTCCTCTTTAAGAAAAACAGCACTAGAATCTGTAGATGAAACATTATACGTATGGTTTGTGAAATAAAGATAATAGGGAGCCCCAAACAGTAGCCCTGCATTCAGAGACTACCATTCAAAGACTATCTAGCTATCTATGTGTGTTTTTAAGTTAAAACTAAATGTTTAAGGAAGGATGTGTTATTTTTGATTCCCTACTTTACCAACTTCTTTGCTAAAAGGCCTTCTACTCTACCCACAGTGTTGAGTGCTCTGAGCGTTGTTTCAGATTGTTTTGTTGGGTGGTTTCAGATTCTAGGAAGCTACACATCATGCCTAGTGTCTTCCATGTCCTCCCATGTTAGTGTAGTATCTGCTGCCTGGGTAGACATAGACAGGGAGGCAGCCAGGGATGGTGGTGAGGGCAGATGTGAGGGCTACCTCTGAAGACAGTTAGTGGGAGGTCGTCACCCACTTTTTGTTTAATGTAGCCATTGAGTCTTACCATTTGAGGTAGACAAAGTGAATCCATCTTTTTCTTTCTTTGGGATTAGATTTTGATCCTTATGGTAGAATCTAAGAATACGTTGTTAATCTCCTCAGCATTGGCGTTAGTGAAAATCCCCTTGGGACTCTGGCATCTGGTCTCCTCTTTAGTTTCCAGTGCTGTTGCCAGTTTTCCTCTTTTTGTAATTCTTCATGGGTATTAAAATGGAAATGGGAAGAAAGGCATATTAGCCTCTCTGGTTTATCCTGACTCTAACCCAGAAGTCCTACCAATTATTTTTCAGTAATGAATAGGGAAAGATCATATTAAGGGTATGATTAAGTGATTTTTGATAATATTAACTTTTTCTTGAGTAGCCTACTAAAAACTTAATAAGGTTCCTTAATAAAAATGTACATGAAAAAATATCTTCCCAGATATAACACTATAACAAATGAATTCAACATATATTAATATATTTCCTCACCAAATTTAGTCAAAATTTTATAATTTCCATGCCTAACCCATTCATGGTAATATTTGCATGTTTAAATGGCTTTTCAAAGAGCATGGGATTTATGCAAACCCAATGTCACCTTCACATATACAATGAAGAAAATAAGTCCCAAGGACTTCCACTAGCATAGCGATTAAAAATGTATACAGTGTCATTAGATCTCATTCCGATCCTGTCTCCTCCACTTATTATTCATATGATCTTGGGCAAGTTACTTAACATCTTTAAGCTTTAATTTCCTTGTGTAAAGTCTAACAACAGTGGTGCCTTCCCCATAGGCACTAACGTGAGGATTTAGCACAGTGCCTGGAACATAGTGAGAACTCAGTAGCTGGAAGTGAAGATGACAGTGAGGATGACGATGGTTACAAAGGGTTAACAGGGTGGAAATTACCCTGTGGATGTCTTTTCAGTGTTTTAATCAGTAACCATTTGGGTTTTTTCCTGCAAAATTTCTTCTCAGAAAACATTGCCATGGCTATTTTGATTTCTGAAAATTTGACACTGCCTTCCAGGGTGTGTCTTTTATGACAGATGGTCAGCAGCTAGTGGTAAAAGAAGTATGGAATGTAATAGCATTTAATTTATTTATGGGAAATGTTTCACTGCCCCACCCTTAAACTAGTAGGAAAATGAAAGTCAAAAACTGGAAACTCTATTTATAAATGGACAGCACTGTGATCTCAGTGTCTGAAACTGTAGACCTTTAGAAAATATTTATAGCATATTGGAAACTAGTCACTGATCAGTGAGTGGCCCTGTTTTTGTAAATAAAACTAATCTAGAAAATGTGAAATTTGGGGTAAATTTAAATGGAATACTGATATATCATTAGAGACAACAGGATATCACTTAATGAGTCTTTAAGAGAAGAGGATGAAGAAAAATGATTAACTCTTTTATTAATACAGGCATTTGCAGTTAATAGAGATGTTTGTTTATGGAGCCTTAAAAATAAACTAGATGAATGGAAACAACACATTCAAGGAGACACTGAGGGCATGTGTACACTTTACTGAGGAGACCACTTAGCATAGGTGGTGAGGAGCAGGGAATCGGGAGTCAGTCTGCCTGAGTTCCAAACCCAGTTCTATCACCTGCTCAACCACATGATCTTGTGTCACTTAACCACTCTGTGCCAAGGTTGTCTCTACCTCACAGTGTCGAGGATTAAATGAGATATAACATGTAAAGTATTTAAAATGGTGGGTGGCACATAATTAACGCTCTGTCAATGCAAGCTACTATTATTCAAACCAGCCTGGCCCAAACAAACAAAAACCAGAAACAACTCCAGTTTGGTTGTAAACATGCCCATTTCACTGGTTCAGAAATAGGTTTCTGTCATTAAGTGGTGAAAGGTGAACAAAATAGCTCTGTTCTTTTTCTTTATGTAGTTCTTTGCAATTACTGTCATAGCCATTGCTATGTGCCAGCATCGAGGGTGAGCACTGTGCAGTAGCCATCCTTGAACTGTCCCATAGATGCCACCTTAAAGAAGCTTAGTAGAGAAGCTGCTCCATTCCCAGCAGCCCGGAGCCCAAACATCTGCTGTAATGAAAACACTCATAACTTTGGTTCACCTAAAACCAGGGCATTTCATGAACTTGTGTGATTATGGAAAAATCATCTCTCATGAACATCATAAGTCATTATTCAGAGATTTAAATTTCACAAATGGAATGAACAGTCAAATGAAGCCAGCATTACTTACACAGCTAAACTATACCATCTGCCTAAACCAAAAAATAAGAAAAATTCCTAGATAACAAATTTTTATATTTTTTTAATATGTAGTTTATAATGAGTAGACTGTGTGACTTAGCTATGTTGACATTGATATTTTTCTAAATAGGGACTCTCACATAGGAGAGAGCATCATAACATGTCTTAGAAATTAAAGTTTTATTCTACCCCAATGTGTTTCAGAAAGTCTTGCTGGAAGACTTGCCAGCAAGAAGAATGGGTAGGAGTATCAATGCTCCATTTCATATTCATATTATTCTTGTGTCTGTGTCTCAGGTTATAGTCTTGTGTCCATGGTTATATTCTTTCCAGGTCTGCAGAGTTAGGGTCTGTATTTTGCAATAAACGGGGTTTTGTTGCCTCAATTAATTCTCATAACAACCTTGTAAGATAGGTATTATACTTTTATCTATATTCTGCTAATGAGAAAAACAAGGCCTAAGTTTATATAGGCAGTAATTTGTGGAGTTGAGACATACACCCTGAAAGCCTTTGCTCTCAAAGATAATGTTGTACTGCCTATAAGAGAGTGAAGCCTTCAAAATTCGTTAGAATTGTCCATTTTCTGGTATATTGATTGTAGGGAAATGAAACTTTGGAACAATATAATATACAAAAGAATCATGGAATACTACATACAGCATTGTGGCATTACCTATAAATGAATACATACATAAATATATGTATATAGAGATACATGTAGAAGATATAAGTTAACACATACTACAATATGGCAATAAGCAGTCCTGTAACCATTTTATGGATTTGATAAGGCCACTGTTAGTTCTGCAAGACTATAGTTGAAGGCATAGTTGATGTTTCTGAAACTGTGTTATGAACATACAACACATACTCTTTTTTCTCCAACCCACTTCGGTATACACAACTTTAAGGAGGAAATTATGTCATTATGCTAAAACTTTGTGTTTAAGGTACTAATATTCCTATACAGGGGCATGTTAAGGGACTGATTATAGGAAGTTATTGATAAATTTTATTTCTTAAGATACTTTCTGGGGAACCAGGACTTTCTTGCAAGTGGGAGCCATTATCATTATATGTGGGCTTATTACATAAGTGCCCTAAAAACTAGATACTCATCTTTTGCTCGGTAGGAAAAAAATCAAGAATGTAGAACATATAATCAAATATGGTGACTTCTTGTAGCAAGGCTAGAGAACAGTGATTCTGAAACTTAGATGTGTATTAAAATCAACTTGCATTTTGTACAAGGATGCCAAGATAGTTCCATTGGGAAAGAATAGTCTTTTCAACAACTGGATATCTACATGCAAAAGAATGAAGTTGAAGGAGAGAGAAAGAGATCAGCAGGATGGCTGGCTAAAAACCCCTCATGTTCATCCCCCTCACAAAGACAATCAATAACAAGAGGAATTTTGAAATTGTACAAATACATGGAAATTAAACAACATTATTCTGAATGACCAATGGGTCAATGCATAAATTAAGAAGAGAATTTTAAAACATCTTGAAACAAATGAAAGAAAAACACAACATACCAAAACCTATGGGATACAGCAAAAGCTAAGTGGGAAATTTATAGCAATAAATGCCTATGTTAAAAAAGAGAAAGATTGCAAATAAACAGCCAAATGATGCATCTCAAGGAACTGGAGAAGTAAAATCAAACCAAATCCAAAATCAGTGGATGGAAAGAAATAATAAAGATCAAAGCAGAAATAAACAAAATTGAGACTAAAAAATTTAGTACAAAAGATCAATGAAATGAAAAATTGGTTTTTGAAAAGATAGAACTGAAAAATCATTAGCTATACTAATAAAAAAACCCAAATAATATCACAAACAAAAAAAGGAGACATTACAACTGAAACCACAGAAATACAAAGGATCATTAGGAACTATCATGACAACTACATGTCAAAAAATTAGAAAACTTAGTGGAAATGGATAAATTTCTGGACACATACAACCTACCAAGATTGAACCAACAAGAAACAGAAAACCTAAACAGACTAATTATGAATAATGACATTGAACCTGTAATAAAAAGTCTCCCATCAAAGAAAAGCCCAGGATCCAATGGCTTAACTGCAAAATTTTACCAAACATTTAGAGAAGAACTAATAACAATTCTTCTTAAACTCTTCTAGAAAATTAAAGAATAGATAATTCTTCTAAACTCCTTCTACAATGACAGTATTACCATAATACCAAAACCAGATGAGGACACAAGAAAAGAAAACTATAGGCCCATATCCCCAATGAAGCTATATGTAAAAATCCTTAACAAAATACTAGCAAAACAAATCCAACAGCATATTATAAAGATCATTCACCATAATCAAGTGGGATTTATCCAAGGATGCAAAGATGGTTCAATACATACCAATCAATAAACATGATACATTATAGCAACAGAAGGAAGTAAAAAGACTATATGATCATCTCAATAGATGCAGAAAGGGGACTGATAAAATTCAACTTCTCGTCATACTAAAAATTCTTAACAAATTAGGTATAGAAGGAATGCATCTCAATACAATAAAGGCCCACAGCCAATGTCATAATGGGGAAAAGTTGACAACTTTCCCTCTAAGATCTAAAATAAGACAAAGGTGCCCACTTTCACTGTTTTTATTAAGATAGTATTGGAAGTCCTAGCCAGAACGATTAGCCAAGAGAAAGATATAAAGGGCATTCAAATTAGAAAGGAGAAAGTCAAATTGTCCCTGCGTGCAGATGACATGATGTTATGTGTAGAAAACCCTAAAAGCTCCACCAAAAAAACTCTTAGAACTGATAAACAAATTCAGTAAAGTTGCAGGATACAAAATCAGCATACAAAAATCAGTAGCATTTCTGTACACCAACAATGAACTAACAGAAAAGGAAAGAAATCCCATTTATAATAGCTACAAAAAATAAAATACCTGGGAATATATTTCACCAAGAAGGCGACAGATCTCTACAAGGAAAACTATGATACACCAGTAAAAGGAATTGAGGAGGACACCAAAAAAAAAAAAAAGGAAAGACATTTCATGTTCATGGATTGGAAGAATTTATATTGTGAAAATGATCATACTACCAAAAGCAATATACAGATTCAATGCAATCACATTCTTCACAGAAATAGGGGAAAAAATCCTAAAATTTGTATGGAACCACAAAAGACCCTGAATAGCCAAAGCAATCCTGAGCCAAAATAACAAAGCTGGAGGCATCACCCTACCTAACTTCAAAATCTACTGCAAAGCTATAGTAACCAATACAACATGTTACTGGGATAAAAGCAGACACATAGACCGATAGAACAAAATAGAGAACCCAGAAGCAAATCCACATATTTATAGCATATTGATTTTTTACAAAGGCACCAAGATTATTCACTGGGGAAGGGACAGTCTTGTCAATTAAGGGTGCTGGAAAAACTGGATATCCATATGCAGAAAAATTGAACTAGACCTCTAGCTTTCACCATATACAAAAATCAACTTAAAATGGATTAAAGACTTAAATGTAAGATCCTAAACTATGAAACTACTAAAAGAAAACAGGGGGAAGAACTTTAGGACATTGGTCTGGGCAAAGATTTTGTGGAGAAGACCTCAAAAGCACAGGCAATAAAAGCAAAAATAAATAGTATTATATCAAACTAAAAAGCTTCTGCACAGTGAAGAAAACAATCAACAGAGTAAAGAGACAGCCTGCAGAACGGGAGAAAATATTTGCCAACTATTTATCCATCAAGGGCTTACTATCCAGAATATATAAGGAACTCAAACAACTCAACAGCAAAAAACCAGATAATCTGATTTAAAAATGGGCAAATGAGCTGAATAGACATTTCTCAAAAGAAGAGATACAAATGACCAACAGCAATACGAAAAAAAGAAATGGTCAACCTCACTAATTATCAGGGAAATGCAAATCAAAACTGCAATTAGATATCATCTCGCTTTAGTTAGAATGGCTATTTTCAAATATACAAAGAATAACAGATGCTGGTGAGGATGCAGAGAAAGGGGAACCCTTGTACACTGTTGATAGGAATGTAAATTAGCACAGCAATTATAGAAAACAGCATGGACGTTCCTCAAAAACCTAAAAATGGAACTACCATAAGATCTAGCAATCCCACTACTGGATATATATCCAAAGGAAAGGAAATCAGAATATCAAAGAGATATCTGCACTCCCATGTTTATTGAGGCACTATTCATCATAGCCAAGATATAGGATCAACTTAAATGTCTATCAATAGATTAATGGATAGAGAAAATGTGATATATATATATGTATATATGTACAATAGAATACTATTTGGCCATAAAAAAGAATGAAATTCTGTCATTCACAGCGACACAGATGAGCTTAGAAGATATTAAGTGAAATAAGCCAGGCATAGAAAGATAAATACCACATGTTCTCACTCATATGCAGAGGCTAAGAAAAGTTGATCTCATAGAAGTAGTGAGTATAGTGTTTACTAGATGCAAGGAAGTATCGGGGAAACAGAGAGATAGTCAAAGGTTTGTTAACAGATACCAAAGTACAGCTAGATAGGAAGAATAAGTTCTAGTGTTTTATAACACTATAAGATAACTGTTATTAACAACAATTTATTGTGTATTTTTGAATAGCTAGAAGAGTAGATATTGAGTGTTCCCAGTACAAAGAAATGATAAATATTTGAAGTGATAGACATGTTAATTACCCAGATTTGATCATTATACATTGTATATTTATATTGAAATATCACACTGTAGCCCATAATATATATAATTATTATGTGTCAATTAAAAAGAATAATAAAAGCAGAAAGAATTATATTGGATTCTTATCTCACAACATACACAAAAATTAACTTAAAATGAATCATAGACCTAAATGTAAGACCTAAAACTATAAAATTCATAGAAGAAAACTCAGGAGTAAATCTTTGTGACTTTGGGTCAGGCAATGAGTGGTTTCTTAGATAAAATACCAAAAACAATAAAAGGAAAAATAGATATGTTGGACTACATCAGTATTTTAAACTTTTGTTCTGCAAATGATACTGTCAAGAAAGTGAAAAGACAACCCACAGAATAGGGTAAAATATTCACAAATCACATATCTAATAAGGGACTTGCATCCAGAATATATAAGAAATTCTTGCAACTCAATAATGAAAAGACAAATAACCCAATTAAAATATGAACAAGAATCTCAATAGACATTTCGCCAAAGAAGATATAAAAATGGCCAATACATACATGAAAAGATGCTCAACATCATGAATTATTAGGAAAATGTAAATCAAAACCACAATGAGATATCACTTCACACCAACTAGGATGGCTATAACCAAAAAGATGGACGTTAATAAGTGTTGGCGAGGATGTGGAGAAATTGAAACACTCATGCATTGCTGGTGAGAGTGTAAAATGATGTAGCAGCTTTGGAAAATAGTTTGGCAAGTTCTCAAAAGGTTAAATCTAGAGTTACCATGTGACCCAGGAATTCCACTCCTAGTTATATATGCCCAAGAGAAATGAAACCAAATGTCCACCCAAAAACTTTACATGAATGTTCATAACATTATTCATAATAGCCAAAAAGTGGAAACAACCCAAATGTCCATCAACTGATGAATGGATAAAGAAAATGTGGTCTATTCCACAATGTAGTATTATTCAGCCATATAAAGGAATGAAGTATTTGCTACATGCTACAACATGGGTAAACCTTGAAAACATTATGCTAAGTGAAAAAAGCCAGTCACAAAAGGCCACATATTGTGTGATTTCATTTATATGAAATGTCTGGAATAGATAAATCTGTAGCGTTAGATTGGTAATTGCCTAGGGCTGGGTGTAGGGGTGGATTAGAAAATGAAGAGTGACTGCTAATGGATGCAGGATTTCTTTCTTTCTTCTCTTTCTTTCTTTTATGATGAGACAAGGTCTCACTCTGTTGCCCAGGCTGGAGTGCAGTGTTGCAATCATAGCTCACTGTAGCCTCAAACTCCTGGGCTCAAAGGATCCTTCTGCCTCGGCCTCCTGAATAGCTAGGACTATAGGTGCACACCACCATGCCCAGCTAATTGTTTTTAAAAGTTTCTGTAGAGACAGGGGTCTTGCTATGGTACCCAAGCTGGTCTCAAACTCCTGGCCTCAGGAGCGATCCTCCCACCTCAGCCTCCCAAAATTCTGGGATTATAGGATGGGGCACGATTTCTTTGGGGAGGACAAAAATATTCTAAAATTGGACTGTGTTGATGGTTTTGCAACCCTGTGAATATACTAAAAACATTTAACTGCACACTTTCAATGGGTGATTGTATGGTTTGTAACTTATGTTTTAATAAAACTAAGTTTTTGAAAAATCTGCTTGGGTACTTTCATAAATATTTATGCCCAGGCTGAAAATCAGACCAATGAATCAATCTCTTGGGGTAGAATCCAAGCATCAGTATATATTTAAAAAACTCCTCAGGTGATTGCATTATGCAGCTAAGGATAAGAATCATTACTCCAGAATCAGCCATCATCTAAATGAGTTTCTAATGTAAAAGATTCCAGAAGAGTTTAGATCCTTTGTAGGACAAAGGACTCCAGGAGGCTTCTTTGAACCTTGATACTCAAAGTGTGGTCCGCAGACCAGCAGCATCAGTATCACCTGGGAACCTGTTAGAAATGCAGATTCCTGGGCCTCGCCCTGCTTAAATAAACCGTAGTTCACGGTTTAGATCTGCAGGTGATTCACATGTACATTAAGTTTGAGAAGCACTACTCAAGAGCAGTGGCTCCCACGCTTGGCTGTGCATTGGAATCACCTGGAGAGTTCAAATAATATAGATGCCTGGTTCCACCACTAGTGATCTTACTGGTATGAGGTGCAGCCAGTGCATCTGGGTTTTAAAAGCCCCCCAGGTGATTCTAATGTGCAGCAAAGTTTGAGAATAGTGTAAAAAATAAGACATTTAATGATAAAAAAATGGTTAATAAAATTTGCTATTTTGTGGTTTTCTTTTATTTATTTCTTTCTTTCTTTTTTTTTTTTTTTTGAGACAAGGTCTCTCTCTGTCGCCTTGGCTAGAGTGCCGTGGCATCATGTCATAGCTCACTACAACCTCAAACTCATGGGCTCAAGTGATTCTCCTGCCTCAGCCTCCCGAGTAGCTGGGACTACAGGTGTGCACCAACACACCAGGCTAATTTTTCTGTTTTTTGTAGAGACAGGGTCTTGCTCTTGCTCAGGTTGGTCTCTAACTCCTGGCCTCAAGCAATCCTCCCAAAGTGCTAGGATTACAGGCTCTTCCAGCCTCCTAACTCTACAGGTGCAGTGTAGAGTGAGCCTCCTACTCTTTTGTTTTTAACAAAACAGAAGAGTAGAGGAACATGCATAAGAAATGTTCCTCTTTCTTATTATTGGAAATTGTTGATGTCAGAAATTTCCAGAGGAGTGGGGAAGGGATAGGAATAAGACAACAGTAGGAAAAGTTTGCCCTAAAAAAGACACAGGGGAGGGGGGAAAGACCAAGCATTTCACTCCAAATACAGGAGTGAGGTCTTTTATATGATTATTAGAGACCGTTCAAATTTAAGTGGCCAGGGATTTGTATTAATAGTTCTTAGAGGAGAGAGTTTTTGAACCACACTGAAAACGTGGGTATTCACTGAACTTTCCTTTCTTTTAATATATAAAGAGAAAGTATATTTACTAACATGGTGGTGGATATTCCTTCCCAAGTATTGTAATGACGACCAGTTTCTCAGCTCTGGGGAAAGTGAACTTCTTCATAGACAGTGGCCCTGCGCCAAGTCTGGGGCATGATCTTCCTATCTGTGTCATCTAGACCTTGAGGGAGTCCCTTCCCCAGCAATCGGCCACCACTCTAATGACCACTGTCTCTGTGCCCTTTACTGGTCTTTTCAAAATTATGACTCTAAGATATTTCCTAGGCAAAATTATGAGGCTTGCAGAGTTGGCTTTGAGACCTCTCAGTTCATTACCCACTCCTGCCCTCCCCTCCACTGGCGCCATTTCTCCCCAGGTTCTACTCCATGTGACTTGAGTCCACTTTCTTGGTTCCAACATCAATGTACTGTGCCCTTGTCACCACTGAAATTAACCATATGATTTCTGTGCCCTCCTGAATTGTGTGTGTGTGTGTGTGTGTGTGTGTATGTAATTCTTTAGCGAATCTGTGCTATTAATTTAATGCCTTAATTATTAATGGAAAACCACAGTCCTTCCTTCCCTACCCCTTAGGGATTCCCTAATGGTGCTTGGCTATTGTTTTAATCACTTGTCACATACTGTGCTTTCTTGGCTCATATTTCTAACCATATGCTTATCAAAATATTCTGATTGGTGCATTATAAAAGTAAAATCACAACATCCTCAAGATAGCTGGGGTTTTTGGCTCCTGTTGGCATCAGGATGATTTTGCCTATGAAGATTTTTCCCAACAAATAATTAGTCAACTAGGATTATCCACAGCTATTGATGTACAAAAAGTCATCTCATCTTATTAAGTTTCCTTATTTTGAAATACTTATGGCTCTTCTGAATAATATATGTATAAACTCTTTCTAAAGTTATTAGAAAAATTTGCTTCATTTAACTGTGCCTAATGTTTTGGAGTATTCCAGTGAACTCTGCTTTTAAAGATGAGTGGTTATATAGTAATATATTGGCCCTGATATTTGGGGGTTTTCCCCCTGTAGTTCATCCAGAAAATTTCTTTGTTTTTAATAGTTACCCTAAAAATTTAACACACAAATTTTACATAGCTAAATCTAAATTCAATCAATACCCTCTTTTCAACCAATACAGAGATTTTAAAATGCTGATTTCTTTCTGATTTCATTCTGATTTCCCCTCCTCACTTACTTGGTGTTATTATCCAGGCTTTTAATTCTATTTGCTTGGTTTTAAGCCCACAAATTAGACATCATCATCATTCTGTTTAGATTTTCTCATGTTTACCATTTTCTGTGCACATCATCCCCACTTGCATTCAGAGCTTCTGGGCTCAAACCCTAGTTCCTGGCATTTTGGACTGGTTGACACTCTCCAGGATAGACAGGTAGTTAAAGTGCCACAGAAAGAAAATGAGAAGAGAAGCGTCCTGGGACATGGGCCTTACCCCCGGCCCCACCCTACAGCGCTGCCCTGCTGTCCCCAGGACTGCCAGTGTGCTGAGTGTTTCCCTCCCACCCTCTCTAGTCGTTTTGTGTTTTATAGAATAGAGAAGGACAACAAAATCTTATAGACCACTAAATTAAATATATTCAATTTAAAGGACTATTATTTATTCTGAGATTGCCCTTCTAACCTTTATTTTTTGCTGTTAAAATTACTTTTATTTTAAGAAACAATGGTGATGGTAGTGAAGCTTTTTTGGTTTTGTTTAAATTAATTAATTAATTTTTGTTTTAATATTTCCTTACTTGGCGAAAACAAAGTTGCAAATCATGACCTAGATCTTTTGAAAGTTCCTGGCCCTTGAAATCCAAAACCACTGCTATAAACAACTAGCTGTGAGTTTGGGGTACAGACACTGGGCCACCTGAAAGCATGTCCTCTTGGTTACATCAAGAGCATTATTGGTTATTCAGATTGGGTACAAATCCTATGATGTCAGCAGTACTTTGGAACTTTTAGTACTTAGCTAAACAGTACTAGATTATCAAGTAGTCCTCTGTACCCTCCCAATGATTTAAATTGTGTTTAACAACCTCTATAAGGCTGAGTCTGTATTAGCAAAATGACCTGGGTACTTCATGTGATTCTCACATATACCTGCTGGTGTTTATGCTCCCAGTGTTTTAAGTGTGTGACTGTTTTGAGAGTCACACAACCCAATATTCTACCAATAACTATGTACCTTCTTCATTTGTAACAGGAGGGGATTGAGTCCAAGTACTCTCCAAGTTACTTTTCAGCACTAATGTAGGTTGTGATTGTATGTGTATGTACACTTTTTACAAAAATCTTAAAGAGATCTATTTATTTCACTTGTATTTGTATTAAATCTAAGATCCAAATTGCAAATTTGGATATAGAAGACATCAGCTTTTCTTACGTAGGCTAATCTTTAAGACTTATATTGCATCTGTAAGATTGGTGCCACTATTTTGGCAGATGCTCTTTCTTCATTTCCTTGTACGTGTTCAGTATGAAGTTTATCCAGGATGACTTGAGTTCTCATTTCTCTGGTGTAAAGAAAGGTCATATTTAAATATAGCCACAATGTTTATTGCAAAAGGTCCCAGGTCTCTCTTATAAAATCATCGTATGCTTGACACTGAAGTTTTTATGTGAGGTGTTTAGTCATTGTTAAAATGTTGACAAATGATGACTGCTTGAAGATGTACCAACCACAGATTTTGTAGACCTCTGAAGTCATGACAAAGTTGTTAACTGGCAAGTTTGTTATTTCCTACAAGTACAAGGAAAGGAAGTATTAAAATAACTTATGCCCATTTGAGAAAGGAAATTAACATTTCCTAAAAAATTCTTTTGCAGTGAAGGAAGCCCGTCCCCCAGAGTGGAGCTGCTGCATAACATCGATCCAGTCTTTGTAGACTCTTCCCCATGTGAGTACCCGGCTCTTTGCTACCGTGTTATGTCAACTTGGCTCACAAAGACACTTTTATCACCCAGTGTGTCTCTAGCCAAGCTTGCTCTTTTTGCACCTGAGTTGCTGTGAAGGTAAACGGTTCTTCATGACACTTCTTCCACCAATCTCACTGTGGCCTCGGTACCACAGAGTGCAGTCTGCTGCGAGAGGAGCACCCGCTCGTGAATCAAGAAAGGTGACTTCTGGTGGGGCGAGGTGGCTCACACCTGTAATCCTAGCACTCTGGGAGGCCGAGGCGGGTGGATCGCTCGAGGTCAGGAGTTCCAGACCAGCCTGAGCAAGAGCGAGACCCCATCTCTACTAAAAATAGAAAGAAATGATCTGGACAGCTAAAAATATATATAGAAAAAAAAAATTAGCCAGGCATGGTGGCACATGCCTGTAGTCCCAGCTACTTGGGAGGCTGAGGCAGGAGGATTGCTTGAGTCCAGGAGTTTGAGGTTGCTGTGAGCTTGACACCACAGCACTCTAGCCTGGGCAACAGAGCAAAACTCTGTCTCAAAAAAAAAAGAAAGGTGACTTCTATCTTGGCTCTGCCTTTTAGCAGCTGTGTGGCCTGCAAGACCACAACAGGCTGTCAGAGTCCTGTATAAATCCCCTGCAAGTGGCTCTAATGCCCTAGCATGTTGAGCTTGGGCCTAGAAAGCCTCAACAATTAGGCCCTTTGCCCAGGCTCCATCATAATGCTTATCTTGAGATGAGCTTCAGAAAACGGTGCTCTTACATTCTCTTATTTGCATGGGTGCTCATATCCCCTCCTTTCTGGACGTACTGCTACCCCCACAGTTCAAGCTCTCCTTACTTCTTTGTCCTCTCCAGTCTGTGCTATAGCTCACCACAAGATTCCTCTGCTCAGAGAATCACCCCACAGTAATTCTAAATGTGTCATCAGTCAGCCCCACTAACGTGGCCAGCCTCACTCCAGGCGCTCCTTGTCATGTTCTTGCCTACTAGAGACTTGCCATTTCCAAGGACACATGTCCTCGTACTGTCTTGAATATGCTTTTCCCTATGCCTGAAATACCTTTTCCCTACTTTTCCACAATTTTTCTCATCCTTTAAAACCCAGCCTAGTGTCCCCTTCTGTGAATGCTTTCCAGAACCCTCAGAAGAAACAGTCACTCCTTCCTCCGTGCATCCCTTTGTATGCGTCTCTGAATAGCATCCATCACGTTTTCATGCTTGTGCCTGCTAAGCCGAGAGCTCCTGGCAGTCGGGGACTATGGTCATATTAATATTAATCTTTTTGTCTTCATCAGTTAAAACAAATACCCAGCACTTGGTAGCCACTCAGTAATGACTGCTTGATGACTGAGTGGACAATTGGAGAGTTGAGATCCAATAAAGACCAAAGTGAACACATTTGATCTAGATAAGAAAGAGCCCTGAGACAGGCAAGAATGGCTACATTATGGGGAAATTTCTATTTCTGTTGGAGTAAACTGATGTCAGTGACTGTGGCATGGGGAGGTTTTGAGCCCTGGGGACTGTAAGAACAGTTTACAATTGTGCTGTCCAGGATGGTAGCCACGAGCCACATGTGGCTATTTAGCACTTGAGATGTGGCTAATTGTGGATTGAGATGTACTGTGAGAACAAAATACATATCAGATTTTATAGACTTAGTACACCTATATGATATATATATATCATATTTTGTATTACATGTTGAAAGGACAATACTTTGGATATATTGAGTTAAATATATTATTAATGTTTCACCTATTTTTTCTGTTTCCTTTTGTAAATGTGACTAATGGAAAATTTTAAATTACATATGTGACTTGCATTATATTTCTGTTGGTCTAGAAAAACTCTTCTCAAAGGTGCTAGGAAATGAATTGATTGTGTATTAGGATCACAGAGCTGTGACTAGTTCCTATGAAGCCACATCAATGGCTCTTAAACTTTTCTTTGCCCCAGCACATCTAAGAGATAGGACACATTCCAGTCATATCAAAATCTCTAAGGGTGGCCAGAGGAAAATAGTGGGAAGGCAGGAATGGTTTTTAAAACTTCCAAGTAATTTAATGCACTGCAAAACCCAGGCTAACCTGGTCCCAGGGAACGTGTGGGAGTACGCTGCCCACATTATAATGGTTGTAAACTGTCTTCACCTGCTAAGTTCTAGCTACAAATGAAAATCTTTAAGCCCCCCTTCCTTACTAAGCTGTATTTTGGTTTGGCATTGGAAGGTGGAGCTTAAGGACTATATTCCTATGTAACCACCATAGCACTGTGTGCTTCAAGATTCTTAGTGCAACCTATGATTTTTGCTGTCTTCCTAACATGTCCCTAGCAAAATAACAGCACAGGCTTCTCCAGTGTAAAAATTAGTGAGGGCATGGAAATCAGAATAGAGAATGTCTTAATCTTGCCACTCATAGACTGTAAGGATGTTTGCTTTTCTCAGACTCAGTTTCCTACGTACTGTGTGGTGGACCTGGTACTGTTTCCACAAATTCAGGGATGCTCTCCGGCCTTTTGCTATGCCTTGAGCATCTCTGAAGCCCACTCCAGGCCTGCATGTTGGTGTCCCTGCCAGCCTGGGACTCCTGATCTGCCTTCTGCATGTGATGAGGGACATTGCCAGGCCCCTGCATCGAGGTAGAACCCCATTCACTGTTGGTTCACGCAGAGTGTTTTCTATTGCCTGTGCCTGCAGGTGGCAAAGTGCCACCCTCCTCCTCATACATGAGCAACACTGGGGGCCTTTTCCACCCAGTTTTTATATTCACTTCAGTCTACTGAGAGGCAGGGTACAAAAAGGAGAACTATCTTTGGGAACCTCCTCCCTGTTAGGATGATGATACCAGCCCATTTCCTTTTCTATGCAATTAATTTATGGGGAAAAAATTAAATCCAGCTATTAATAAATATGTATTTATAGGACAGCCAAGTCTGGAAGTCACATTCATAGAACATAGAGGCTTTTGTGGAGTAAAATCAGAAAGCAGCCAATCTAAGGTATAAATTAAGAATTAACAATTGAGTCAGTGTTGTCACAGAAACATTTCTGTGGTTTCCAAATCCAGCACTTCTCAGATTGCTTGCACTTACTTAGGGGAGAAGAGTAGTGTTCCACCTCCACCTTCCCAAAAGCCACTTCTTCGGTTTCCTCATCTGTGAAGTAAAGAATGAGTTAAATGATCCCTAAGGTCCCTTCTGGCTTCGGTATTCTGAGGGTCTCTACATAAATGAGACCTCAAAGGAGCTTACTTGGTTTCTCTCCTTTTTCACCCGGCTAGAAAGGGTGAACTCGTTAATATGCAGCGGTGTTGCCAAAGGCATGGTCATAATCAGATGAAGAAGGGAAGATGCTAGAAACATTATAAGCTCTAGAGTGATCTGAATTGTTGTATGATTTTGTTATTCCTACATCCTGCCAACCTTTCTGGTCCCTGTTCTGAAATACCATGTCATCAATCCACTTTTCCCTCTCTCTCTCCCTTTAGTGGGTTGTCTTGGGGGTTGTGGACCCAAGTTTCCTCTGATCATGAATCATATGAATAGGCATTAGACGTTTCCCAGGGAAGCCCTGCCTTCTACTTAGCATCAGATGCCCTCAGCGGCTGGCCTTCTGGATTTTAGCAGCTACACTACACCCCCTTACTCAGAGCATAGGGCTCCCACAGAGGCACTTCCTGCTGGTGGAGCCAGGACTTTTTTCATGGTCACAAACTCTAGGTAGGTTGTGGCTTGGGTACCAGTAGTAAAAATACTCAAAGACTGGCACAAAAGATTGCTACACACACACACCCAGAGGTCATAGGATCTCTCATAGACTAGGAGATTCACCAATCTGCAGTAAAACATAAAGAAGTCTCAGGATGTGTAGATCACACACACATTAGGAAGACTACTATCAAAAAAGAAAGAATGGGGGAGAGCGAGAGGCGGTGGGGGGGGAAGGAGGGAAGGAAAGGAGTAGGAAGGAAGGGGAATATAACGAGTGTTGGTGAGGATGTAGAGAAATTGGAACCCTTGTACACTGTTGGTAGGAATGTGACATGGTGTAGCCACTATGGACAACAATATTATGGTTCCTCAAAAAATTAAAAAGTAGAATTATCATAGGAGCCAGCAATCCCACTTCTGGGTATGTACTTAAAAGAATTAAAAGCAGGAGCTCAAACAGATATTTGTACACTCATGTTCATAGCAGCATTTTTCATAATAGCCAAGAGGTGGAAGCAACCCTGGTGTCCATCAGTGGACGGATAAACAAAGTGTGGCACATACACACAATGGAATATTATTCAGCCTTAGAAAGGAAGGAAATTCTGGTACATGCTACAACATGGATGAACCTTGAGGACATTCTGCCAAGTGAAATGAGCCAGTCACAAAAGAACATATACTGTATGTTGCACTTATGTGAGGTATCTAAAGTGGTCAGATTCATAGAGACAGAAAGTAGAATGGTGGTTGCCATGGTTGGGAGGGAGGTGAAAATGGAGAGTTATTGTTTAATGGGTATAGAATTTAAGTTTTGCGAGATGAAAAGTGTTCTGGAGATGGATGGTGGTGATGGTAGCACAACAATGTGAATGGATTTAATGCCACTGAATTGTACAATTAAAAGTGGTTAGAATAGTAAATTTTATGTTATTTGTATTTTGCCACAATTTCAAAAAAATAAAAAATAAAGAAAATGTAAAATACAAACCCCATTATTCCCACCCAAAAAAAGAAGAAGAGGAAGAAGAGAAGGACCATGAGAGACCAGGGTCTCTATCTTTTGCATTTACTGCCATAAGGGCTCCGTAACACAGAGCCTAACATCATAGTAAGTTCTCAAAAGATGTTTGTTAACGAGTAAGGAACAGATCAACTGGTCAAAATCATGTTTTATTGTCTCATAGCCTTTCTTGAGCCTAAAAGTACCTCCAGGTGGCAGTTCACACTCTCCTTGTAAACCCTAAACCTACATCCTACGTTTTGTGCCTAAATAAAAATAACTTAAAAGTCACAAGCCACTTCTTAATTTGTAATTGACATTATTATATACAGATGTTTAAAACTATTCACCTGCCTATAAGTGCTCACCCTCACCGTTCCCTGCATGGAAACGATCAGCCAGAAGAGCTGATGTGGGACTTGCCCTGCCGTCCTCATTCCTTTCCCCAGACCTCCTTGACAGGCAGATACCGATTTCTAAAGCCCCTGCCTCTGGCCTCGCTCAGCCATGTCCCTTAGTCCAGGGCTCCACTTCTTTTTGCTGTTCTGTGTTCGGTTCTGCTCCTGCCTTCCTGGGAAGTTCCCTTTCATTGCTTCGTGGGTCCCCAGTCCTCTCTGTGCCCCAACCCTGGCTCCCCTCTTATCCCCCCCCCCACCCCCTAGGTTCATGGCCAGTGTCGGGTGTGTGGGCTGTGATTGCTCTCCTGTGTGCTTTGAGCAAACTTTGATCCATCTTTGGAGGCTTTGTTCTGAGGTAAACTTGGAAGTGTTTTGGTCTCTGTTCACATAGTACCATTTCCTTTTCCCTCCTTCCCTTCTAAGAAAAATCCTAAGAATTATTTATTCCCCCATGTCTTTAAAATATTTCTTCCCAGTAGGCTGACCCGGACTTGGCGCCTTTCCCCAGCAGGACAGGGTGGGCAGAAGAAACCTGTGAGAGAGCCTAGGAACGGGATGGCGCTTTCAAGCTGATTGATGGGACAGTCTGGAAACATGTAAAGTGGTGGGCGGCAGCCATGATCTCAGGTTAGGCCTGAGATCCTGCAGGTGTGAGCTCAGCCCTGCCTGGTTCTGAGGGGAGCTCCAGCTCCAAGCCCCGCGCTTTGCCGAGGTCCCAGCCAGCACGGCCCAGACCAGGAGGACGATCTGTACAGACCCCTCCTGCAGGTGCCAGGCTTGCTCTTGACTGCTCTGAGGTAACCGCCCAACCCCATCTGAGCCCGCAGCCCACCTGGGAAGGCAGATGTGGCATTCTGTGGTGGCTAGAGCTGTCACACACATATCCACTTGTGCGTCACACACATACGTGCCTGACACACGCACGCTCCCGAAATACTCCGGTTCTGCCGGTGGGAGCCTGATTACAGATGAGGGGCACTGACAGATGCTAGCATTTTCCACGCCACCAAAGGCCAGGTCTTCAAAGGGATTCCGCACAGCTTTGTTACCATTTCATTTAAAGGGCCTCTTCTCTGTAAAAGTTCTAATGAGATGTTATTTCTCCTCCTGATTATAGGGTGAAAGAGCAGTCTTCCCTCCCTCTCCACTCCCTCACACACATTTTCTGTGGTGCGATTGCCAAATGCATGCTCGGGATCCAAGAGTCAGCGAGGTTCGAGTGCTTGGAGCTGCTCCCTGTTTCCTCTTGAGGGCAACATTCAAATCCATTTCCCCGTATTCTGTTGCCATTTCTGAGATTACTTATTCAGTAAATACTGACAGCCCACGATGTGTGAGGTGCTGCTGTAGGTACTGGAGATCAGTTAGGCTTTAAGTCTCGTTAGCAACTGGTCTGGAAGAAGGCGTCACACCGCCACGCCCCTTGCTGCTTGGTGGTCCCGGCTGCCCCTCTGCAAGCTCAGACCCCTCAGCCTGCTTCCTGCAACCTCCGTCATCCAGCTGAAAGGGGCCCCCAGCACCGCGGCAGTGCCCTCCCGCAGTCCCCTGCTCGTCCTCTGTTGCCCTGCCCCTTCCTCAGTGCCCCGTTCACATCCCTACCCCGGAAGCCCTCCCCAGTCCTTCCAAACTTGAGTCCCTTCAGTTTCTCTGGAGCTTCCCAGGACACTGAGCTCTGGCTATTTCATGTTGCAGTATTTATATCCGTGTGTTTTCCCCATGCAGAGCTATAAGGAGGGCAAGATTTCATTTGTATAGCTCGCCCAGTGCCTGATGTATAGGGATTGATACATACTGAAAGAATGTGTGCTAATAAATGAATAATTTAAGTTGTTTATCATTAACTCATTTGATTAGAATAAATCTAGCAAGAGCAATAATAATATTATACATTAGTTTCAAGACACCTTCACTTCTTTTGGGATATATTTGAGAAGTAGCAACCCAGAGGCAACTTTCCATCTTTCAGCCTGAACTTAGATATTGAGCGGAACGGAGAGTCAAGTGGGCTGCGTGAGGCACACAGCCACGGAGTGCTCACCGGTGCACAGGACACCAGGGGCCAGAGGCACCTGGGCAGTCGGCTTGTCCGCTGCCTTCGTGACGCAGATGAAGAACCGGAGACACCACATCATGCACAGCTGTTGAATATCAGAGCTGAACTTGGGGCTCTCCAGGTCCAGGCCCCTCCCGTCCAGCACATCCTACTGACTTCAGGGAATTCTTAGCTTTGTGTCCTACACTTGTCTTATGGGAAAAGGACACCCAGATCTTACAATCATCTCACCTAAATAACAGCATGTTGGTGGGGCATGATACCTTTAAATGAGGCTGGAAAAGTGGGCCTAGTAGCAACACTAGCCTTGCTGGATTCACCTGTCACCTGACACGATAGCTGGTAGCAACCTCTGTCTGTACCGCTAGTCCCCAAAGCCCTGCCTGGGCCTCCCTGTGGTCCCTCGGAGGGTGGTGGTAGGAGGGGGAGCAGGGTGTGGGGATAGAGCAGTGTCATGTAATGGAACGTGCAGAGTTTGGGGGTGTCAGGAAGACCTGGATTTCCGTACCAGCTTTGACTTACTTCCTGTGAGTCTGAGGATAAGTTTTTCAGGTCATCTGTTTCATTGCCTGTAACTGGGGACAATTACAGCAATCCCATATAAATATGTCCAAACAACAGTGAACAGCAATTATATTCTGGCTACTGGGATTGGGGAGGAGCAGGGAAGCTGCACTTTTTACTTTATGTGTTTCTCCAGTTTTAATTTTTAGTAATGAGCACATATTACTTCCATAATCAGGAATAAAGCCATAAAGCTCGGAGGGTTTCTGGTGAGTCTGTAATATCTGTACAGCTGCTGGGGCTTTTCTGAGTGGGAGCCATCACCCCTGACGCCCGCTTGTACTAGGTCAGGGAAGCTAGAGTTCTGTGTCTTCTCTGGCTGCCAATATTTGTCTTTAGCAGCTCGTCAAATTTTCCTGGGTTGGTACATGCCCTCGATCCCAGAGCCAAAACACAGATAACTTTCTCCTTTTTAACTTCCAAAGGCTTTTCGTCTGCCTCCTCCACTTTGGGGCGCACTGAAGCCTGTTTGGAAACTCGGCCTTTTTCATGCCGAAGGGTCCCACAAGCCTCGTATCCCCGCGCCCACTTCACACGGCACAGCGCGGGGAGCACACATCAGACCTTCCTTGTTAACACTTGGTGCCGGCATCTTGGCTTTCATCCCAAGAAAATACACAAACCAAACCAAATCCACAGCACTTCAGAAACACTAATGAATCCTCACCGCTGGCCTCGGCTACACAGAAACAGCAAATCCCACTGCCCCAACTGTATGTTTATAGAAATCAGGGTGAGCAACGTTTGTCAAGGCTTCTCAGAGTCAGATAGCAGAAGCCGACTGGAAGGGCTTGGGCCGGCCCTGCCCCTGGGAGTTAGGCCACTTGACCAAGGGCCGGTGCCTTGCCAAACGCCATCCTGTGCAGACCGTGTGGTTACTGCCCCCGACCCCATTTACAGATCGGCTTTTATTTCATTCCCAGGGTTACGTTCATGCCAAACGCTCTTATTTCCAACTGACAACTTATTTATTTGCTCACTTTTCTTTAATTCTGATAGAGCCCAGAAATCTTAACCACAGTTTCTAAGAGTAGCCTGTTAATTCTAGTTGATTAAAAGGTCTGTGCTGATTTTGATACTCAACACAAACGCAGACCAACTTCAAACAGTCTTTTTAAGGTCCAGCAGCTTCCACACAGGAGCCTACCCAGGTCCGTTAAAGATTTGAGCATGTCCAGACTCCCTTTTTTCTCTCCCAGTCCAGGTCAGGCATCCTCCTACCTCAGTTTTCCAATCTTGAAACCTATAAGGATAAATATATACACTTTTTTGAAAGAGTGAACCATAAAATTCTGGAAAAATATAAAACTTCACAAAATCTTATGGGACTTATCCAATGGAACTAAAATATAGTAAGTCTACTTTCTAAATATTTATTAATCTGGTCAGAATTTTTTAGGGGCTTTAGGGTGCTTGTATATATGGCTGAAATAAAACTTTAAAAAATATTTCTGGGAAGTAAGCTGTTGAAAGCTGACTGAATGGACTGCCTTGAGTAACCCAGAGTGTAAGATGTTAGTAATCAGGCATTTATAGACTGAAGTCTGTTACCTCTGGCAGCAAATACCTAGAAAATGAGTACATGGCCCCTGCTTCTTCAGAGGAAGAAATATGCACAGGAAAGGATATTAACACAGTTATAAAATAAAGTAGAAAAAAATTATAAGTATATAATATAAATTGAATACATAAGCACTAAGGAGAAATAAAGAAATGAGAGGCATTTGGGGGTGATTAGGAAAGGCATCATCAAAAAAGGATATTTTTAAATTTGTTGTTTTGACAACTTTGGTTTTATCATTCTTGATTGTAATGTGATTTAAGGAAAAGTATATTTACCGCTATTAATTTTCTATCACTGATCAAACCAATTACCATAAATTTAATGGCTTAAGACAAATTTATCTTTCAGTTCTGCAAGTCTAAAAGTCTGACAGGGTTCTACTGGACTACAACCCAGGATATCAAATGAAGAGCTGCACTCCTTTCTGAAGGCTGAGAGGGAGAAACCATTCCTTGCCTTTCTTGCTTCTGGAGGCTGCCTGCATTCCTTGGCCCATGGCCTTCTTCCTCCATCTTCCAAGCTAGCAGTGAAGGGTTGAGTCTTTCTCATAGCACATCATTCCAACCCAGCTTCCATCATGACATCTCCCGCTCTGACCTCTTCTGCCTCCTTCTTCAACTTCTCTGGACTCTTATGTTAACATGAGGCCCCACCTAGATAATCCAGGATAATCTTCCTATTTAAAGGTCAGGTGAACTATGGAGAATGGTATGGAGGTTCCTGAAAAAACTGAAAACAGAACTACCATATGACCCAGCAATCCCACCACTGGGATATCCAAAGGAGGGGAAATCAGTATATAGAAAAGATACTTGCACTCCCATGTTTATTGCAGCACTATTCACAATAGCCAAGATATGGAATCAACCTAAGTGTCCATCAACAGACAAATGGATAAAGAAATTGTGGTATAGGCCAGGAGCAGTGGCTCACGTCTGTAATCCTAGCACTGTGGGAGGCTGAGGCGGGCGGATCATTTGAGCTCAGGAGTTCGAGACCAGCTTGAGTAAGAGCGAGACCCTGTCTCTACTAAAAATAGAAAGAAATTAGCTGGACAACTAAAAATATATAGAAAAAATTAGCCGGGTATGGTGGCGAATGCCTGTGGTCCCAGCTACTCGGGAGGCTGAGGCAGGAGGATCCCTGGAGCCCAGGAGTTTGAGGTTGCTGTGAGCTAGGCTGAAGCCATTGCACTCTAGCCCAGGCAACAGAGTGAGACTCTGTCTCAAAAAAAACAAAACAAATTGCGGTACATATACACAATGGAATATTATATAGCCACAAAAAATGAAATCCTGCCATTGGCAAGGACATAGGTGGAACTGGAGAACATTATGTTGAGTGAAATAAGCCAAGCACAGACAGACAAATCTCTCATGTTCTCACGCATATGAGGGAGCTAAATATTAAAAACAATTGATCTCATGGAGACAGAAGGTAGAATGATGGTTACCAGAGGCTGGGAAGGATATCAGGAAGCAGGAGATAAAGTGGGGATGTTTAATGGGTACAAAAATATAGTTAGATAGTTAGACAGAATGAAAAATATTTGATAGCACAACAAAGTGGCTATCATTAATAATAAGTTAGGGTATACTTTAAAATAACTAAAAGAGTGGAATTGCAATGTTCCTGACACAAAGAAATGTTAAATGTTTGAGGTAATAGATATTCCAATTACCCTGATTTGATGAATTCACACTGTATGCCTGTATCAAAACATCACATGTGCCCTATAAAGATATACAACTATTATGTACTCATAATAATTAAAAATAAAATATACAAATACAGGTGAGGTGGTTAGCAATCTAAATTCCATCTGCAGCCTGAATTCCCCTTTGCCACATAACCTAACATATTCACAGGTTCTGGAGATTAGGACAGAGACATCTTTGGAGGCCATTATTCTGTCTCCCACAAATACCTACTTTGCTGCCCCAGACTTTATGGAAAATACAAAGAGTAGCTTATAATCTACTTAGAAGAACAAAAACACACAAAAAGTTAAAAGACAATCAAATAACAGTTGAAGGCAACATTGGTAGAGATGTTATTATACAAGTTGTACCTCATTAATTGTCAGACCATTTCTGTAGAGTCTGACAGAGAATTGCTGTGAGAGTGAAGGAAAGGGGGCCCTCTCTGCCTGCCCTGGACGACCTCAGAGAGAGAGAGAGAGAGTGAGTTACTGAGGTGGAGAAGGCCATCACAGGAGGTAGAAGACTATGAGTAAAAGAGTGTGTGAGCCTGGTCAGGGGACAGGGGAAGGCATGAAAGATGTGGGAAAGCGAAGTAAGGATAGTTTGTCAGTCAGGCTAAGATAGGACTTGATCCTGTATGCAATGAGAACCTCCCTGTTTGCTTTTATAGAAGTAATAAATGGGGGTGGGGTAGTAAGAAATTTTGAAAAATACAGAAAATCTCAGAGATAAAGGAAAAAAAATTACCCAAATCCCATTATCCTGCCACCCCCAAATAGGCATTGTGAATATTTTGGTATGCTTTTTCTATTTCCATCTCTCCCTCTCTCTCTCTCTCACCCCCTCCATTCAGTGACTGGCACACACATATACACACATTCATACAGATGACAGAGCATATGTTGTATTTTTTTCATTAATTTTTAACACAAGTATAGAAATTTTTTATTTTTAAAATTCTTGTGCCACAGTGCTATTAACGGCTGCATGGCATGGTACTCTATGACATGGAGTCACCATTCTAACATAATGAAATACTTAACCACTATTCTATTTTTGCATTTTCAGGATATTTTCAAATTTTCACTAATATGAATAAAGCTTCAATGAGCATCCATTATTTGGGGGTATAAATGTCTAAAATCAAAACTCCTGAGTAAAAGAGCATAAACATTTTGAAAATTCTTTGATACATATGACCCAATTGCTTTCTTGAAATATTGTACTGATTGATAGTTCTACCATCACTATATGGGAATTATTTCTTGGCACCTTAGCTATAGGATATATTAGCATTTTTAAAACATTTGCCAATTTTGTAGGTAAAATAGTATGTTGTTATAATTTGGATTTCTTTGATTACTGCTGAGGCTAGACTTTTTTTCCCCCATGTTTATTGGCTACTTTGGGGCCATCATTACTAGTCCCTATCCTTTTCTTGTATTAAGAAAAAGATACTTTTCTCATTAATTTATAAGAACTTTTTATATATTAAAATATTCTTTGTTAAGAAGTAAAAATTTTTTTGTTGTTTGACTTTTAATTTTATAGTGTATTTTAAATGTAAAAATTTTTAAATTTCATTTTGTAGAATTCTTCATTCTGAGTTCAGATATTCACCTTTCTTTTTTTTCTAGTCTTACAAATGTTAAGTCTTTTACATTTGGCTCTTTAAGTTGGGTGCAGTGGCATGCACCTATAGTTTCAGCTACTCAGGAGGCTGAAGCAGGAGGCTCGCTTGAGCCCAGGAGTTTAAGGCTGTAGTGCACTATGATTACTCTTGTGAACAGTCACTATAGTCAGCCTGGGCAACATAGCAAGACCCCATCTCTAAAAAAAATTCTAAAAATACAACATGTGTCTAACAGTGAATGCAAAGTGGCTTTACAGTTTTAAAATGGCAGTAGTAAGATTGGAGATTTGTAACAATATCAGGTCTTCCTCTCCATGAACAAAGTATGTCTCCAATGATTTAATCTTCTCTAGTGACTACTTCTCATAGTGTTACAATTTTCAAATTTTTTTATAAGATTTGTTTTTAGGTACCTTATGGTTTTGCTGTTACTGTAAATGGTCCCTTTTTCTTTTTGAATTCTGTTATTGTTTAGCAATGCAGTTGACTTTTGGATATGCAGTTGACATTGTTAAACCCTATTATGAAGTCTAATTATTTGTTGGGTTTGCGTATCTATAGGGAAATTATCTGTGAATAACAACAATTTGTTTTGTCTTATTGCACTGTTCCTATGTAATATTGAATAGAAGTCATGATAGTGGGCATCTTTGTCTCAATCCCAATCTCAGAGGGAGAACTTTCAACATTTTACCATTAAGTATGATGGTGGTTGTAGATTTTGGATACTCTTTATCAGAGTAAGAAAACTCCCTCCCATTCTTAGTTTGTAGAATTGTTAAAACAGCTATTGCTGTTGTCCATGACAAAGACCCTTCACGCCTGAACGATTTTAATTCCAGAAAGAAGAAAAATCTGCTAATTCCACAGTTATATAGACGCAGGGGTTTCAGCACTTCCTGTTTGACTAGAAACTCAGTGAGGTAGAAAAAGAATTCAGAAATCACGGGTGTGCATTTGTTTATCATCTTCCTCTCCTCATTAAAATATAAGTTCTACAAAGGCAGGCGTCTTTTGTCTTTTATATTCATTTCTATACCCAAGAATCTATAACAGTGGCACAGTGATAAGTAGTTGTTGGATAAATATCCTTCTTTATGTAAAGAAAAAGGAAAAAAGGAAAGAGTTGGGAAAGACTCTGACAAACCTTTAAAAATCTATAAAAAAGAGATTGGATAGATGTCAGAGGTATTTGATTGTAATAGCTAATGCTTGTTTGTAAAGTAAGATGTAAGAAGTCTTAGATTTGGCTTAATTGACAGCAAGTTTAAGGGACCTAAGTTTACTTAAGACTGACCCTAGTATAAATTTAAAATGACTTAAACAGGAAGTCACAACTATTTGGACTATTTATATTCATTTCAGATCCTTTCTTTTATATCATTTTATAAAAACTCTTTCCAAAAAGTAATTCAGTGCTTATAGCTGACTTTTGGCTCCTTTCTCAAAAGGGAAAAAAATAGGAGGAGAGAGAAACTCAGCTCAAGTACTACCTTCCCTTATCTTTTGAGTCAGAGATAAGAATTATTTGTAATATAAATATATTTCTCTTAAAGAATGTTGAGAATTGGATCTGGGTTATTTTTTGGACAAGTTAGAACATAATACTTAACTTCTAATTGTTAACAACTAATGTTTAAAAAACCAAATGTTAGAGACTGAAAAATAATCTAAATCTTTCCCTTTTTCTAATTTCAAGCATATTTTCAAATTTATATGAGTTTTTTCTTAATCTTTCCACAAATTATAAAGAGCAGCATTTACCCTGCACTGAGCTCAATTAAATAAACATTTTTAAAATGAAAATATCGACAGTGGAAACCAACTTAAAAAAGAAAAGAAAGAGATGCACATAAATCATCAGACACTTGGAAGAGCATATAAGCAAATCTAAGAACTACATTTTTCATAATTCTACATTTTCCCTTTAAAAAATCATTTTCCAAATTGTTGATGGTTTGTCAGATCCAAGGATGACATCAACTCTTCCATTGTGCAGTATCTGCTTTCTTTTAGTTAACTTGGTGACACTCATCAAGTTTTGGTGATTAAGCTGAATTAAAAAACCAACTGGGTTTGAGTTTAAATTCCCCTAATTGCTAAACCAAACATATTCCTGACCCTTTTGAACACTCCTGAAAACTTATATTGCCCATACGCTGCTTTATTTCTAGAAACTGAAGTAAGCAAGTGAGAGAAAAATGCACTCCTTAGAGTTACTAATCCTATCGGTCAAAATGTGCTATATTATCAGTGCAGTGCTCCAGCCGTTCAGATGCTTTCAGACCAACCCTGGTCTTTTCTGCCTATCTAACCTGACCCAAAACTGAGAGGATAATAATCTTGGCCTTGTTTTCCCACTTCAGAAAATCACAAATAGTTATCTGATCTCCAGTAGCTTAGCAGTTGGGGGCGGGGGCAGATTCTGATGATCAATAAGGTAGTGAGGAAAAGATAAGACCAGAAATTAGGCTATTAATGGGGAAGAAAAGAGCAGGCTGTGAACAGAACTAACAACTTTCCTGCATTTCCTAAGAACTCACCTGTGACCACCAGGTGAAAAAAAAAAAAAAAAAAAAAAAAAAAAAAACTTGCATTCCAGGCATCTGGTCTACCACCTTACCCTTAAAGGGGTATCTCTTAAACTTGAATGTGCACATGAATCTCCTGATTCAGTTGGGCTGGGGGTGGGGCCTGAATTCTACATTTCTAACAGACTCCCAAGTCGTGCAGTTGTTGCTGGTTCTCTGACCACAATTTGAGTAACAAGCCCCTAGTCTACAGGACTTTAACCCAATTTGAAGCTCCAGAGTTATATAATTTAAAATATTTGCATGAATATTTTATCTTTTTGTGAGGTATACAATTAAAGGCAGAGATACAAGACCTTCAATTTCAGAATGTTTTATAAGTGTTTATAATTTCCTACCCCAAGTTTCTATTTAGGCTAGCTGTATAGCAATTTTCATTATCTTTCTGATTATCCAAATGCCAAAATGTTTTCTGATCCTAAAGTAATGTGGTATGTTTGATGAAAAAAATTCAAAATATATTCAAGGCATGAAGATTTTAGAACTCATCTCGGAAACCTGGTCCCTTTTTCTTTTGTTCCTGATGTTCTCATTATGTCAACATTCAGAAAGAAAATCCAAGCAGTGAGCTGAGTATCCGCCACTCTGGAAGTGGGTCCCTGGAAATCAAAAATGAGGTAGCAGACTTCTTCTCCTACCCAAATTTTTATTAAGACCCTGCTTGGGCTGTGGATTCAGACTCTTTTCAAGTACTTCCTCTGATCTTGCAGAAGGATTGTGGATGGGTGTAGACAAACCCCAACAAGCCCCCAGAAAGAACAAGCAGAGAATCTAGTAGACAACCAAGAGTACTACTTCTGGGTGCAAAAAAGGAAAATTCCCCATGCTCCTGCCTCTGTCAATGGCTGAGAGGTTACCCTGGCCTGGTGTTGCACACCATGCATCTGTTTGGCCTGTTGATCAGTGACTGTGTCTCTGAGGGACTCAGAGCAATGGTCGCTCTGAGAGACACCAGCGTTGTCATTATGTGAGCTAGGCCTGCATCCCGGACTTGTTGAGCCTCTTGTCTCACCTCTCAAAAATAAAAGCATAAACAGGTCTATGGTTTCAGAGACTGTGAAAAATGGATCTAATCACTTACCACATTCAGAGGGAAAATGATAATGGTAGAATTTAATGATCCTACAGTTTTCCTTTAAAGTGTTTAGAAACAAAACATATGTAATATTTAAGAGAAGAACACAGAATACAAAATTTTATGTCCAAGATCATCTCAAATTGTGTAAAAAAATAACATAGGCATCAAATCAGGATTAGAAAGAATATACCAAGATAGTATAATGGTTAATTAGCTTGGGAGGTAAGATTATGGATAATTTTTATTATCCTTTTTATTCTTTTCAGTACATGTATTACTTTTACAACTAAAATTTTAAAAAAGAACAAAGAAAAAAGAAACAAAGCAACACTGTGATCAGGCTGATAGTCTCCTTCCAGCAAAAGTGTCAAAATCTCTGTTCAGGGACTCGGGTCTGTAGTTAATTGTTTGATATTTTTATGTGGTATAGATCTGTATACTGCCTTGGTGACGGTAATAAATTAGAGTGTCTTGGTAAAGACCAAACTCATCAATTTTCCCAAAATCTGTATTTGATTAATTCTACAAAGGTCCAGGTCAATGTTATTCCTCAAACCTTATTATTTTAACAAAGAACCCCAAAGGGTCCAGGTTTGTCAGAAAATTCATTATCACTATAAAACCGCAAAAGGTCACAAAATGTCTCCTTCTACAATAAAATAGCATATAAGAAAAATCTCTTTTCCTCAACAATTCATTACGCCAGCAGAACTGAGAGGAACCTTTGACATTTCAGATCCTTTTGCTTCAGGGGAAATAAATGTTCCATAGATCATGGAGAAAAATGACAAACAAATTAATGAAAAACAAATACACTCCTGCAGTATAACCAGCCATGCCAGACCAAACACAAGGCAGAGTCAGCTTTTATTCTCAGGTCTTTCTGAAGAGCGACAGTTTCCGTAACAGCATCAGCACTTTAGTTGGAGAAAGCTGTACACGCACCAAAGAAATACAAATTAAAGAAACGTGACGGAAAAACAGAAAGAGAAATTCTGTCATTTCATGCATATTTAACTGTAGTGGGAAAGTCATTCCTGGCAAGGCATGATTGAAATCTTGAGCTAATAAGTGGAAGCATTCTAGAAGTTATTCACCCCCCTCCTCATCATGCTTTATACAAAATTATACCTTGACTGAATTTAGCAGTGGTACTCAATTTTCCCACATTCTAAAAATTCCTTCCTTTAATTCTGCCTCACTCTTGCCACTAAACCTGGTCAAGAAGTAGATTACGTGTACTTTCCCCATATCTTCAATTTTCCATTCATTAACTAATTTTAATACCACATTTTCATTATTTGTTTAGATATAAGCAATATGGATAAGGCCAAAATTCACTATGACCCTTAGTCCCAGTCCCCCTCCACAAAAGTGACCCACTGCTAACAGTTTTGTTCTTCTAGAGCTCTTTAGATGTGTTTATTTATGTAATATAGATTTATGGAATCGTGTGTGTGTGCATGTGTGTAATACTATGATAAATGGTATCATATAAAATGTATTTTTTTTTTTTTGCCACATACTTTTTTCTCTCAACAATCTGTCTCAAAGCTCTTTCCAGGTCAGTAAGCATAGATCAGCAGTTCTCAACCAGGGGCTGTTTTGCCCCCCAGGGGAGACTTGGCAATTTCTGCAGACATGTCTGGTGGTCACAACCTGAGTGAGGGGTGCTGCTGGCATGTAGCAGGTAGAGGCTAGGGATGATACTAAACATCCCACAGTGCACAGAACGGCCCTGTGACAAAGAATTGTCCACCCACAATGTCAATCATGCCAAAGCTGAGAACCCTTGATATGGATTTACTTATCCTTTTAACTGGTGCATGGTATTCTACAGTTGATTTAGCCAGTCACATAATGGTATACATTTAGATGAATTTTTAAAACATGTCTATTTGTGCCCATCAGTGCGTGTTTCTTCCATTTACTTTTTATCCAACTGCAATCAGCCTTCTTTCCTAAATACTCCTAAGTCCATTCCTGCTGCTATGACAAAATGCCACAGACTAGTAACTTATAAATAATAGAAATTTATTTGCTCACAGTTCTGGAGGCTGGGAAGTTCAAGATTAAGGAGTTGGCAGATTTAGTGTCCATGAGGGCTGATTTCTGCTTCCAAGAGGGCACCTTGTTGCTGCATCCTCCGGAGGGAGATGCTGTGTCCTCACATGGTAGAAAGGACAGAAGGAAAAGAGGGATGAACTCTCTCCCTCAAGTTCTTTGATAGGGGCACTAATTCCATCCATGGGGAGGGAGCCCTCAAGGCCTAATCACCTCCCAACAGCCCCACCTCTTAATACCATCAGGTTGGGGGTTAATCCCAACATAGGAATTTTGGAGGGACATATACATTCAAACCATAGCAACCCCACACAGGTTACCAGTGGATTTCCTAATGTCTTGGCTCTTTTTCAGGATGTGCCAACTTGGCCTTTGTGTGACATGGGCCAGTGCTCACCATCCCCTTCTCCTTGAAGAACGTGCCCCTGGCCCCGCACCCCAACCCTTACCTCTCTGCTCCTGCTGCCCCCGTTGGTCTCTGCGGCTAACGGACACCATAGTGCCATTTCCTGGGCTCTGTCCATTTCCCCGGCCCTGCCCTAGGCATCGGGGATATGAAGATGGACTGCGGGAGGCCTCTGGTCTGGAAGACCAGCACATACACAAGACAGGCAAAGGGAAGCATCACCTAATCAGGGCATATGTAAAGTTTGCTGAGTGATTGAATAAATGATTAGAAAGAGTATAAGAGATTTTAAAGGGCAGTGGGAAATGTTTTTCCTTCACGATTCAGAATTTACTGCATATTTTATCTTTGTGACTATTTCTCCCACAATATACATTCAAAACAATAAATCAAGACCAAGGCTTTCCTCACATCTTCCCACAACCACTCTTTTTTCCTGCTTTGAAACAGCAACTGCATTGTTTCCCATTCCCCCTGCAGGGAATGCACTTGGCCTTCCCCAAAGCACAGAAAAGATCGAATTAAAGAAGCAACCCTGCTTGCTGGGGCTCAGGGGTGGGAAGCCACGTTGGCCCTCGGACCCTCTTTCCAGCCTCCTCAGGGTAGTGGGGCCGTCACCTCCCAGCAGCCCCGTCCTTACCCCTTTGGGGGGATTCCAGGAGTGGACTGAGCTGTAACCGCCGCCTGGTCCTTGTCTCCCTGGATCAAGGGATCTTAAGCACCTACCTGAAACCTGACAGCAAAAGAAATCTCAACCATAAATCCAACTCAGCGCTGAAATTAAACCCTTCAACGTGTGTTGAATGCTCACTGTGCAGGCCGTGGGGAGGCAGAAAGATGAATGGGACGTGGCCCCTGCCCCCAAGCAGCCAGATGGGGCCCAGGAGGAGGGCACAGATGAACACCACTTACGATGCAAAACAGAATAAAGTTAGTCCTAAAAAGAGGGCTGAGCAAAGGGCACTGCTTAAGGAGAAAGGGGGGATTAGTTATGATAGGGGATCAAGCAAGGCACTTGAAAATTATTTCCCTTCTCTCTTAAAAATAAGAGAAGCTTTGTTTGGTGGAGTCTTTCAGTTTAAACACAGGGAAAGCAGGGTTTCTGGGAGGAAGTAAATGCCAAGAGAGCTGGAATCTGGAGCGCCATTCTGCTGAGCACCATGTCGTTTAGGTAGGGCCCCGAACCTTACAGATGGGAGTTTTTATCTCAGATATTTACCTTGGATGTGGGATATTTATCTCAGATCTCACTAAAAGTCCAAGATTGCAGCTGTCTGAGTCCCAAATGCTCAAGTCTCAGCAGCCCTAGTTGTATATCAAGGATCTTAATTTGAATATTTCTGTTCAAGTCACATCATCTGATTCTCAAAGATATACCCATTTATTGTGCCAGATACGACCGAAGATGTCTTGCGGGCTCTGTGTGTACATTTGTCTTTATTTGTATTTCCACTTGCTTGTGTTGAAGCGGGTGGGATCCTGGGAACGTAAAGGGCAAAGCTCGAGCACAGAGGCTTTTACCATAAAGTGCCAAAGCCCAGCTAGACAAGGGCAGAGAGGAAGATCTGGCAGATGTGTGGGATTGGGGAGGGAAGGACAAACAGGGAGAGGGAAGCAGTTAGCTGAATGGGTCAGTGAACAAGGACAACAACAATCATCCCAGCTATTGCTATGTTTGGTCTCCGAATGGCTGTTTTTTCTCTCTCCAAGTGGAGAACTGATTGAACTGAAGTCTGGAAGGAAGGAGGGTACTGCTGTAGAAGCTCCCAGAGGGCTGCAGTATTCATTTCCTGTTGCTGTGTAACAAATAACCACAAATTTAGCAGCTTAAAATAACACCCACTTATTTCCCCACAGTTCCCCAGGTCAGAAGGCTGCTGGGCAGCCAGTGGGTTCTCAGCTCAGGGTCTCACAAGGCTGAAATCAAGGTGTCGGTCGGGCTGGGCTCTCACCTTGAGGCTCTGCGGAAGAATCTGCTTCCACGCCCATGCCAGCAGAATGCAGTTGTGGTCGTAGGACTGAAGTCCCCATTTCCTTCTCAAGGACTACTCTCTCTGCTTCTCAAGTCCTTGCCCCGTGGGCCCCTCCATGTCAAAGTCAGCAGAGAACCTTCCTCTCGTGGAATCCCTCTCACGTTTAGAATCTCTCTGACTTCTGCTACAAGCCAGAGAAAACTGCCTGCTTTTACAAGGCTCATGTGATTAGGTCAGGCCCACACAGATCATCTCCCTAGTGTAAGGTCACTGATTAGTAACCTTAACTGCATCTGCAGAATCCCTGTTACCACCCAGTGTAACGTAATCACAGGAGTAACCCCAGGGAGTGAAGGCCATGGAGGCCATCTTGGAATTTGGCCACTCACAGCTGCCCAGGGTGTGGGTCCACCTGACCTTGAAAGGATACCTGGAAATCTAACGCCCAGGGACCAGAAACCTGTGACTGAGGGGAGATGGGAAGTGACACAGGGAAGGGACAGAAGGGACATATTCTCTGGGAGCCAGAGGAATTTTGGAGGCAGAATCAGATGACTGTGCTGAGAATTAAGCCCCTTTAATCAATAAGTGGTTTTTTTGTTTCTTTCTTTGTTTTTGAGACAGAGTCTCACTCTGTTGCCCTGGGTAGAGTACAGTGGTTCATCATAGCTCACTGCAACCTCTAACTCCCGAGCTCAAGTGATCCTCCTGCCTCAGCCTCCTGAGTAGTTGAGGCTACAGGTGCACACCACGACACCCAGCTAATTTTTCTATTTTTTTTTAGTAGAGACGAGGTCTCGCTCTTGCTCAGGCTGGTCTCGAACTCCTGGGCTCAAGTGATCCTCCTGGGCTCAAGTGATCCTCCTGCCTCAGCCTCCTGAGTAGTTGAGGCTACAGGTGCACACCATGACACCCAGCTAATTTTTCTATTTTTTTTTTTTTAGTGGAGACGGGGGTCTCACTCTTGCTCAGGCTGGTCTCGAACTCCTGAGCTCAAACAATCCGCCCGCCTCGGCCTCCCAGAGTGCTAGGATTACAGGCGTGAGCCACCATACCACCATACGGGCCCTAATCAATAGGAGTTGTTGTTGAGCAGCTTCTTTTCTAGGCCCCATTAGGCATTATTAGAATAACAAAGGAGGGAGAGCTCTTGCCCTTTAGGAATTCACAGCCAGTGAGACTGTAAGGAATCTCCTAGACTGGAAATACTGTCCTGATACAAGTTTACCCTGACAAATCTATGTATCTTCAGGAAAATAATTTTGTGTATTTTACAGACAAGGCTGAGTGCCTGCTGCTGCTGCAGCTCTCAGGGCATAAGAGGCAGGGACTTCAGAGCCAAGGCTGTAGTTCTGAAACGGGCCCTCAAGGCCTCGGTGGCTCCAGCAGAAACAGCAGCAAAGGCAGGGCTAGGAGCCCAGCATGGTAGGAAAAGTGCCTTCGCAGGGAAGGAAGGGGCACCAGGAGGCCATCTTGCTTAGATCAACCGTAAACCACCACAGATGGGTCGTAATATTATTTCAGAATATCTCCAGAGATGAGAATTCCTCATTCTCCCTTATAGTCCAAAGTTCTTTATTTTACCTTTTCCCAAAAGTAAATTCCTTTCCCTTTATTCATTCCTTTGTGGAAATAAAATGCAAGTCCTTCACACTTGTGTTACAGTAATATGTCACGTGCAGCTCACTTCTGTGCTTTCAACTGAATAATGTTTGGAACTTTCCTTATTACTCAATGACATCTGGACCTGAGGAAAAAAAAGAGTAAAGTCAGATAAAAACAGACATTTGGAAAAGCCATCTTCAGGAAAATGTGGGAGCAGGGAGGGTAGGCCTAAGTGCTTTCCTCTATCTTTTTTGACAGGCTGCCACATACAGTTTCACAGGTGGATGACTGCCCAAGGGCACAGCCTGTCCTCCATTTTTAAAATCATGCTTCCTGGCACAGAGGAGGGTGTCTTGTTCTAATCTGAACAAGGCACTATGTAAACTTGTGCTCTTTGCCGCCTGCTCTCTCTTTATCTTGAACCTGCATGCCACAGTGAGATGGGTGAAAAGCAACATAGGCAAAAAACAGGGAAGGAGCAATAGAGGCCAGAAGGAAAACCCAGGAAAGGATTTTGGGGGAATGTCAGTAGGGAAGGGTAGAGAGGGGAAGTGAGGTGACAAATAACGTGACCATCTGATCTCCTGATTAGGAGTATAGGGGAGATGGTTTGCCTTACTCAGCAACCATGAGACTAGAAAATAAGCATTCTCTGTAAAATAACACTTCATGGACAGTCAACTTTGTGAAGAGATTATTGGGTTGTGATTAAACTTACAGACATAGACTAAATAATCCTAACTCCTTCAATTTTGCACATTGTGTGTTATTTGGTTATTTTGGTTTGGGGTTTTTTGCTTTGTGTGCCTTTATATATTCAACAAATACTTCTTGGTACCAATTATGTTCATAGCACTCTGTTAGTCCTACAAAGACTATAGATCTTTGCATACAGTGGTCCTCAATCTTTAGTGGGCATAAAAATCAGCTGGGCAGCATGTTAAAAATGCAGCTTCCTAGGCCCTCCCTCTAATTAGCTTCAGGATCAGAGCTATAGTTTGATGAAACACCCAGGCGGTTCTGAGGAGTCAAGGACCACACTTTGAGCAAGGTTGCTATAGAGATGGGAAGCATATAACCCCTAGTTCCTATCCTCAGAGAATGGAACAGAATGCAGATGTACATTGAGGTAATTACGATACCCAACAGTGGAGGCTAAAAAGCCAAATGAGTAGTAGAGAAAATAAAGAGTAGGCCAGATACCAGGTGGGAAGAGGAAGAACACTCCCAAATGGAGTCCTCAGAATGTTTCAAAAAAGGGGTCAAGTTTTAAGTGGGCCTGTAGGAGAAAGGAGAGGGCATCTCAGGCAGGGAAAATATGTAAATAAACACACGGTGGCCTTTTGTGGTGGCAGACAGCTCAAAAGAGCTTAGGCAGAGACTACATGAGTTCTCCTCATTGCTTCATGATGGTTCTTCTTGAGCCACACATTTGTTCTTCTTTCTTCTTAGATGGCTTTTAAGAATTTTTCATAAGAGATTGCACATGTACATGTAAAAAGACATTAATCACATCTGAAATATATGCACTGAGTTATGTATAATTTTAGCTTGATTTAAGTGTCTATACTGTTGAAAAACTATATAGATGCCAAATGGCATGTGATTATTAAATTCAGATGCCAGAGCCTTTCATTAACAGCATATCTTATTTGCTCTGTATATTTTCCTTCAGAAGTGGCAGGCCCATAGACATTGCAAACTATACTAAAAATCAGTGAAACAGAGGAAGTGGTCACGAAATTAAATGTGAAAACACTCCATCAACCTTTTGCAACATGGAGCCTTTGTTTATTCATATAATTCATATTTGAGCTCATTCTTTTTAAATGGATCGTGAAGTGTTTTTATTGGAGAGTGTCTGATACTTGTGTTTTGTAATTCTTCTTTCTCAAACAATTTTGAATATAATTTCAGCAAATATTTTATATTTTGTAAAATCAGAAGAAAATAAAAAGAACCATCTTTTTTGCCAATACTCATGATATACACAAAATGGGAAAAGTGGAGATTTTCATAGTATTGCATGAGTCTATTGTTTAGAGTACAAATCAGTGCTGTGGTTTTTTTTTTTAAATGATAAATGCTATGCAGATTCAGGTAGAGACTGTACCTAAAGTTTAATTTGTATAACTGCATGAGTAGAAAAACTATTAGTGAAAATATATGTACTTATTCTATGTACATGTAATCTGTAAACTTTTTCTATTATGATCATAAATTATTGTCATACTCATGTGTACCAGTATAATTTTAAGCCTTCTAAGCTGCACCCAATGCTACGTCGTGTGTGTGTGTGTGTGTGTGTGTGCGCGCGCGCAAATGCATGCGCGCTTGAACAGAGTGTTCATGAGACTTTGTTTCTGTCATGTGACCATACAAATATTTGGGGTTATTTTAATCATACTGGCATTCATTTCTGCCAAGTTGATCTTGACTGTTGTATACCCATTTCCAATCTATTACATATATATATTTTACATATCATTCAAATTTGAAGTTTCCTTGAACAACTTTTCCAGCCTGGTTTCAGATGGTTGCTTGTTGAAGAGTTCATCTACTCTCTCTCCTGTCCTTCCCACTGTACATACTCTTTCCTTGGGCCAGGTGGCTGTCCCTCTGGGGCACATGGAATGTGCTTTCCTTCCCCTCAGCGCCTGTGCTCTCGCTTGTGTTTCTCTTATGCCCTTCCCAGGCCCTAGCAGACAGCTGAGCACCTGCCTGCTGCTCTGTAAATACTGACCCACACCTCAAGTGGGTAGCCTTTGTGCACTTCCTATTTCCCAGGTGATTTACTTGTGAATTGCATATGTGGACACATATGCAGGTGACCCTGGTATACTCTTTCCTGCTTGGAAGCACATACAAGGATATGGCACATTTTCTAATTGTTTGAACAGTCAAGTGGACCTGAATTCACATCTTTGAGGCAACACTTTGCCAAAAATTCTAAATATTTAATCTCTGGTGCAGGAATGGTTCAGTTGGCAGATATCCTTCCAGTTTAATATATATATAAAATACATACATACATATATATGGATGAAATGTGAATACACTGTTAAGTTTTTCATCTGCGTTAATAATTACTATTTTTCCAGATATTAAGTTTCTGCTTCTTTTAATTGAGTTTTCAGGGACAAAGTGTGGTCAAGATTCTCTATTCATTGCTTTACACAATATATAGTTCCTGAGATAACTATATAATTCTGAATGTTGATACACCCATAAGAGAGTTTGCTTTTCCCCCTCACACATCTGTTTTGCTTTAGGCGAGAGAACTTTCTCATGCTAGAATGGCTTTCAGTGGATATAGGCAATCTGCTTTATGTTGAGCCTCTGCAATTCACAGATGCAAATGTTTAAAAAGCAGTGAGGTTAACATGGTTATTTCTTCATCTGAAACAAATGTCCCTAGTCACTACTTTTGTCCTTTTTTTTAAAGAAAGAGATCTTATTGTGTTATAAATCCATTGTGTGTAATCCTTATACCCTTGTCTCATAATTCTCATATTAGAACTGAATTAACTCTTTCGTGGCCCCCTCTGATGAATTTCAGCGTCCTCCTAGTCTATTGCTAGTTTGATTATTGTGTCTTCTTGATGGCATTTAGGTTCTTATGGAGGGAATGAGGGAAGCAGTTTCACTACCCAGAACAGAATACCACTAACCAAAAGAATGCCCTCCATCCCCCGCAAAAATGTTCTAGCCTATCAATGTGTGGCCTCGATTATTTAATCGACAAATATTACTGAGCACCCGTCGTTTCACTCTGCTAGGAAATGTGGGCAAGACGAGGATAATATATGGATGCTAACCCTGACAACAGTGCAGTCTAATTGGAAAGATTCCACCTAAGCTACCAATAGAATGGCGGTGTGGTTTAGTGTGGAACACGTGCTTCTGTACTGTGCTCTGGCTGCCCCTAAAGGCAGGGAGAGTCTTCAGCTAATCACACCCACAGCTCTGGGCATTTTTTTCAAAATTTTAAATTTAATCCAACATTTTAGGACCTAAAATTTGCTATGAAAACTTTACCTAACTTTTTGTATTGCTAATTTGGTATATTGGGTGAAACTTGTGTAGGAAACAGTTTAACTATGTTAGCAACACCGCATCAAAGATTCAAGGCCTTTGAGAGCTGGGGAGAAATCTAACCACCATCATTTTCTGGTTCGACTGAACACAGGACTCTGGTTGAAAGTTCCTGAAACTCCCAAAGCACCGGAAGGCTGACTGCAGATCCTAGTTAAAGATGTTTAACTAACATAGTCCCTGGTGGTGCTCACTGTTTGCAGAAGGAAGGCCTTGTATTTTCTTAAAATGCATACTAAATAAAAACTCAAAAGGCATTCAGTGCTAAGTAAAGTTTTGTGGTTGAAGGTACAGCTTTGTTGGTATCTACAATTAGAACTGTGTAGTGTGTCCCCCAGAAAATGAGCTCTCATGGAAAAAATAGACAAAATTCACCCCCTGCCAAACTAACTGTCAGCAGAAATGTGGTCTGCTTTCTGAAATGGAATGTAGGTTTCCAAAGTCTCTAGACAATCTCTTTCCAAAGCAAATGAGAAACAAATAACTCACAGGCACCAACTTCATTTTCCATTTAAAGCTAGAAGGGTTTGCTCTGTGCTGTTTCTCCCTGTCTGTTTACAAGTTAGTTCTCTCTGGAGCACTTGTACCAATGGTACTAGAAATTTATGGGATCAGAGAACTCGTTTTGGACATAAATTTAAATCACCCCCATCATTATTTCCTCTCTGCCCAGATGCCCTGAATAGCAGGCTCTGTCTGTGTCTGTCCCCAAAAGAGAAATGACTGTCGTACGCTGAACGCTTGAAGAAGAGACCATTTAGCACTCTACTTTGGTAGGGAGGTCTGAGGAGGACAGGGGGGCATGTGGGTGCAGGAAGTTTGAGAAGTGAATGGAGATTAGGAGAGCGAAGTTTGCTCGGGATGCGCCATGGAGCCGTCCCTTTCCTTCTGGGACAGCAGAGGGTCACTGTCTGCTGGATTCAGGGGTCTGGTGGGGTGCTCACCACGCTGGGCCACCAGACTAAGGTTTGATGGAGAGGACCCAGGGATGGGTCCTGCTTGCACAGTCTACACCTTCTGCCAACATCAGCTGCCACCAGTGCCCCTCTGTGGCGGTGAATCCTAGGGTCAGCTAGAATCAGAGGGCCAGACAAAGGGGCCTGCAGCTTGAGAAGTGTGTCAACAGGCTGGCGTTCAGGGCCGGGCCTGCTGTGTGGAGAGGTCTGACAGGCCAGTTGCCAGGACATGGTTGTCACAGCAGGAGCATGGGGTGAAGAGCGGCTGGCAGCAAATGCGACCAGACACCTGGGACCGGACAGTTGCAGAGTCGCTCCTGCCCGGTGTCGGGCCTGGCCCTGGGCTCTGGCGGGCCTTGGCCTGACCACTGGATGGGTATCCCAGCTCCAGCTGATGGCTAGAAAGTGCTGCCAACGTGGGGAGCTGAGCCAGACCCGACAGCCCCTGCCCTCCTCCCTGAACACACTCCAGAGGAATCTGTCTCCTGGTTGTTCCTCGCTCCTTCCAGCTCCTCCATGGGGCTGGCCCTTGGTGGAGACACAGGAGAAAGACGCCATGACATGTGCTGAAAAGTCTGTCACCAGACACCTCCCCCGCTGACTGGGGTGGGCCTGCAATCCTCTCCAGGAGAGTGGCCACCTGCTTAGAATCCCTCAGTGAGTCCCCAGTGCCTGCTCCCGGAGAAAGCTGGACTCCTGTCCCCTCTCCAGAGGCCACGCGCAGGCGGGGCCCAGCCAAGAAGTCCAGCCTCACTCCCTGACCCTCGCCCCGCAGGCTCTCTGCCCAGCAACGCCAGATCCTCCTCCTGTTCCCCAAATATGCCTCCTGCTTTTCCTCACGCTGTTCCTTTTGCCCTGACTGCCCTTTCTTGCCTTTGTCTGCCTGGTCAAATCTGGCTCATTCATTGAGATCCAGTTCCAATGTAACCTTCCCTGGCAAGGCCTTCCCAGCCACCACCACGACCTTCCCTGCCAGTACAGAGCACTAAGTGCCACTCCCCCAGTGCCCACGTGGCATTTTCGATGCACCTCTAACCCAGTATGATAGGGTTGCTCATGCACATTCTTTACTAGATTCTGAACTTTTCACAGACAGTGTCCTGGATATCTGTCCCTTCATCTTTGTACCCCTCCCAGCACAGTGCCTGGAACTTAGTGTCATTTCCACATGTCTGCTTTGCAAATCTGTTATCTGAGATGGATGCCTTTAGTACTCATTACTATTTTAGCTCTGACCAGTTTGGAAAGTCAAACGCAGGGCGCGTGGAATAGCTAACACATACTGATGCCCTCCTGTGTGCTGCCCCCCCCCAGCCCACGTCCAGCAGAAACGTCAGCCAGGCCACCGAGGGGCTCTGGGGGCTGTCCTGGCTTCCTCCAGCACTACTGCAAACAGGGTGGGGGCACCGCGGAGGCCGGAGCGCTGGGCTGTCCTGAGCTGGGAGTGAGACATGTCCCTTGTGGCCTTCAAAAGTATTTGGCCTTCCAAAGCTGCCCGTGGCTCCGGAAATCAGGGAAATGCTTTAATGGGAGTGCTTCTCTGTGCTGGAGGTGTAAATGCAACATGAAATGGATCTCACTCCACCCAGTACAGGATGTGCCCTGCGGGCATGCCGGGCTGCCCCGAGCCAGCTACGTGCTCCAGCACGGTGTCCTCCCCGCCACCCAGGGGTCATGCTGACCTCGTGAGAAGAGCGTCTTATAAACCATGTGGAGTTAGACCATTTGAACACGACGTGGATGTGTGAAACTATTCAGGAATTATCGTTAACGCTCTAGAAATCATTGCTCATTTTTGCACATGAAACCACTATTAATGTGATCATAGTATTGTGATGATAGGGCCTTATTTTTTATTTTAAAGAATCTTTGTCTCTTAGAGATATGTACTGAAATATTTACAGATGAAATGTCAAGATGGCTGCGATCTGCTTTGCAGTGATATGGGGAGGAGGGAGTGGGAAGTAAAGACAGAAAAGATTGGCCACAGCCGATGGTTGTTGGAGCTGGGTGTTGGGTACGTGCATGTTTTTTATACTATTTAGTCTATTGTGTATGTTTGACATTTTTCATAATAAGGGGTGTTTTTAGTATGTGGGAGAAAGGTGGAAAGAAGATTATTTTGTTCTTATCCCCTTGTTTCTCGGATTTGCTTTATTGTCTCCTTGCCTTGCCCAAGGTCACCTCTGAGGTCACCTCTAGTTAGGGAGGAGCAGCCAAATTAGTGGCACATCTACCCCTTTGGCACCTTCTTAAAAGGCCTTTCCTTAAGGTTCCTCCAATATGTTTAAAAGTCTTTGAAAACAAGATGCATTTCCTCCCATTGGCTCAGGGTGGGGCGAGGAACAGCAGGAAGTACTGGAGACCAGACTCAGGCTGAGGCTCCCTTGGAGGTTAACCACTTTCTCCCTCCCACGAGGGGTCACTGCCTTCTCGATGACAAGTTATAGAAGAGAAACAAGCCGTGTTCGCTGTGCCTGTATCCCAGGGGAGGTGGCACGGGGGCATTTTAAAGGAAAGACACTTTCGTGGGGCCAACTCTGCTTGGCAGCCAACTGATAAAGACGTGTCATGTGATGGAGCCTGGGGACCACCAGCCCACTGGGAACATAAAGTGGCAGACAGGGTCAGCGCTGGATTTTTCCATCTCTCAAATGCTTCTATTGTGTCTCCCTCCACAGACTGGAAGGCCTCGAGTCTGTTAGCTTAACATTTCCAGGACGGATTTTCCACTGGCTTTATGTCCACCACCCTCTGTTTGAAAACAGCACTTCCACCACCACACCCCAACACAGAATCCTCTGTGCTCACTCTGTTGTCCCCCTGCTTTCTGCCCGTGCAGACCGCAGATGTGATCATGGGCGAGTCTAAAGAATTGCTAGCAGGGAGTGGCAGAGTAAGCATGGCAAGAGTGCACCCGCTGCCAGCATCTTAACGGTGCGGTAGAATTTTCAGGGGTGTCTACCCTTTTGAGTTAACCGTCTGTCTGGCTTCCCATCCATGTGCCACTTTCTAGTGGCATGACTTGCAGGAAGCTACCAAAACCGTGGTTATCACATTCCAGATGTCATGGGGGCTCCAGGTGATAGTGAACACAGAGACCACTAAGTCGGGATCCAGGAGGAGCTGACAGTCGAGTATAGTAAGGCAACTCTGACAGGTTGGCGGGTCATAGGGTCAACACGGAGCGCTGTGCATGGGGCATCTGCAAGGACACGCTAAGGAGGAGAGGCCGACTGGGAACGCACCTGGAAGCACCAGTGTGATGTGGCTGCACAGAATGATAAATTCTGGGTGGATAAAAGAGGCTGAAAACATCACTACTGTAACATACCCAGAGGAGGGGTAATATACCAGTCCAGACATCACATTTCGTTTCCTGTAAGCTTCTGAAGGAGGCCATCTCTGTAAATGATAGCTGTAATATGAAAAGTGGTATTATTTCTTTGATGGTGTCTGATGATGTATGTTACATGGCAGAAGATGATGTATGAAGATCTATAAGGATGTTTACTTACTAACAGCCTCAAGACATCCTTCAGACATAAAATTGTTATGCAGACCAGGGGACACTTGTGACGCTGTAGTTGGTTTGTATTTTCTGAGCACCAGTTAATTTTGTTGTTACTGTTGTCATCTCCTATAGTTCCCAACTTACACTATAGGGTATTAGAGAGGAGGGTGGTCCGGAGCAGATTTTATAATATTGATAATAACAATAACAGTAACAATAAAGACCACCGTACTTTCTTGCTATTTTGTGCCAGCTGCTAGTGCAGCTCTTGACATTCACAGAAACCCCATGGAGGTAGGTGGTGGTATTAGTCCCATTGTACAGAGAAGTAAGTATTAGAAAAGTTAAGTGATTTTCCCCCAAGTTGCCTGCTAGAAAGTGCGGATCTGGGGTTCTAGGCCAGAGTTGAGGTTCACAGTGCCTCCCTCATGCTGCCCTGTCCACAGCGGTGAAGAGCTGCTCTCTTAAGTGCTCCTTGCCAGGGTTCAGCTCTGCCACCGGTGCCACAGACATCGTGTCTGGGTGCAAACGTGCCTCAGAGCCCACAGAGCCACCTGGGTGCTAAGTCAATGAAAAAATTTTACATGTGCTTCAGTTGGACAATCCTGCTCACCCAGCCACTCTCCTTATCAGAGGACAAAGGCATGTTGACCTTACGTTTATCCACACATATTATCATTCCCTCTCTTCCCTGCTGTTTTTCTAGGCAAGGTCAGAAAGAACCAGAAAAATCGAGTGCTGAGAAGAGTGAGCTCTGTTTTCTCAGAAATAGTTCTTACTGTCATGGAAAGCAGAGGAAGAATTTGTATCAGCCTCTTCCTGGAGTGTAGAAGATGGATAGAAGGAAAATAATTGATGAAAAAAACAAAAAGACATTTTTCTTCCTAGCAGCCTCATTTTGTTCTCCTAATCCTGTTACATTTTCACATGCCTGGTATAAAATCACTATAATGTAGGTCCTGATAATGTAATGTTAGCTGCCTGTGTGCCTTGCTGACTTAATTCTGCTCATGTCACTGATAGATCTGATTCTCACCACAGATAAGCAGTGAATGCAGAAAGTAACTCAGTGTGCAGGTAAACTTTGATGCAATCATTAGGAAAAGGCTTGGGTGTTTTCAACCGATCCTTTGAAATGTTACCTATGACATTACACCACGGGTGAAGGTCTCTCTCGCTCTCTAATGTGCATTCCTTTGAGTAAATCTGTGAGGAACCTTCTGCTTCTAAGAAAGGGTATCTGTGAGTCACTCTCACAAAACCCTGGACGCTGATGCTGAGGCCCTGCCAATGGTCTCTGCCTGGCAAATATTCACAGGGCTTTTCCTGAGCTAAGTGCTCAGTAATATATGAATAAAAGGAGCTTGAAGGTATAGGCCCTGCCCTCCAGCGGTCTTGATTGTATGGGAGACTTACCATAGACCTCAGAAGCCACGGGGAGCCCCTGGCAGCACTCCCCCGTTCCCTAAGAGTGCACAGCTGTAGGGGCCACCGTCTGGGAGTGGGAGGCAGAGGTGGGCAGGCTGTAGCCAAGCCCCCCGGGGCCGAAGGGCCGGTCCCACCCAGGCTACCAGCATCAGGGAAAGTAGCGACTGCCCATTTTTATCACCCCTCCACGATGCACCCTTTGAAAGCATTTGGGTAATTACAGCTTCCATTTCTGCCTTTGCTTGTTAGTTTTAGTGTATTAATTATCCGTCGTGTCAGGAGATTTCTCCCGATCCCTCTGTCGCTCTCCCTTTTCCTCCTGGTGGTGTTTTCACTCTGGTAAGTCGGTGGTTTTCATTTCTTCCGTCGCATGAAAAGGAGGCAGTTCCCAACCTTCCTCTCCTCTCTAACTTACTGTCTCCTTTTTTCCTTAAGAGAAGCTTGTGTGATTATGTTGACTGAGTAAGTCCTCTGACCTCAATTATAGGGTGGGTGTAGAGGGGGTGGCAAGGAAAGGAAAGAGGAACTGGAGTAGTTTTGATTAAAAAAAAAATCATCCTGAGCTGGAGTGAAACACACTCTTTTTTCATTCCACATTTTGGTTACATCTGCAATGAGCAATCACTAATTCTGAGAGACGTTCCCTTCCCTGGTGTTTCTGTTTCATTGTGCAAGAGTCTGACTCTGCATATGTCTCATGTGAGCTCCTGAAACTAAAGACCATTAATGGCTAAAGACTCTTAGAACCATCTGGAACTCACTTATGCCTTTGACTCACCGGGACCACCAAGCACCCTGTCTAGTTGGTGGGAGAGTAAGGGCACCGAAACAACACACAGGCCCTTAACTAGACCTGGAGCTCCTTGCCTGCAGGGAATAGCACTGGAGCACGGTTCCCAGTACATAGTAGATGCTCAATAAATAATCACTGAATGGAATAAAGCCAGGTCCTAGCCCAGCACCGGGCACAGGGTAGATGTTCAATAAATATTTGTTGAAACAGCAAAAAAATGACCACATTCCGTGGGGGAAGAACTCCAGTCTTTATAGAGCTTGCATCATCTGAAGCTCTGGAAGGAATGTGGGCAGGATAAAGCAGGAAAGTCGCTGTAAGCAGGGAAGCAGATGGCCGATGGAGCCCCCCAGCCGAGGAGACCAGCAACTGTTTCTGTGGGAACTTGGATGCCACTGACCTCACTCAGGGACACTTGCGAGAGTGGAGCCATCCCTGATGGTGCAAGTCTAGCGGCTCTGCTGCTCCCTTTGGCAATCTGAAAGCACTGCCCACTTTGCTCTGCCGGGCCCAGCTCTGGTGGCTTTTAACAGTGCAGTAATTATCTCCTGATCAAGGGAGGGAGGGATGTGTGCAGAAATCACTCTTCAGTAGCAAATATTTCTTTTTGAAAAGCCGCAGTAAGCTGCTGGCTTTCTCTCAAGTGTTCGAAGGATACCAGAGGACTGACAGGCTAATTTAATCGTAGTAATAATACAAGAAGCATCTGTCACCACGCAGAGGGGAGTGTATCATGGTGAATTGTCAGTTTGGGGGCTGGAGCTCCAGCTCCGACGTGTGAGGAAAAACACTCTCTGCAAGAGCAGGTGAGCCCCACGGGGACAGGAAAAATGCCTCCTTCCGGGTCCCAGGATGCTACTCTGTGTGGCCCTGAGGAAGCCTCTTAATTGCATCCAGGTAAGTGTTTCATCCTCCGGGAGCAAGTACAACCAAATAAGGACCTGGACGTCCCTTCCTCACACTTGCAAGCAGTCCCCCTTCTCTTTAATCCATTCAGGAGAAAAGATCTCAGATTTAAGATCTCAGGACATATCAGTTCATTTAAGTCCGTCACAAGAACTTCACGAAGTCCCCCTCAGATCTGGCAGTACGGCCACAGGTTTATCCTGGACACAAGTGGAAAGACTTTGATCATATTCCCTCTCAGTTGTCAATGTGAACAGAACAATGCAAACTCTCTTAGTATGACCATGACCCTGGACACCACCTTGGATACCCAACTAGCTGGGTCAGAGAACTTCACTTTTATTTCCTATCTATGCACAGGGGTGCTCGGGTTACAGGATGTCTGAGGCCCCTCGGGAGCTTTATTCTATAATAATTATCTCCTTAATTATTCTAGTTTATTTTCTCCAACCCTTTTTTTTCTACACTGACTCTGTTGGGGGGTGTGAAACTGAGAGGTAGATGCTACATCCCAGCGCGTGTTTCCCAAGGTTGTGTCTCCACCTGCCGTGCTGCGCTCTCCACCCTCCGTCTGTCCCTACTTAGGTCACTCTCAGCTCTAACTTTGGTACTCCAGTTCATTCATTTATTCTATCAAATCTATCAAGCACACACACAATGCTAGGTGCTGAATGTATAATACACTAGTGAACAAAGGAGTCATGAAATCTGCCTTTTTGGATCTTACACTTTCCCAGGGAGATACATATTAAATAAACAAATATATAATTATGGATTGTAAAATGTGTTATGGAAGATTAACAGTGGTTGACTTGATTTAATGGGAGGTCAGAAAAGGCTGCTCTGAGGAAGTGTTACTTGATCTGTGAACTGGAAAAGGAGTTATCCAGGCCAAGAGCTGTGAGAAGTGCTTCAGGTAGAGGAAAGAGCAAATGCAAAGACCCCTGCAGCCAGGGAGGGCCAGTCTGAACCAACAGAGCTTAGTGTGTCCAGAGAACTGAAGGAAACCAGTGTTGCTGGAACACACGGAGCGAGGGCAGGGGAGTGCCATAAGACTGAGAAGTGAGATGAGGCTGGCTGCTGGAACACATCAGAACTGAATAATAGTTCAAACAGCATAGACATTTATTTCTCGTTCATAGAAAGTGCAAAGCGGGTATTCCTGAGCACTAGCCAGAGCTCTTCCAAACAGTGTCCTGGGGACCACAGCTCCTTCCACCTTGCAGCTCTGCCATTTTTAACGAGCTGCTAAGGCCAGCATGCTTGTCTGCAGAGAGTTGTGCACAGGAGGGTTTTCTGCGCTCACATTCCATCGGCACACATCCAATTACAAGGGAGGCTGGGAAATGTGGTCAGACTGTGATCCCAAGGAGGAGGCAGAGCAGATGCTGCAGCCCTTGTGGGCCATGTTGCAGTTTCGGCCTTATTCCTAACGCACTGAGGAGTGTGCACCTGCAGCAAATCCATCATCACGTCTAAGCCTACACGCCGATTGCTCATGTCACGCAATGTGCCTAAACCCAATTCATCATCCCTTCCAAAAGCAACGTCTCCTCTCAGTGTGTTCTTCCCATGATGCCATTCCGGACCTAGGAGTCCTTTTTCCTGCTCTCTTGGCCATCTGGACTTTCCTTCTGCCTCCCAGGCCTGGACGGGTTCAGTACTCGCCCAACTAGGCTTTTTGGTTTCTTTCAGCTCTAATATAGAATGCTAATTTACACATTTACAATGTAGAATATCCCCTTCCAGTGACAGAGTTATTCCTGGCTGTCATATAGAGCAATTCTTTCATAGTATCAACGCTTCTGAGAAGCTTAATAAATAATCACAGGAAAGCGAATATGGAGATATATCTTACTAAAATATGCCTTTCATCCCTGCTCAAAAAATGTTACTGGCTTCCAGTTACCTACTAAAGAAAGTTCTAACTTCTATAGTTTGCAGGAACTGACCCAACCCATCCTTTCCAAACTGTTCCTACCCTGCCCCTCTCCAGCCAGCCAGATGCCCAACTATCCAAACAGACCTGGTGAATTTCCACCTCATACTATTCCCGTCTGCTTGGGATGTCCTGTTCCTACCTGCCCTCTCTGAATCCTACTGATCCTTCGATGTGAGCCCTCGCCAGCAAGTCTCACCCTCTCTGGGATGCCATCCCTTACCCCACTAACCGAAAATAGGCTTACCGTCTCTGGAGTCCTGTAGCACTTATTCCCCAAAGCCCTTTGCAAGATGGCTTGCAAATACTAGGTGCTCAATTAATGCTTAAATTATTTAAATTGCATCTTACCAGTCCTTTGGCATTTGTCATATATTGCCTTTTATTGACATTTATTCTTCCAATTTATTCTAATATTCTTAAGTAGAGATAGGTCTCCTGTTATCTAAAAGAGTACCTGGCACATCCTCAAAAAAAAAGAATCAGTGCTTTACTGTAATTCCTCTGATACCTTTCACAATTTCTTGAACATAGCAGATGCTCAAAAAATTCTTGTTGATTTATTGTTGTTGTTTTAATATATGATCCCTTCTTTTATTTTTATTGTATTTTTTTTTTTTAGAGATTGGGTCTTGCTATGTTGCCCAGGCTGGTCTCAAACTCCTGGGCACCAGCAGTCCTCCCACCTCAGCCTCAAAATGTGGTGGCTACAGTGGTGTAAGCCACCATGACCAGCAATATATGATACCTTCTAAAATGCAAAGCCTTAGTCAGTTAAGGGGGAATGCTTTTTTCTGGGAATTCCAACTCCAAAAGGAGGTCTTTGGGCAAAATGTTTGGTGGGGTTGGAGCCTGTGAGTACCCCTCTACCCTCTGTAGGCAGCTTCCTACTTTGCTTCTTTTGCCCATTCAGGAAACCAACTCTGGGTTTGTGATGGAGTGTTTGGTTACAAATATTCCCACTTTCCTATTCACAACACTCCTTTCCCCAAGAAAGAGGTTGCAGGGTATAGGGGTGTTACCCTAGGGGTCTGTCTTTTAAATTTTCCACGCTGTCAAAATTTGCTCTGTGCCAAACCGTACTAGAGCCAGGAGAGGGCATCAGATCAACCAGCTAAATTTTCAGAATTTACCCTGACTCTGTGAGGTTTTGCTCACCTAAACGTCCATAATGTACCATCCTTTAATAAAGTGAGCCTCCAATAGATAGTAGACCCCTCCATTCCATTTCTAAATCTGCCTTAATTCTAAACGTTCTTATTTGAGTCAGATGGAAAATTCAGTTCTGTCTCGCTTTTTCCCCCATCTTAATTGGTTTTCCATATGCAGGTTCAGGAGTGGGGTTTTGCTGTACACATCATTCTTAATGTGAGTAGGCCAGCACCAGTATCAGGGACGGAGAAGAGGAACTGGTGGTGCTTAGAGTTAAGTCCCTCCCACCTGCTTTGGCCGAATGACTGTTAAGGAGACAGTGTCTCTCCAGCACGGATTCGGATCCTGCCCCTCTGTGAGTCATTTCATGAATGTGGGTGAGGTGCCCAGCAGCTGGCATCCCTCAGGAAGCACTTTGAGATAATGGATGTGCAAGTTAAGATGGTTTGTTTGAGAGATGACCAAGGCTTCAGGAATCTCGGATATTTGTCTGTTGGACTCAAGCTGTCAAATTCAAATCAGCATCTACAAATTCATGAACATTTAAAGTGGGTGCTCGGTGGACCCGACCCTTTTATTTTTTCTTTTTTTTTTTTTTTGAGACAGAGTCTTGCTTTGTTGCCCCGGCTAGAGTGAGTGCCATGGCGTCACAGCAACCTCAAACTCCTGGGCTTAAGCGATCCTACTGCCTCAGCCTCCCGAGTAGCTGGGAGTACAGGTCTGCGCCACCATGCCCGGCTAATTTTTTCTATATATATTTTAGTTGGCCAGATAATTTCTTTCTATTTTTAGTAGAGATGGGGGGGGGTCTCGCTCTTGCTCAGGCTGGTCTTGAACTCCTGACCTCGAGTGATCCTCCCGCCTCGGCCTCCCAGAGTGCTAGGATTACAGGCGTGAGCCACCGCGCCTGGCCAACTCGACCCTTTTCAAAGCTAATCTGAAGAACTGGTGGCACCTCTTTAATATTTCATTTTCTCTAAATCAGTTATAGAGCAAAGAAACCATCTTTGCGTACTGTCTGAGATGTCTTCCTGTTTTCACTGGAGAGAGAGATTGAGTTCTGAATCCCAGTTTATGTGAGACCCTGATAGCTTCTCAAAATATAAGACATCCTTAGTTTCAACTGGTCTGCTGCCAAGAACTGGGGTAGGCTAGAAAGAGTTGTCTCAAATTTTTGCTTTTTTACGTTTGGCAAGCAGCACCTAGTGGCCCTCATTTCAGTGATTACAGGGTTTGTGTAACATGCCGGGGTTTGGGGCCGTGGGTAGCAATGCGGTGGAGGGCTGCCCGTGGGAGAGTGCCAGCTGCTCCAGTTTTCTGCACTGTAATTGCTGCTGCTGCCGCCCCGGTGTGGGCTCCCGGGGTCGAGAGGGGCAGCATCACCAGGCTGCCCAAGAGAGGCCAGGCCCAGCTGGCAGCCAGCATGGGCTGATTCCATGGGCAAGGCCCCCTTTCAAAC
>CM052439.1:129078762-129128410 GCA_028533085.1 Varecia variegata
TTTCTTCTTTTATCCCTGGCCAGAGAACGGGTGATTCAGCCTGGTTCATGCTCATCATCTTAATCACAGGCTGAAGATGAATATTTTTGGTTAGTTTCCCTTTTTTTTTATACTCACAATGCCTATTTATAGCCATTTGTTGACAGACTCTACCAATTACTTGAAAAACGTGTATTTAGAGAGAGACAGACTAAAAATGTGAATTCAATGGGCAGCCATAGTTCTGTGTTCGATTAGCCTGGTGTGAGGCGGGGTGGGAGTGGAGAGGGTGGTGGCACGTGGACACTGCTGCCAGAACTGGAAATGGCCATCTGCTGTCACTTTAGTTGGAGGATGATTAGAGAAAATACACTCTTCTGTCTTATCTTTGTTGTTACAAGCTCATTGGACCCCAAGTTCATGTTTATCCTGGGATTTACATGTTAAAAGCCCAGTGCAACCTCTGTCTCCTTGTCATCGGTGACATCCCATTTGCTAAATTCAGTGTTTTCCTTTCCTACTTTCTGATACTTTCCCCCTCTTTGACATTACCTGTTTTCTCCATGGAATATTTCCCCTGGCTTCCGAGGTGTTCTGGCCTAATTCCTCCTTCTCATTCTTTGGGAGGCTCCTTCCCCTCAGCTTTGCCTCTCAAATGGTGGTTCTCTCCAGGGTTCCATCCTCCACCCCTCTCTCTTCTCAGTCCATATGTTTCTTCCACTTTACAACTGGGGATAAGGCACCCAGCTGGGAGTCCAGCACTGGGCAGTGCATATGGGACGTCAGGGGCAGTTGCCCCTAGACACTGTCTCCCTCTGACTCGCACCCCCACTCCTCACCCCGGGCACAGGGCTGAGAAGAGGCAGGGTGGCTTGTGGGGGCAGCAGAAAGGTGATGAAGCCCGAGAGAGCCACATAAGCTGTTGTCCATGAAGGAAGCGGATGCACAAGCTGAAGAGGTTGAACCTGTTTGGAGGGCCAAGGCCAGAAACAGGAGGGGGACGTCAAATTCCCTGTCTGCACATGCAGGAGTGGAGCATTGATCACAGGGGCCACGCGCAGACGGAGTCCTGGGTGGGTTCGCCTGGGCTAGAGGGATTGGGGTTGGACAGACAGAAGAACGGTCCAAGTCGGAGATTAGATTTGGAGCCTAGAATACCCAGGGGAATGCTGAGCATGGGACCTGAGGAAACACTGAGGAGGCAAACAGAGAAAGAAGCAGCAGAAAAGGAGGCTGAAAAGGATGTCAGGCAGAGATGAAAACTAGCCCTGATGGAGCATTTTCCCTGTGCCAGGCACTGCGGCACGTGCTCTGCATGCATTTCCTCGCTCGGACTGAAAAGGAGGAAGACACCTTAGGGAGAAGATTTCAAGAAGAGAGACCCTCCTTCTGCCTGGATCGTCCTTGTCACACTTTCTTTACCTGCCACTCCCATCCGTCCTAAGGGCCCAGCTCACAAGCGTCACCTTCCGGCATCCTCCTAGGGAATTAGTATCTCCTTTGGAATCTGCTAGCACCTTGTGCGCTTTATTCATTCGAGCAACAAATGTTTATTCCACCATTTTAGAATTTATGGTGTTTGAATGAAATTATTTTATTATTACCTGCTGGACTCTGGCTTAGTCATTTTGAAGATTTAGTATGTAGTACATAGGATGATCAGCAAAATAGATATTTGTTTAGTAAGTAAATGAATAATATAAAATAAGCTATTTATTCAAGATTTAATTTACACCAGAGCATGAGAAGATCTCTCATGAACCCATTTCAGATATAGATGACTTAATTTACTAGGATGGTTATAATTTGAGGATTCATTGAATGGTTGGTTTCTGTTGTTTTAGTTTATGCTGCTCAATTGACACTCCTGGCCAATGTTAGACATTAGCCAACTGTTGAAATTCCCTGTAACACCAGCACATTCTCTGAATACTTATTATGCACAATTCAATAATGATTAACATTTGAACTACGTCTAGGCTGAGCAAGCCACATCAAAGCTCTTTTTTCACTAGGACTTTTAAAATATCGAACATGGACTGAGTGAGTAGGTGTCAGAGAAATTGACTTTGTAAACTGAAAATCATAAACTTAGATTCATTTGAAATATGTCATGTGGAGTGCACATATAAAAATCATGAGCATTTTGATTTTTCCCTTGTAGGTAATAAATAACATCTGTAATTTTCCTCCTCACCTTTTTATGATTAGCTTCAAGTCTGGCATATTTTTCCTGACAGTCCTGTTTCGTGTCGTGAGGATTTCACCAAGGACAGACAAGATCCTAAATAAGTGGTGTGAGTGTAACAGAGAACTTACAGCAATCAGGTTTAAGTTTGGAAATGAGGGGAAATGTTGATGGCGGTCAGGCCTCCCTATTCTACTGGTACACACAGGCAGAGCTGCAGGGGCCCCAAGGGGAGGCAGTGCCCACTGTGACCCAGACCTACAAACCAGCACCCCCACCCCCCCATGCTGGCCCCTTCCCAGGCCCCCTCAGACCCCCCACATGCACCTGTGTCCTCACGGGGGCACGCAGCAGAGTGCCCTGTGCCATGGCTTCCACCTGGGCTCCATGGAGCTGGAAGGGTCCTCTGCCAAAGGAGAACCTGGGTGGATGTTGGACAGCTCTGCCTTTAGGTGTTTATATATGAGGGGTGGCTGCATAGGATTTGTTTGGAGGGAATATTTTTTTTGTTGTTGTTGAGACAGAGTCTCGCTCTATTGACTGGACTAGAGTCCCGTGGCATCAACCTAGCTCACAGCAACCTCAAACTCCTGGGCTCAAGCAATCCTTCTGCCTCAGCCTCCCGAGTAGCTGGGACTACAGGCATGCGCCACTATGCCCGGCTAATTTTTTCTATATATATTTTTAATTGGCCAGATAATTTGTTTCTATTTTTTAGTAGAGACGGGGTCTCGCTCTCGCTCAGGCTGGTCTCGAACTCCTGACCTCTAGCGATCCGCCCGCCTCGGCCTCCCAGAGTGCTAGGATTACAAGCGTGAGCCACCGCGCCCAGCCTGGAGGGAATATTTTTGCCACTTAAAAAGTTTGAAAACCGCTGCCTTAACTAAACTGTGTAATTTCAACAATTACTATATTTAATTAAAATAATACTAGTTAACATTTATTGAGAGCGTACTATGTGCCAGGGACGCTGTTCGGGGCTTTCAATGTACTATCTCATTTAACTCTCCCAAAAACATCTAAGGTAGTTACTCATTTTATCAGTGGGAAAACAGACTGAGTCAAATGCCCATGGTTACAAGGCTATGAAGTAGTGGGGCTGGCCGGGGCAGCCTGGCCCCACAGCCAGAGATCTCAGTCTCACTGCTAATATTGCCATAATTTGCTCTGGTAAAAGTGGCAGGGCAGCTTGGATAACTGAAAAACAACACAATATGTGGTTATTAAGTGCCTGTTACAGTCAGGCATGAAATGGTGCTTGAACCCCAGTTACTCTGAGCTTCACTGTGTGTCCCTAACCACACTGACCTCACCTCATTTTGGAAAAGTCTGACAAGTAGAGAGGCAGATAAATATGGGTAAAAAGTTGGCTTGAAAATACTCCTTGAATATCCTGGCTGATAAAATATTCTTCTTCCTCCTCTTCCTCCGCCCCCTCCACCGTCTTTCTCTTTTCTTTTCTCCCCTGTCCCACCCCTCTTCTTTCTTTTCTGTTTTCTTTTTGATTCCTTTATTGTTCCTCTCTTCTTTTCCTTGTATTAGATTCCTCTGGCTCTTGTTTCTGACTTAAGACCAGGACAGGTTACACCTGCTCTCGCTTCTACACGCTCCTCTCTTTACTCAGCGTTAGTAAACTGGCCTCAGTGAACACTTAATGTTTTTATTTTGCTTTGTGTTTGTGTGATTGAAGACTGTCGAGTCTGTTCTATTTTGTTACAAATTGATACATTAATTAGAGTTGCCCTTTTGAGCCAAGAATATTAGTGGGTTTTGGTTTTGGTTTTGGTTTTAAACAGGGCTATAAGACCAGGAATGAGAAACTGGTCCATGAAACTAATGGCAAGCAAATTTAGACTCCAATACAGCACCTATAGCCTACAGTGAGCCTGAGAAACAAACTCCCATGGAATGAGATTGATTCCAGCACTGTGGTTAGATAATTCAAAAAGCCTAAAGAAATTTTTATGCTAAAGTTAAAGTTGCAGCAGAAACGATATAACTTGAGAATTTTTGGTGTCTAAATATATGGACACTACAGCACCTACCACATCACTCTGTGCCTCTGCCCAGGTCACTTTTCCACTTCACACCTGTCCCCTCACCCCCCAGAAAAATTGCAAAAATCTTCCTAATGCCTACTCACCCTTCCAGTTTCATCTTAGACATCATATCTTCAGGGATGTCTTCCCTTTCCCTGGACTGGTCAAGGTCTCCAGCTTGAGCTCCTCGAACCTTTGTCCCCGGTCACAACAGCCATCATAATCTATCTTTACTGCTTGTCTGCTCGTCTTCCCTCACGTGGCTGTGTGCCCCACTATTAGGACTAGCTTGAGAAGTATTTGTTCACTGAGTAAATGAATCTCTACTTCTGGGGAGACCACGGCCACATGCTCCAGACACTTCCCAGCTTCTGCTCTCTCCTTCCTCTTCCGTTCCAGACTGATTCCCAAGCCATCAGGAAGACATTTCTCTTTGTTTCTTGGGTTCTGAAATTTACTAACCAACCGAGAACATTTATGCTCAGAGACATTTGATTTACATAAAAATGCTGATTAGAATAGAAACTGCCTGCTCCTCCTTGTCCCTACGATGTGTAGGCTAAATGTGGAGGTGGGAAAAAGGGCTTTGTCTTCTAAGGAGTGGGGCTTCAACGTCTCCTAAGTGCCAGGCAGAATGGAAACAGAAGGCGCATTTGAGTACTTTCAAATCGTCCGCTGACCACACAGGGGCTGGGCTGCCTGGTGAGGCAGGAAGTCCTCTGTAGGACTGGCCCAGGGCAGTGGCTGTGCAAAGACCATCACAAGCATAATCAATGCCACTGAAGATGGTAATTTCAGGTCACTAAAGGTGGCAAGAGGCCAGGCAGCCCAAGTTGGGCTAGGCTGGGCCAGCCAGGAGGCCAGGGCTGAGCTGGGCTGGACTGAGGGAGCAGAGTTAGGTGCTAAAGGGACTTCGGGATTCCAGTGACCCCAAGGTAGAACCAGACTTGGGAATCCCTGTTTTTCACAATTTTGGCCAGACCCCTGGTTTAGTATATAGAATTTAGGTAGTGTTGCCATATTCTCCTCCCGTAATTTTCTAACAATACCTTGTTCCCTGGGCAGCTGGTTCACATCTCACAATCATAATAGAGTCAGGCAGTTGGTCACACCTTGGCTTTGATGGCTGTCAATCAAAGGCCATAGGTTAAACTTAAATTGAAATGATTTCTTTCACTTGACCAACTGGTTTTGCCTATGTGTCCAGTCCTGTGACAACTGCTATGGGAATTCAAGAGACCTGTAGTTGGCATCTTTATAGTTTTGGTGCACAGAATTTTATTTCACCACACGTAGGATTTTATTTCCTCCTCACTCACGCTCATCCTGTGAGGTAGGCAATATTTCTACCCTCAGTTTGCATGCAAGGAAACAGAAACTCAAAGTGGTTAAAAGACTTAATAAGATAGCAAAAAGAGATCATTCTAAAGGCTACTGAAATGCAGTGATTTCTCCAAGTTCACTTTCAGAACTGGAGCGTAACGGGATAAGGCGTACTGCTGCTACGTTCCTAACAGTTCGCTACATCCCAGCTTGCAAGCTGGGCGGGCCCTGCATGTGGCTGCTATAGGCTTTCTTCACCTTCAAGAATTAAGCAAAGAGGATCAGTAAAGCATCAGCTCAGAGTGTGGGGGCTTTAGTCCGTGTTTTTTAGGGAACTATTTTTAGAGAAAAATTTCTATTTTTAGGTCTTCATGATTTTTAAAAACAAGAATCAAGACAACAATGCATACATTTACATCTGGATATGTAAGTCCTTACCACACAGCTAGATGAGAGGGCAGCGTAGGCCCAAGCCCACAGTTATGGGGACATGTCAAACCATGAGCAGACTGGAGATTTGCTCCACATGTGCAGAGCGTGTCTGTCCAGATGGAGCCTGCTTGTGCGCTGTGATCTGGGAAGGGGACACCCGGGCTCTGGACAGTGGGCCTCTGACTAGCGGCCACAATGTGGACCTTAGTGACCTGAACTTCCCTTCGAGTTTGGGATCCTTTGAACTTTTATTAGATTGAGCCATGAAGAAATGGTCAGCCAATCAAATATGTAATGTAAATTAAACTTTGATGTAAATAAACTTTTAGAGACATTTGATTTATGTAATACATAAAGAAGCAACTTTTAAGAATTTTTAACTTCAACACAAAAGTCAAAGGTAGTTGCTGCTAATTAAACCTAAATCTTGCCTGTTTATTAAAAACATACCTGGCAGGATTCCACATTAGAAAACTTGAGAACTGGGCCGGGCGCGGTGGCTCACGCCTGTAATCCTAGCACTCTGGGAGGCCGAGGCGGGTGGATCGCTCGAGGTCAGGAGTTCGAGACCAGCCTGAGAAAGAGTGAGACCCCCGTCTCTACTAAAAATAGAAAGAAATTATCTGGCCAACTAAAATATATATATATATATATATACACAAAAAAATTAGCCGGGCATGGTGGCGCATGCCTGTAGTCCCAGCTACTCGGGAGGCTGAGGCAGTAGGATCGCTTAAGCCCAGGAGTGTGAGGTTGCTGTGAGCTAGGCTGACGCCACGGCACTCACTCTAGCCCGGGCAACAAAGCGAGACTCTGTTCCAAAAAAAAAAAAAAGAAAGAAAACTTGAGAACCGAATTTCTGGAAAAGCTAGGGTTTGTTCCCCACTTAGCCCACGTGAGTAAGTTTTGCTGTAGGCAAATATGCATGCATCATTAAGCATGGAGATGGCATCCCCCTGGAAAAACCAGAGCAGGAGAGCGAAATTTTAAACTGATCTTTGTAAATTATAAAAATAATCAAAACCAAAGAGCTCAGTAGAAATGAATGGCAGGCCAAATGGGGCAGAAAAGGGACTAAACCCTAACAGTGGCAAATTATAGCTTATACCCATAAATACTTTTTTTACCTTAACCCTCTTCAAATTCTAGAACATGGATGGGGGAGCAAACACAGGTCCTCTCTAAATCCAGAGCAGAGAGAAGAGGGTTTGGTTGTTTTGTTGGGGTTTTTTGTTTGTTTTGGTTTGGTTTTTCTGATATAATAATGGCATGTTAAAAGAACTATATTATACTGATAATAGCATTCAGTGATAGTTATTGACAGACATTATTACCTGTTTCATAGAGCGATTGCAAACATTAAATTAAACATGAAACACTTAGAACAGTGTTTTATGCTTATAAGCATGTAGTAAGTGCTTGTTAAGTATCAGCTGTTACTATCTTTAATGTTGACAATAGTCTTACAATATACTAGATACTGTGCTAAGTGCTGTATATGCCTTATCTTACTTGCTATTGTTATTTCTTTGTTTTTTGTTTTTGTTTTTTGAGACAGGGACTTCCTCTATTGCCCAGGCTAGAGTGCAGTGGCGTCACAGTTCACTGCAACCTCAAACTCCTGGGCTCACGTGATCCTCCTGCCTCAGCCTCCAGAGTAGCTGGGACTACAGGGGTGAGCTACCACACCCAGCTAATTTTTTTTTTTTTTTGTAAAGATGAGGTCTCACTGTTGCTCAGGCTGGTCTTGAACTCCTGGCCTCAAGTGATCATTCCACCTCAGCCTTCCAAAATGTTAGGATTACAGGCATGAGCCACCATGCCCGGCCTCACTTGCTATTGTTATACTAATTTTATAGATAGTAAACTGAGGCATGGGAAGTTTAGAAAGTTGCCGAAGATGGCACAGGTGGTAATAACATCTATTGCCCACTTTCTATATGATAGACTTAGTACTAAACACTTTCAATGTATCATTACATTTAGGCCACACAACAATTCTGTGAAGTAGATACTATTATCCTCACTTTACAGATGGGGAAACTGAGGCCTAGGGAGGTCAGCTAACACCAAGGTCACACAGCCAGTGGGCGATAGGGCTGAGACTGGAACCCAAGCTGTGTGGCCCCAAAGCGCATGCTCTGCACTGCTGTGCACCATGGCCTTCTGTGACAAGGCGTGGCAGAACTTCAGTCGCTCAGCCCTTCCCTCCCATCCTTATAACCACTTCCAGTACTGCCTGTCTTCAGGGTCTCAACAGGAAGTCTTCCTAAGCCCCATTTCCCGGCTGTGCCCAGCTCATTCTGCTCGAGCAGCATGTCAGAGAGTGAGAGACCCAGACCATCGAGTCTTTCACCACCCTGCCCAAGCCCTTGCTTATACGCCTCTAATGCCAGAAAATCACCCTCCCTGAGAAAGCCCTCTCTCCTGCCTTCCGGAAGCTCTGACTGTTAGAAACACATTCCTTACATTAAAGCCAAAGCCAAAATGGTCCTATGTTTCTAAACCTCTTTGTGCCTCAGTTTCCTCATCCATAGGACTTTCATAAGGGTTAAATGATATGCAATGCATTTAAACTGCCCAGTGTATGTTACGTCTGATAAATGGTAGCTTCTATCACTATTTTTTTTAATTATTATTTCTCCCTATGTCTACCACCTCTGAAAGCTTTACAGTACAAATCCAGTCCTTCTTGAATTCACCCTTTTCCACCGCGTTGTCAGCTGCAGCCTGCCCTCACCTTCCGTATCCAAGATACTACAGTAGCCTCCTGGACGAATTCATGGGCTCCTTACTGGCCCCTGCATCAGAACCTGAAGCACACACTGACTGAGCATCACCTACCTCCTTTCTCTCCAATCTGCCCTGCCGGTGTAGTTAGGAATTGCCTTCCTTGGTCATTTCTCTTCTCACAAACCAAACTGGTTCTTGGTTGCTTTCACACTTTGGATGAATTATAAGGTTCTCTGCTAACTTCTTGCTGATCCACATACACATATTATTTTTTCTGGGCATGAAAACTTTCTGTCTTCTGTGAACTTTCTTCTTATTTGCAAGTCAGCTAACATGTTTATTTTGTTAAAGCATTATATAGTTAAGTTTCAAAGGTTATGCACCAAAATATTAACAGCAACTAAATAAATTTACAGGTAATTTTAATTTTCCCATTCATATTTTACTTTATTTTCCAACATGTAAATAATAAAGATATAAATTACATAGTTAGAAAAAATAATGCATTTTATAAAAGTACAGTCATAGACTGCATCAGACAGTCATTTCCAAAGAGTCAGGAGAATGCCCTGTACAGTCAAGAGACAGGCTGCCTTTCCTGAAGATCAGAAGTGTTTCCGGGCATCCCTCAGTCCCTTCCCCGTTTGGTGAACCCATTGCCTCCGCTAATTAGTGTCTTTCGAACTATACTTTAGCCACAGACCCTTTCTTCAAACAAAAATGTAGAGAAGTACAATGTATTTAGCAGATACTACAGATTCTTCCTTAAGGGTTGAACACTCTGTTGAAATGGAGGTTGGGAACCTGGACCCCTACCCAATAACTTACAATTCCATCTCAAGACAACTCCTGAGGTGTTTCTGGAACCCACTTCAGGTCTGGAGAACACAATTCTCCACTGACACCACTGGTCCTCTTCCAGTAACTTGAACTCCTTCCGATTTCTAGGAGTTGCCCAGATAAGGAACTCTGTAAGTTTACTACATATTATGTAAGATAGTGATTTTCTTCGTTTGCCTTAAAATTTTTTGATTTCCTTTTTCACATCCAAAGTCAATACACATGGCTAATTCATCCTATAATTGAGTATTTCTGTCTGGCCAGAAGCTGTATTATCCCAGAGGTAGCTTTCAGCTCAGAAAGAAAAGAGAAATATTTGATAGTTTATGCTTTTCTCTGAACTCCCTCGTTTCTGCCCAAAGGTTAACAAATCCAATGCCCTTTTCTCATCTATCAAGCTGATGGAATATTTGGCGCTTTTGACTTATAGTATGAAACCTCTGCTCTCTTGGCTTCTATGATATCCTGTTTAACTGGTTTTCTTCCTCATACTATTTTCTTCTCTGTTTCATTTGCTAAGTTTTTCTTTGGCCCTCAGTACCCTGTTTCTGGGCTTCTGTTTTCCTCTTGCCTCCCTCTCTCGACAACTGGTCCGTTTCCAGGGTTCAGTGATCACTGCGTTGTAGGTGATGCTCAGTCAGTGTGTGCTTCAGGCTCTCATGCGGGGGCCAGTCCTGTAGCTCCAGGATGTAGTGGGTATTTCTACCTTGAGCTCAAATTAATTCCTCAAAATCAGTATGTCTAATTCCAGAATCATATTCTCCCCACTATTTCCTGCCCCGACATCTCTATTCTGCCAATATCAACAATATTCTCACCAAACTTAAAACCTTGGAATTTTATCTTTTCTAATCTTTTGTCACCAAATATCTTGGATTTTACTTGCTAAACTTCTCTTAGATGTCTCTTCGCTCATGACTTCATGTCATAAAATTTCAGAACACAATGTTTTATTACCATATATGGTTGTTGATCAACAAGTATTTCTATAATCTAGATCTACTCCAGCTCTGTCAGAGAAATTCTAAAGTTTGTTAATATTCTAAGAAATCTCTGCCTCCTATCTCTGGTCCTGACAGTCTGTCCAATTCACTGTCAAGTTAATAATGAAAGCACCAGAGTAGCCAACTCAATCTTGGGAAAAAACAAAAGTTGAAGGACTCAAACTTTCTGATTTATGAACTTACTGCTAAGCTCCAGTAGTCAAGATAGTGTGGTACTGCCATAAGAATAGACATATAGATCAATGAAATAGAATTGAGAGTCTAGAAGTAAGCCCTCATGTTTATGGTGAATTGTTTTTTTACAAGTATACCAAGACAATTAAATAGGGAGAGAATAGCCTCTTCAACAAATGGTGCTAGGACAACTGGGATATCCACATACAAAAGAGTGAATTTGGACTCCTACCTCTTACCATATATTAAAAAAATTTAAGTTGCATTAAATACCTAAACATAAGAGCTAAAACCATGAACTCTTAAAAGAAAACATAGATGTAAATCTTTGTGACCTTGGATTGGGCAATGGCTTCTTAGATATGGCACCAAAAAGCTCAAGCAACAACAAAAAAATTTAGATAAATTAGAATTTATTAAAATTAAATTTTGTGCTTCAAAGGACACTATCAAGCAAATGAAAAGACAGTCCACAGAGTGGGAGAAAACTTTTGCATCTGATAAGGGACTTGTATCTGGAATATATAAAGAACTTGTACAACTAAATACTAAAAAGACAAATAACCCAATTAAAAATAGGCAAAGGATTTGTGACAACATGGATGAACCTAGAGAACATTATGCTAAGTAAAATAAGCCAGATACAGAAAGACAAATTCTGTGGCCGGGCACGGTGGCTCACGCCTGTAATACTAGCACTCTGGGAGGCCAAGGTGGGAAGATCGCTTGAGGTCAGGAGTTCAAGACCAGAAAAACAAATTCTTCATGATCTCACTTATATGTGGAATCTAAAAGAATTGAATTCATAAAAATGGAGTAAAATGGTGATTGCCAGGGCCTAGAGGAGTAGGGGAGGAAATGTGAGGGATGTTGGTCAAAAAATACAAACTTTCAATTATAAGATGAATGAGTTCTGGAGATCTAATGTGCACCATGGTGACTATAGTTAATGTATTATATACTTGAAATTTGCTAGGAGAGTAGACATTATGTATTCTCACCAAAAATTAAAAAAAGTAAATGTGTGAAGTGATGGATAGGTTAATTAGCTTGATTGGGGAAATCATTTCACATTGTACACATATATCAAAATAACACATTGTATCCCTTAAAGACATACAGTGTTTGTCAATCGTACTTCAATTTTTTTTTAAAAAATGGGCAAAGGATCTGAGCAGACATTTTTCCAAAGATACACAAATGACTAATAAACACATAAAAAAATGCGCACCTTCACTAGCCATTAGGAAGATACAAATCCAAGTCATGTGAGAAACCACTACACACAGGCTAGAGTGGTTCTAATCAAGACAGACACTATCGGGTGATGGTAAGGATGTGGACTAATTGGAACCCTCGTACACTGCTGGTGGAAATGTAACATGGTTCAGCCATTTTGGAATACTCTGCAGTTCCTCAAGAGGTTAAACATAGAGTTCCCATATGACACAGCAATCTGCTTCTAGTATATACCCAAAGGAAACAAAAACATACATCCACAAAAAATAGTATGTGAACGTTCATTCCATCAGTCTTAGTAATAGACAAAAAGTAGAAACAAACAAGGTCAATATATTAAAAAGTCAATTATATTTCTATCTATCTATAATACCCATTTAGAACAGGAAACACATTTTAAAGTAGCATTTATAATAGTATCAAAAAACATCAGCCAACGAGGGAGTAAACCTAAGAAAAGTTGTTTAAGACCTCTACACAGAAAATCATAAAACATTATTTAGAGAAAATTTTTAAAACCTAAATAAATGTTGGGATCCACTATATTTATTAATTAAGACTCAGTATTTTAAGACACAGTACCCACAAATTGATACCTAGAGTCAATACCATCCTAATCAATATCTTAGCTGGTATTTTGTGCAACTTGACAAGCTAATCCTAAAATTTATATTGAAAATGCAAAAGGCAAAGAATGACGAAATTAATCTTGAATAACAGCAAAGTTGGGAGATATATACTACCAGATAGAAAAACGTATAAATCTACAGTGATTAAGACTGTGGTGTTAGCACAAGGACAAATAGATCAGTGGAACAGAATAGAGACTTCCAGAGCTGAACAACTACTGCTATTCAATGCAGTGGTTCTAGCCCCATGGGGCAGTTTCAATTAATTAAAGTTAAATTTACTTAAAAATTCAGTCCTGAGTTACAGCAGCCACATTTCATATGCTCAACAGCCACACGTGGTTAGTGGCTGTAGCATAGAAAGGCACAGATACAGACGATTTCCATCACTGCAGAAAGTTCCACTGGACAATGCTGTGCTAGAGACAGACGCGTCCCATATGGACATATGGTTTTGACAAAGGTATCCCTACAGATGAGTAGGAAAAGCGCAGTCTTTTTAATCAGTGGGGTTTGGTTAGTTGAAAGCCATATTTTGAAAAAATGAATCTTGATTCCTACCTCACTTCATAGACAAAAATCAATCCCAGGTGGGTTTTAAATTTAAATATAAGAGATTGTGGGAATTTTCATACAATGGAATAATATCTAGCAATCAAAATGAATGAAGTATTGGAAACAGGCTGATTCCTAACAACATAGATGAATCTCCCAAACATTATATTGATACATTATATTGATCAAAAGGAGCCAGAAAAAAGAGTAACATACTATATGCCTTCCATTCACACTGAGTTCAAAAGCAGGCAGAAATAATCTCTGCTGTTCAAAGTTAGGATCGCAGTTACCAAGGGGACCGGAGGGTAGTTACTGGAGGCTGCTGTCGTGGGTTTCTGAAGTCTTAGTAACGTTCTGTTTCTTGATGGGACTGGTGTTGACAGGGGAGAGTTCACTTCATCAAGCTGTTTACTCGTGATTTGTGCACTTTCCTCCATGAGTGTTATTTTTTAAAACAGCCTCTGTACTGACACATAGAAAGTTCTTGCTAATTTAATGAAAAAAAAAAAAGATGAAATTTCTCTCAAAATTTTTAGATAGACAAAAAATTTTAAGTCTGAAAATATCAGATATAGGATATGGAGAAATGGGGAGATGATTAGTGGGAGGGCCAAGAGTATGTGTTGTAAAGGTGAAAGTGTGCACAGTCTGCAACTTAACAGTTCTGCTTCTAGACACATGTTCTTGAGAAACTAGCACATTTGCACAAGGAGATATGGATAACAATATTCATTTCAGGATAGTTTATAATGGCAAAAAAAAGAACATCAAAGCAACTTGAATGCCCATCAACAGGGGAGTGGATAAATAAAATGTGGTATTTTTATATAATGAAATATTAAACAATTAAAAGGAATATATGCACATACATAATCACAGAGCTCTAAATGCACAATAGTGAATGATAAACCAAGTTGCATACTATCTTTAACATATCACACAGGTACATTTTAATTTAATTTTTATTGATACATAATTGTACATATTTATGGGGTACACATGATATTTTGATACATGCACACAATGTGTAATGATCAAATCAGGGTATTTAGGATATCCATCACCTCAAACAATTATCATTTCTTTGTGTTAGAAACATTTCGAATCTTCTCTTCTAGCTATTTTTAAATATACAATAAATTATTGTTAACTATAGTCACCCTACTGTGCTGTCAAATAATAGAACTTATTCCTTATATCTAACTGGATTTTTGTACCTGTTAACCATCCTCACTCCCTACCCCCCACTCCACTCTTTCCAGCCTCTTGTAACCATCATTCTACTCTCTACCTCTATGAGATCAACATTTTTTAGCTCCTACATAGGAGGGAGAACATGCAGTATTTGTCTTTCTGTGCCTACCTTGTTTCATTAGACATAATGACCTCCAGTTTCATCCATGTCACTGCAAATGACAGAATTTCTTTCCTTTTTATGGATGAATAGTATTCCACTGTGTATATATTCCACATTTTCTTATCTATTCATCTGTTGATGGACACTTAGGTTGATTCCACATCTTTGCTATTGTGAATAGTGCTGCATAAACATGGGGGTGCAGGTATCCCTTTGCTGTACCGCTTTCCTTTCCTTTGGATAAATACCCAGCAGTGGGATTGCTGGATCATATGATGGTTCTGTTTTTGGTTTTTTGAGAAACCTCCATACTCTTTTCCATAGTGGCTGTACTAATTTGCACTCCCACCAACAGCACACACATACATTTTTAAAGCATAAAACAGTACTATGTATTATTCGTTGGCACATGCGTATTCTGCTGTACTTTGATATGGCTGAAGAATGCCCTGAAGTCATGATAGCAGCATGCTCTGGAGAAGCACAGGAAGGGCCTGGGGTTGAGGATGGGACAAAGGAGACTTCATCTTTATTGTCCAATTTCTTTTACTTAAAAAAAAAAGCAGGCCGGGCGCGGTGGCTCACGCCTGTAATCCTAGCACTTGGGAGGCCGAGGCGGGTGGATCGCTCGAGGTCAGGAGTTTGAGACCAGCTTGAGCAAGAGCGAGACCCCGTCTCTACTAAAAATAGAAAGAAATTATCTGGCCAACTAAAATATATATAGAAAAAAAAATTAGCCGGGCATGGTGGCGCATGCCTGTAGTCCCAGCTACTCGGGAGGCTGAGGCAGGAGGATCGCTTAAGCCCAGGAGTTTGAGGTTGCTGTGAGCTAGGCTGACGCCACGGCACTCACTCTAGCCTGGGCAACAGAGTGAGACTCTGTCTCACAAAAAAAAAAAAAAAAAAAGCAAACATGTCAAAATGTTAACATCAGTCCATTTAGGATGATGGTTCACAGAGTGTTAGTTATATTATGCTTTGTAATTTTGTCTTTGTTTAATTTCTCAAAATGAAAGCCAATAAAATTGAGATAATAGAATCTTTTGTTGTTTAGTCTTCGACTTATTTATTGTTTAGGTATTTTATGTTCCTGTTTGTTTTAACAAAAAAAGTATATAAATATAAGTATAGCTGATATAAATTTCCTTTTTTTGTTTATGTTCACAAAATATACTTGTTTTATTTAACATTCTTTGGTATCAAAACGTGACCTTCATACAGACTTGTGAGGAGGCAATCATGAGGGCTCACAGCTTTACCACAGTGTATTAGGAACCCACTTCCTGGGATAGACATCCTCACGCACCTCAGTGGCTAGAAGCATCGGCTGGATGGGTGCCACTGGAGCCAAAATAGCCACAAGCAAGGAGGCAAGAATTCAAAACGATTCTCCTCTTTGGTGCTAAAGATGTGTTGTTGAGTGATTGTTCAGACTGAACCTCTGAAAGCACCGATGTTTACTGGATCAGTCTCCTCTACAGGGTCATTTCCAAAAGACTGTCAAAATAGTGGGACTTCCCGCCTTTTCCATCATTGACAGGGCTTCCTGCGTCAAACCCTGAGGAGCACAGATCCTGCTTTGGCAAGGAAGAGGGTGTTCTCAAAGTCTTTTGTAAAAGGAAGGCAGACAGATGGGTTAATCACCGTGATGGCGTCTGTACTCTTACAGACATATCACACACGATGGCAATTTGTTATTGGGCTGTTAATTAAGCAACCTTTTGAAGTGCTCTCAAGATGATTGCCCTGACCATATTTGCAAAGTTAACAGATAAATATGGGCTTAAACCAGATTAAATATTATTCAGCAAGACTCCAAGTTGAGGCTTTGAACTATGCACAAGTCAGAGTAAGCTGAAGGACCTCCATGGCCTGCCCTCATGATCCACCAGTGCCTTCCACAAGAGTGAAAGAACTCTCACTGCTCCTTATTCACCCCTCCCCACAAGCAGCCAAAGGAAGGAGTTATCCAAAAGGAGGACTGAGCATCTGAGCATCTCAACCCAGACCCTTTTGTCCATCTAGTTCCTGAGCCAGCCTGTCACCGAGATGTATGTGAGCACCCTGGTCTGCTCTAGACTGTGCACTCCACGAGCCCGGTGCATGTCCAGCAAGATCCTTCTCAATCTGGCTAAGAGGTGGCTAAGTCCTTCTCAATCAAGGGTCAGTTATGAGCAAGCTCTCCCTGCCACAGATCTGAAGCCATGTTCTCTCCAATCGATTTTGTCAGTAATAAAAGCAATATTTTTTGCTCCATCTGGCTTCTACCTCTTGATTGGTTCCAAACTCCAGAGGAGATGGGTATTAGTAATTGCTCCCTCAAAAACCTGATGATCAATTAATATAAAACCTCAAAATGATAAGTTAATGTAATCCATGATACCAACCAATAATTTGTATACCACATTTATCTTTATCCTGTCTTAATAGTTAAACACTGCTCACTTTTATATTTCATAAGTGTGGTTTAAAAATGAATATATCTACTGTTTGGCCGGGTGCAGTGGCTCACGCCTGTAATCCTAGCACTCTTGGGAGGCCAAGGCGGGAGGATCGCTTGAGCTCAGGAGTTCGAGACCAGCCTGAGCAAGAATGAGACCCCATCTGTCTAAAAAACAGAAAAATTAGCTGGGTATAGTGGCACACACCTGTAGTCCCAACTACTCTGGAGGCTGAGGCAGGAGAATCACTTGAGCCCAGGAATTTGAGGTTGCTGTGAGCTAGGCTGACGCCATGGCACTCTAGCCCACACAACAGAGTGAGACTCTGTCTCAAAAAATAAAATAAATAAATAAATATACTCTTTATCATAGCATGCTTGAACTCACATAGCTTGAGATAGACTCCATTGAAATGTGCATTTTATAATTTGTCATACTATCTACATAGGAATTAGTATACAGGGAAAATGTGTTTAATTTAAACATTTAGCAGCAAAAAAAACACACACACACACAAAATGCCAACCCACACTGCTGTAAAAATCACTGTACTGCATATGGCCAGCTGTACATTGACAGAACATAGTGATTTTAAGGATGAATTAGTCTTCTAATCTCTTTGGGGTTTCCTTTATATTTGTGGTGGTTTATGACTGACATATAACTATAGTTTTCTGTTTGTGTTTCATAAAAGATTCATTTCTGTGGCAAGATACACATTTGCACTCCAGTGTTGAATAAAAGCTACTGTTCTGCAAGAAGCACATAAAATGCTGATTTATAACAACACGTTCCAATAACAGCGATCTAATTCTTCCAAACTATTTCTTCCCAGGTCCTGGGAACGGCATGGCCCCAGCAAAGGATGATTCTTCTCTTCCAGAATATTCAGCTTTTAACACATCTGTCCATGCTGCAATTAGACATGGAAATTGGAAACTCCTCACAGGCTACCCGGGTACGATGCTTACTGAGCGTACTTTCCTTCCTGCGGTAGACAGGGCAGGGCAGTATCTCCAGTCTACTTGCCCTCGTGGGCTTATGTTCTTTTGGCCATTCCTCTGCAAAGAGAGAACATTATCACTCTTGTTCTAACCATTTCCCGCCTCTGTGGCCATCTCTTCCTATTTGGCTCCTTGAGGTTCCTAAGCCCTACCACTCGCCTCACTAACCTGAAATATTAACTTGTCTTTCAAATCTTTCATGATCCCTCCTGATATGTGTCATAAGAAGATGACCATTTATTCAGGGCTTTCTTTTCCCACTTGTAAGACTCAGCCTGTTCCCAATGACACAGCTTCCATTATTGTCCTGGCCCACGTAGACTTTCCCACCAGAACATCAAGGAAAAGTTTTACCAAAGTAACTGCCTTTTGCAAAACATCTCTCTGGGGCTGCCGAAGGAGGAGGAATGGTTTCATATACTGGTCCTCACCCTCTCCCCCCATCCCCCCAAAAAGATCAGAAAATTGAGAATTAACTGTAGTGGGGGTATAAGGAAAAATGCTACTCTAATGCTTCATGGAAAATATGGATTTCAGATACATGTGCCTACCAAGCACAGCACATTCGGTGAGCAAAGAGAATCTCCAAGAGCTACACCCTCAGCTGATGGCGGAGCTGGGGAAAGAGGTTGCTTCCACTGATCATATTCTCTAAAAGTGACGTGTGGTGGTTAAGATTGAGAGGCAATTAAGCAATACTTACAATGGGGACATTCTTGGCATGTGCAACACGACAATTCTTCTTTGTTTGGGACTGTCCCATGTATATCACAAGACACTGTAGCATCACTGGCCCATGCCCACTAACTGCCAGGCATACCCCTCCCCCCAGTCCTTGTGACAACTAAAAATCCCCCTCACACACACACACACACACACACACACACATGCACACACACTCCTGACGTCCCTGGCTGTGCAGCAGCGAGACGTGTCTAGTGAAAGCACCAGAAGTCAGAGTCTGAGACAAACCTAGAGACAGCATCATGGTGGGCCACATCTTTTCATGTGTCCACATCCCCAGCCCACAGCAGCCTTGTCCTCAGACCCCCTCCTGGAAATTAGAACCTGCCTACTGTGCTTCTCCCTCCATAACCTGTTTTGTTTCTTTGCTAGGCTGTGGTTACTGGTTCCCTCCACCGTCTCAACACAATGTTTCTGAGATTCCCTCATCAGACCCACCAACCAAGACCCTCTGGCTGTTTGACATTGAGCGGGACCCAGAAGAAAGGCATGACCTGTCCAGAAAATACCCCCATGTCGTCTCGAAGCTCCTTTCCCGCCTGCAGTTCTACCATAAACACTCAGTGCCCGTGTACTTCCCTGCGCAGGACCCCCGCTGTGATCCCAAGGGCACGGGGGCCTGGGGGCCTTGGATGTAGGATTTCAGGGAGGCCAGAAAACCTTCCCGCTGCAAGTTGGACTTCAGACCTTTACTCTCGTGACTCTCGTTTCATTTGTTATCCCAACCTGGGTTCACTTGGCACTTCTCTTGCTCCTAAAACCACACTGCGGTATCTAATTTCAACCCCTAGTGCATTTACAAAGCTGATAACATCTAGAACACTCCTGTTATTGGCCGGGGCATGTGTCTAGAGGCAGGGGTGGCTAGGTTCATCCCCTTTTCCTAAGCTGTGGGACAGCTGGGAACTTGAAATAGGAGGTTCTCAGTGCGTCCTGGAGGCCGGAGCAGCTGGCTCTCTTTGCCTCACAAGTCAGACGTTAGATTTCCCTGTGCCAACAGCCGGTTTTATTGGAATGACTCAAATTTCTTGTAACAAATGAAGGGAGCACACAATTGTTGATGGTTCTGCTGGCCAGGGGTTCTGCTGTCTGAGAGATCATGTTCAGGCATTCCATGTGAATGACCTTCCTTGGTTCTCCCCTCACTCACTCATCGCATCACCGGGCATAAGGCCCATTCCATTGTTAAGGTCAACATGGCTATATGCCTGCACCTTAGTTTTGGTTTTTACAATAAAGAAATGTGTATTTATCCTAGATTTTCATTCCCCAGCCATGGCTCACTCTATCTAGACTTCCTGCCACCCCCAGCTCCCTAGCGGCTGTTTTCCTGCCTTTTCTTTGGCCCCCAGTGTCCTGCCTGGGGAAGCCGCTGTGCCTCTCCACCCTGAGCACCCTTGATTTTTGGAACACTGCCAAGCCCTGCCTTCCTCTTTCCCCTGTGCTGAAGCTAGAGCCCCACTCCCACCCGGGCCGGTGGCAGAGTCGCCCTGTGAGTATGCTTACAGTGGACACCAAGAGGGCTGGGTGGGGACACTTGGGTCTGTGGCAGCTGTTCAGTGAGGATTTTCCTAAATTGCACGGAGGTTATCGTCATGATTGTGGCTTTATCTTGTGCTATATTAAGAACTGCACTGCTGTTTCCTAGCTGTGAGATGAAAACCTCAGGACAAGATAATTTTGTCCTGAGATGATGAAGGTGGGCAGTTTGAGAAAGGAAATGGCCAGCATCTGGGGTACTGGGCATTGGTAAAGCAAAGAGGACACATCCACGTTCCTCTTATTCCCTGCTTTACTGCCTGTGTTGAGGTGCTGGGGTCGGGGAAAGGATGAACAGCCTGACCAGCAGCCCTTCTCAGTCCCACTAACATCCTACTAACAGGAATCGTCCAGAGTAGCTCCAGAGACTGTCATACTCAGAGAAATATGTGCAAAAGCAGTACTCCTTTCTTCATTAGCTCCACTGTCTTTTTCACTGCTTGTCACCAATGCCTAGAACAGTGCCTGCTACATAGAAGGTGCTCAATTCAGTTTTTAAATAAATGGAAAAATGAGAAAGTCTCACATGAAAGATGCTAGTCTGGTGAGCTAAATACAGGGGCAATATAAATGTCCTCCAACTGTTGGAGGACAGTTCTCAAGCTGCCTGTCCTGAGGTCGTAGCATAATCTGCATATCTGGGCAGTCCTGGGACACTCTATAGCAAGGTTGTAATGCCTTCTCCCAGGGCAGGGGGGAAAGGAACTATGCCTACCAAAGTTACTCTCTTGCCAACAATCTTCATTTTTATTGTTCATAGGATACTAGAAACTAAAACTATCAAATAATACAATATATGCCCTTGCCTAGCCATCCTTAAATTCAGTAGCAATATTTTCTGGTTACTATTAACCTGTATTGTATTAAAGACTATTGGGAAGAAATGGTGCTAGAACTAATGATATCTATTACCAACCTTTGCCTAACTCCTGGGTTGGCAGAGAGCTGACCAAAATGCCATCACCTCTCACCCTGAAGCCTGTGGCAGATGAATAGTATGAACTGAGCCCAGATGTTCCTTCTGCATCTTCCTAGTCCCAGGGCTGTGGGCAGCTGTCACTATTATAAGATTGGAGGCCATCACTACATGACACCTGTTTGCTCTCCCTGTTATATTCCCAACAGCTGTCCCCAGTTCTAGTTCCTTGATTACTATGCACAGTGGGGATGTTCTGCATTCAGTGCATTTAAAGAGTTTTAAAGACTAATTTTTTTGGAAAACTAATATTTGAGATTTTGTTTTATCCGTAACAGAAGGTACCTCATTAGAATTTCTTATTCTGTACAAGAATGTGAAAAGATTCCTATGTTTTCATTAGAAATATTAATGTTATTTCTTCCTAAATTTGTTTACCTTTAAAGAAGGTTTTATTTCATTTTGAACTAGTTTTTCTTTGTTACTACATGATTGTTCCAAATTTGAAGGACAAAATAAAATTAATCATTTAAAATGTGTGAGCCATGGGTATGGAGCTTCCATACTAGACAGGGTGATGTCTGCACAACGTCATGAATGCACTTAATGCCACTGAATTGTATACTTCAACATGATTAAAATGGCAAATTTTATGTTATATGGTTTTTAATCGCAATTTTGAAAATATGTCAACCAATTTTATGGTACGTAAATCTCAATAAAGCTGTTAAGTAAATAAACATAGCAAAAGTATCAGAGCTAAAAAAAAAAAAGTGTCAGTCATTGCCCTAAGAATATAAACTCTAAAGTAAGGTATTGGAGGGAGGTCAGGGAAGGGTAGGAGTGAAAACAAAGGGATAGTAAGAGAGTGCATTAGTTCTCTACTGCTACGTAACAAATTACCCCAAACTTAGCTGCTTAAAACAACAAATATTAACTATTTCGCACATTATATGAGGGCTTATGAGATTGTAGTCAAGCATTGGCCAAGGCCGTCTGAAAACTTGAGTAGGGCTGGAGGCTCCACTTCTGAGATGATTCTCAAGGCTCTTACCAGAGGCTTTAGTTCCTTGCCATGTGGGCATCTCTATAGGCTGCTTGGATGTCCTCACACAGGGCAGCAATCCAGAGAGGACGTGCAAGCAGGAGCTGCAGTACCTTTCATGACCTCATCTCCAAGGGTGGATACTGTCACTTCTACCTTTTTTCTATTCATTAGAAACAAGTCACTAAGTCTAGCCCATACTCAAGGGGAGGAGAAACCCAGTTTTTGAAGGGAATGTCAGATTTGTGGACATATTTCACACCACAGCAGAGGAGAATGGACACATTTACCCACTGGGGAATAAATTGTCCAAGCAAGTTCACATGCATTTATCAAATGCTGCTATTTGAAGAGAGATGGTAGAAAAAGCATCCAACTTTGCTATTTAGTGGTAGAATAACCATGGACAAATCACATAATCCTTTCTTTGCCTCAGTTTTTCCCTGGTAAAGTGATAGGTTGAATTAGATAAGCCCTAAAGTCTCCTATAACCCTAGTGTCCCGAATGATGCCTGGCACATAGATGTTCTATAAATGTTGTTTGATTGACTTTCAAATGATTGAACTCCAATGTAAGGCTGTGAAATAATACTGTGCTAAAAAATAGCCTGAGATTACACTCAATCTTGAAGAAGTATCCATTTTCTAGAAGTATTATAATAAAAAAAATTTTGAGTGCCTATTATTATATACATATAATATATAGATATTGTATTAGGTGCTTTAAAAGAATTATCTTAATATAATTTTAAAATAACCAGAGGTAATGTTTGTAAAATTTATTCAGTCTTAATTATAAAAGTCTTGCTTGGTTTTCACCTCTTCCATTTATTCAATATCCAATCTTTGTCCAAGCATAAAATTACAGTTGGCCCTTGAACAACTTGGATGTTAAGGGCACTGCCCCCCCCCATGCAATTAAAAATATGCACATAACTTTTGACTCTCCCAGAACTTAACTACTAATAGCCTACTGCTGACCAGAAGCCTTATTGATAACATAACCAATTAACACATATCTTGTATGTTATGTGTGTTATATGCTGTATTCTTTCAGTAAAGTAAACTAGAGAAAGGAAAATGTTATTAAGAAAATCATAACGAAGAGAAACATATTTACTATTCATTAAGTGGAAGTGGATCAGCATAAAGGTCTTCCTCCTCATCATCTTCGTGTTGGCTAGGCAGAGGAGGCAGAGGAGGCAGAGGAGAGGTGGATCTTGCTGTCTCAGGGGTGGCCAACGCAGGAAGTAATCTGCATATAAGTGGACCCTGGCAGTTCAAACTCATGTTGTTCAAAGATCAACTGTATTTAAATCAAGAAAATAAGAAGAAAGAATTATGTCTTTTTAAAAAGTACATCAGAGAAATAACCCAAGTGTCCATCAACACTCAAATAGGTAAACAAAATGTGGCATATATATGATGAGATATTATTCAGCTATTAAAAGGAGTGGAGTTCTGATACATTCTACAACATGGACTAACTTTGAAAACATTCTGCTAAGTGAAAGAAGCCAGACACAAAACGACAAATATTGTATGATTACATGAAATATTGAGAATAGGCAAATTCGTAGAGTCAGACAGTAGGTTAGAGGTTACTAGGGTCTGGGGGAAGGGGAGAATGGGAGTTATTGTTCAATGGGTATTGTACTGTTCAGGGTGATGGTTGTACAACATTTGAATGTAATCAACACTACTTAATTGTACACTTAAAACAGTTAAAATAGCAATTTTAATGTTTTACATATATATATATTTACCACAATATAAACAAATAAACAAACAAATGGGGAGGGGGGTGCATCAGAGAAATTCTGAATTGGGCAGTAAGAAAGGAATAGGTGGGATCTAGGGCCTCCTAAAAGTGGGTGAACTTTTAGTTTTTTCATAGATTGGACTCCCATGTAAAACAAAACTGATGATAATGGAAGTCAACAGTGGTTTCCTTTCGGGGAGGGGAGATTGGGGACAGAGCATGACAAAACCTTCTGGAGTTCGGAAAATGTTCTTCATGCTTTGGCTGGTCTTTACACGGGTGTATGTAATGTAAATATTTGCTGAGAGGTACACTAAGTTCTGCACTCCATGGTGTATTTGTTTTACCTAGTTAAAAAGTACTTTTAAACAAAAGTAGTTTAAAACAGAAAACACTTGCCTTAGAGCAAAACAAGCACTACTACATATTTATCTCATTTTTTATAACCAAAATAGGCTTATAAACACAAAATTTGTGAATAAAACCTGTTAACTGCTGCAGGGATATTCACTATTTGAAGAAAGCTTTCTGTGAATCCTTTTGTAAACACAAATTTAGGTTTTCATGTTTACAAAACCTAAATGCATTGATTTCGGTTTTGTAAATTGAGATTTTGCTGCCCAGGTCTTCCTGGGGATCCACACCCGTGTTGGGGGAGGAGGTATAGAGACCGGAGAAATGATACTAACACAACTGAAGGCCTGGCCCTGCCCTTAGGAGGCTTACCATCTAATTCTATGGCACAATGTTGTTTCCAGCTCAGCTGTTTTTAAGAAAATTCCAGCTGATACTAAATATATTGAAGTATTATTATTCCTTGCAGCGACCACCTAAACTTTAAAATCTGTTTTTGTCCAAGTAGAAAATCGCCATAGTTTGTATAGACGGGATCATTTCCTGGCTGTTGAACACCCAGCCTGTTCCCCTGGCCAGCAACCCTAGCATCACTGAGAGCAGGTAGATTGAAGTGACCGCCACCTCTCTTTCACCTTTGCCCCGTTGCCATGGGAGCCGCCACCAGAACGGCAGGAAGCAGAAGAGGCCACTCATGTTCCCTGGGATTTGTGGCCGACTTCAGGGATTTGTGGCCATCAGGAAACTGAAGAGACATTTTCATTCTCAAACTGATTTGCCGACGTCACCAATCCTTGTACTTCAGATAGTTCATTTAATAACCTTTATTACTTTTCCGATAATACAGATGATACATATCACTGTAACAATTTTTTAAAATACAGAAAACAAATAACAGAAAATTAAACAACTGCCCAGAAACAGCCATCACTAGCTTGTTTTACACTCCTGTAAGACAGTAATCAGGTGGACCCCTTCCCAGGTGGGTTTTCAAATCCCACTGTGCCCAGCTGAGCCCTCTTGGAGGCTCAAGATGGTAGATAAATGAAATGGCACATGTTTAGGAAATCTTCATTTTAATCTAACTAATGAAGTCCAGATGTTCCCAGGGTGTTTACTCCAAAGGGCTGCAGTTTAACACTCAGGTGCCCACCCTGGCTCGCTCTCCCCGTGGGCCTCGGGAGGGGCCCGTGTGTGTGATCAGCCAAGCCGGCTGCCTGCGGTTCCCAGTCCTGCAGAGCCGGGTGGAGGAGACAAACACACACGCTCCTCCCTGCTCGGGGAAACAGGTAAACAGGACTTACCGGGCTTTTATCTACATTAGGTTTGCCCTTCATGCCAGCATTTTATAAGCGGGATCATCCGAGCCCACCCTCTCATGTGCATCGGGGGTGAAGATGAGGCCACCCACGCCCGGCCCGGGGAGGGTGCGTCAGATGAGACCCCACTCCCAGGATGTCCACTTGCGCAAACGTGAGGCAGCAGAAGGCAGGGGGAGAACCAAGGGGGAGGACCCAGGACAGGGCCGGAAAGCAGAGGCTGTGGGGGGCTCACCAGCCAGAGGACTGCTGCTTCAAGCCCAGCAGGGGAATTCATTGTACCTTAACTCTGCTTTTTAATTTTCACACCCATGAGAGCAGTGCATTCTTTCTGTACGAAGTATTTCTAAAGGCAAAACCTTTGATTAGAGCATTCTCTGAATCTGTTAGGAAAGCAGCTGGTTTGGTTTGAACATGTTACGTGTTGGGGCTTCACAATAGGGTGTCTGGTTTTTCTTGGCTCTTAGGAGAGGGCTTGAGTGAAAGCGTTTGGGTTTCACCCAGATGATGGAAATCTGGGGCCCCCACACCCAGGACTCCAGGACAAGAAGGGCCCTTGTCAGTGGGGCCTGCGGTTCTCTCTCTGAGGTCCACACACACTCCTTCCCCACCAAGAAAGTGGCTCACGCTCCCCAGGCAGCCAGGGCTGGCGGAGATGCCCTGAAAGCTCTGCAGAACCCTACCTCACCCCTACTCCCACCCCAGACCTCTGTCGCTCACACGGGCCCTTGTACTGCTAGAGGACTTAATACGGTGTTTTTCCTAAAATTGACACTCTTTACTAGAATAAGTACTTTAAGGTGATGCTTTTTTATTACCATGGTAAAGGAAAAACCAGTATCATTGGTAATCACGAAAATACACACGATGAATACAAATTGCTCTTAAACTTGAGCTAGGAACTGTTTCTAGCGTGGAAGGAAGGAGAATTGAAGAGTGAACAACTTTCTCACTAAGCGTTTCAGTGTCACTAATGCCAAACAGACTTGGCAGCACTGCCATGGGGACAAGGAAACTCCTTGAGGGCAGGCACGGGCTCCAGTGTGCCCAGGCCCAGTGCCTGGTGCTGGGCGTGCTCCGTGGTGACTGGTAACTTTGCTTCCTGAAGTGCTACTGTCCCCTCTGTGTGTGACTTCCTCCAAGAAGAATGACAGCTGCACTTTTTTTTCCTAACAGTTTGTTTTGCTCGTGTGCCTGGAGACCCCAAAGCAAGGAAAGAATTCTAAATGAGTTAAATGTATAAACACGATAAGAAATCAACATACTTGTCCTCTGTAAAACAGTAGAAAATCACAGCGAATCCAACCAAAGGAAGGAGCCAGGAAAGTCAATAAACAAATTGGTGGAGATGCAATATACAGAGATGAAATGTTTGGATGAAATAACTCAATACTGAGAGGAGGACAAGAGAAACAATGTAGAAGTGTCTTGGGTGAAGAAGTTCCCTGAGTCAGGTTCTGATCCCCTTTCCCTACCTTAATTTCCAAGACTGTAATTTTTGGTCTCCTGGCTCATAAGCCTGTCCCCTCCCGCCAGGGGACTGAGTGTCCCTAATGCCTAGAAATTGCTCCTTTTCTGCCTCACCAGCCAGCTAGTACCCCTGGGTGCCCATGTGGGCCTCGTGTGGCCCAAGTTCACCACGGCCTCTTTGGGTGCTGTGATTTAGCCTGTCAGATATGCCCCACCTTGGCAATTATAGGAGCAAGGTAAGGAGCTGTGTCGAGGACACTACATGCCACACACCGCTGACTCTTGCAATGGCCACTAAACTCCTCACAATATCTATCCATTAGGTTAAAGTTTTTGCCATTTTAGAAATCATCTTGCCTGAAGTTGTTCAGCCAGTAGAGTTGGCACTGGAGCCCAGACTGCTCTTGACTCAAAGCCCCCACCATCTAATAATACTGTTCCCCCCTGTGTGGTAGGACCCCAGCCCTCAGCTTCCTTCCCTTCATCCTGCACCTCTGAGGACTGAGTATAATTTGGAGGAAGTCCTTTCCTTGCAATGTATGTCCAGGGTGCCTGTGGTGAGTGATATTCAAAGCTAGAATTTAAGAACATCAGCTTGGGCCGGGCACAGTGGCTCACGCCTGTAATCCTAGCACTTTGGGAGGCCAAGGCGGGAGAATCGCTCGAGGTCAGGAGTTCGAGACCAGCCTGAGCAAGAGTGAGACCCCCGTCTCTACTAAAAAAAATAGAAAGAAATGATCTGGACAGCTAAAAATATATATAGAAAAAAAATTAGCCAGGCATGGCGACACATGCCTGTAGTCCCAGCTACTCAGGAGGCTGAGGCAGTGGGATTGCTTGAGCCCAGGAGTTTGAGGTTGCTATGAGCTAGGCTGATGCCACAGCACTCTAGCCAGGGCAACAGAGCAAGACTTTGTCTCAAAAAAAAAAAAAAAAAGAAAGAAAAAAAAAAGATAAAGAACATCAGCTTGGTAGATGTGTAGGGGTGAGGGGTGGGAGCCAGAGACGGGACTGGTACAGCAGTTTAGCCAAGAAGTAATGACAGCTAAAGAGGTATGAAGGTATTAGGAGGAAATATTAAGTAGAGGCTTCCAGAATTTAAAAATTTTTAAATGTGTTAATGTTTTTCATATACATCACATGAAAATTGCCTCCCTATACACAGGTTGTACAGTCAATGGCCATCTGTGCTGTCTTCCCAGTGAACTCACAGACAAAACCAACACCACGATGCTAATGTGAAGGAGGGCAAGTGAGTTTCACAGGTGAGTTCTTAAAGCTCACTACAGCTTCTGATGGAGATGCTGGCTTGAAAATGGAATTGAATCTTGTATCTAGTCCTATGACCAATTGGCAGCAGCCAGTCTTTATTTCATTTTATTTTTCATTTTTTATTTCAGATATTACAGGGGTACAAATGTTTAGGTTACATATATTGCCTTTGCCCCACCTGAGTCAGAGCTTCAAGCATGTCCATCCCCCAGATGGTGCACACTGCACCCATTAGGTGTGAATATACCCATCCCCTCCTCCCCCCTCCCACCTGCCCGACACCCAATGTTACTACTATATGTGCACGTAAGTGTTGATCAGCTAACACAAATTTGACAGTGAGTACATGTGGTGCTTGTTTGTCCATTCTTGGGATACTTCACTTAGTAGAATGGGCTCTCACTCTATCCAGGATAATACAAGAGGTGCTAGATCACCATTGTTTTTTGTGGCTGAGTAGAACTTCATGCTATACATATACCACATTTTATTAATCCATTCATGTATTGATGGGCACTTGGCTTGTTTCCACCACTTTGCAATTGTGAATTGTGCTGCTATAAACATTCTAGTGCAGATGTCTTTTTTATAGAATGACCTTTTTTCCTCTGGGTAGATGCCCAGTAATGGGATTGCTGGATCAAATGGTAGTTCTACTTGTACCTCTTTGAGGTATCTCCATATTACTTTCCACAGAGGTTGTACTAGTTTACAGTCCCACCAGCAGTTTATGAGTGTTCCTATCTCTCCACATCCATGCCAACATTTATTGTTTTGGGACTTCTTGATAAAGGCCATCCTCACTGGAGTTAAGTGATATCTCATTGTGGTTTTGATTTTCATTTCCCTGATGATTAGAGATGTTGAACATTTTTTCATATGTTTCTTGGCCATTAGTCTATCTTCTTTTGAAAAGTTTCTTTTCAAGTCCTTGCCCACTTTTTGACAGGGTTGTTTGATTTTTTTCTGGCTGATTTTCCTGAGTTCATATAGATTCTAGTTATCAGCCCTTTATCAGATGTGTAGCATGCGAATATTTTCTCCCATTCTGTAGGTTGTCTGTTTGGTCTTGTAATAGTCTTTAAACTTTAGTTACAATCTGTTACCATCTTGCTGGGCTCTGGAGGAGGAGGAGGAGGTGGTTCCTACTAGCAACACTGACTGTTCTCTATGGTACAAAGTATGAAAATATAGTTTAAAAGCTGTCAGGACCCCCAAAACACTTGAAGCCTTGAGAGAGGTGTGACCATGATCTGAGTCACATACGGTTACAATTTCTGTTTCTCAGATTATAGATTAACTCACTTTCTTATATTCTTGTTCTGTACAATGACTAGAGAGAATTAACCAATGTAGGGACAAAAACCTCCTGCCTTCTCAATTAATGACCCTTGTTATAGGTTAACTTCCCCTTTGTTGTCCTGCTTTGCTTAGACCAGATGACAGAAAACCTATGACTATTACACCCTCAGTAAAATATGTTAAATGTCCCCTTCCCAAAAAGAAACACTGCCTATAACCAATCAAATTGCTGTAACTGTGCACCAACCTTGTGTGAAAAATGTTGTAATCCTGCTAAAAACTCCTCTGTGTCTACCTATATATGTGAAACCTACCTTCCCTACTTCGGAACACCGATGCTTTTTCCTGGAGTTGGTGTTTCCAGGTGGTTCATCCTCGCTCTTTGCACTTGAATAAACTCTCTTTAAATTCAATTCAGACCCTTCTGATTATTTTAGGTTGACAAAAGTCAAGAGGTCCTCATCGACCCTCCGTGGTTAGGACTCTGAGGTGAAGAGTAACAAACACTTCAGATACATAGGATATTTGTTAAAGTTCTGTTGATAAGGATTTATCTTTGGGGATTGGGATAAACAAAGGTAAAACAAGTATTAGCCTATGTATGTGGACTTTCAGTGTTACAGCTCTTTTAGAATTTGTCTAGCAGGTTTTCTGGTACTTACTGGAAAACCCCCCAAAATATATATGTATATGTGGACTTTCTTAAAAAGAATATTGCTTTATGAGGCTCTCTCCTTGAAAACAGGAACAAACACTGACTATGTTCAGATAGTATGTTTTGGCTTAAAATGTTGTATACATTAGAGAACTCTCTACTGGTCAACACAAGCTAACTAGAAAAATGCTTTGATTTCTACAAACATTGTTGCCTAAAAAGTAGCTGAGTCATAGTAATTATACCCACAACTCTCACTGGTTGGGCAGAGAAATGGGCAGCAAGAGGTAAGTCCCTGCTTCTCAGGCAACAGTCCTGGGGGCGTCTGTGCCTCGTGACAGGTCTGCAGGGTCTGCTAGCATCTCCTGCTGGCGATGCTTTTAGTGACATGATTTAACATGTCATTCCAGCGATCACCCCAGCACACACCATCTGGTCACCAAGCAGAGCCGAGGCGGGTCTAGCTAACCCATCCCCACATGGGGCAAACAGCCTATCTTGGAACAGGGATGGCGGAGCGGAGAGGTGAGCAGAGGGTGCCATTAGCCATTCCTCCTTTGTTACTAAGGTTCTGTGTCTAACACCATCAGTGACTAGAACTTGACCTTACCTTTACCAGTACCTATTATTATAAAACTTCAAAATTCTTGCTGGTTTGATAGACTTGAAAATGTTACATTATTTTAATTTGTGTTTCTTTCACAGCCAGTAGATTGGACTTTTCCATATATTTATTGGCCCTCACGGCTCTTTTTTTGAGTGGCCTGACCAGCACCCCCCAGTCTCGCTGGCCCTGTTGTAGATGGGAGGATGGGGGTAGAAAGGAGCCCCAGCTGAGGGGATGGTGCAAGGAAATGCAGCCCTTGTTTGGGCTTGAACCCTCGTCTCCACTGGGAATGCTAGTCTTCCCGTTCCAAGTGGGCATCTTGAGTCGTATATTAGTCTTTAGAACTGTGTCAGGAGGCAAGGAAAGTGAAGAGGTGGACAGGGAACAGGCAATGTCCTTGTCCTTTCTTATGGACAGAGCCAAACTGAGGCTGTGAGCACTCAGGGAAGGCTCATAATATGGTGTGCCTTCCAAGTGATGTTCCTTTAATATTGGAAGAGGGGCCCTGGGGGAACAAACTGGCCAGGGATGGCCCCTGGACGCTGCCCCATCTCTCCCCTGTGATCCAAGAGCAGCCAGTCTGGTCCCAGCTGCACACCCCACTTGGCGAAACAAAAGCCCTGCTATTTTCCAACTGACTGCCCTTCTTAGCAGACAGTTTAACAATCACTTATATCTTACCAAGCATAGGCCTTGGGACCCTCTCACCCTCGCCCAGGCTATATTTTACCCAACCTGCCTAAACTCTCCTTGAGAGGAGCTCTGATGACCACAGCTGTCTCTCTCTGTGTCCCTGGGGCCTTTCTACACGGGTTGGCCAATCCCTGAGCTGCTTTCCTCTTGAGCAGGCCTCAGGGGAAGAGGTTATTGCCTTTTATATAAACCCCTTATTATAATGAACGCTTTCATTCAACTTGTAGCCTTTCCCTTCCCAGTGTGAATAATCCCAATTCCTTTCCTCTGCCGTCCTGAACTTCTTCCAGCTCTTCCAATCAGCCTACACCCTCGTGACTCTGGGCCTTGACACACGCTTGTCTGTTAGCACAATTCGTTCTCTTTTCTCTTGGCTTGACTAACTCATCCTTCAGGTTTAAACCTAAAGGCCCCCTTCCCTGGGAAGGTTTTCCTAGCCCTGCTGAATGGCAGTGGGTGTTTGTGACTTACCCGTCTCCGGCAAGAGAGGACATTGTACTGTGCTGTTATTCATGTATAAATATCGCATATCTGGTTTGTGTCATGGAATATCTGCCTCAGAGCAGTGCTTGGCACGTAAATAATGCTAGTTGAGGGAGTGTGCAATTTGTTGACTTCCAAGGACCTAACCACCTTCTGATCTTAGGATGACATTTTAGTCCTCGGTTTCAGTCTGGCCTTTGTTCCAAACCCTCACATCCCACCTGCTGACCCTGTTTTCCCAGCCTCCAGGGCGGCTCCACCCGCTGCCTGCCAGAGGGAAGTCTGTATCCGAGCTTCAAAGGGCTCGGTCTGTATCAGCTGGAAGGACTTCAGCGCCTTCGTCAAATCTGGGTGAACCATTACACTATCCAGACGCGTCCCGCAAGTTTGTTTACCCTGGGATCTCCTCCAAGATATAAGCTTATGGCTTCAAACACTTTTTATGGTCTCCAGATTTGGACAGACTCAGATTTTCCCCCTTCATCTCCCAATCCTTCCCTAAGATTTTCCCCCTTCTCTTGTTCTTGCTTTATTGTAAGTGCATGTCCATGTGCGATTTTCCCTGCGGAAAACTGGCTTCATAGCTTACGCCTATGCTGTCTTGCACATGCCTAAGACCAGCTGCAAAGGACTGGATGGCTCACTTCCTGATGCTGTGCAGTTATCCATTCCTATCTACAGAGGCTTTTCTCCTCCTGCAGAGTGGGAGTGGGTGTTTTTTGGTTTAAATACAATGAAGATAAACTCATGGTTTCCTTAAGGAAAGCGAAGCTGGAAAAAATCAGGAGTTGAGGTTAATAGAGATAGGAGCTTAGTCACCTAGGTGCAGACTAGGACAGCATGAATGGTAGTGAAAAGTGCAAGGCACAAATGTGTTTGGCATGTGCTGAGCACCTACCGTGTGCCAGTGTCCGGCACAGTGGGTAACAGCGATAAATAAGACACGGTCCTTTCCCCGAAGGAGCTCACAGTCTGTTCAGACACTGGGAGTAGCGCATGGTGCGTGTCATGTACAGGTGCGGGATGGGAGGCATGCACAGGCAGCAGAACCATTTTGGTTGCACTCAGGTCCCCTGGCCTAGCACTACTGGTACTGACATGGCACTAGGACCTAGAAACCCATTTTTTTTTTTTTTATTTAAGTTCTAAAACCTCAGACACCTGGGGCCCAAAAGCACAAATGCCTTCTGTGGTCATCCAGATTGTCTGGAGATTCTGATGTTTTTCTCCCAGCTGGATTCAGAAACCAAGGAAATGACCCCCACACAATACCTCCCATATTAACTGTCTATCACTGTGTAAAAAATTACCCCAAAGTTACATCTGGAAAGAAAATATATATATTACACCCCCACCCACACCCTCCACCCCAGTTTCTGAGGGCCAGGAATCCAGGTGCGGGGTAGCTGGGGTCCTCGGGCTCAAGCATGCTCGTGGGGCAGCCATCTCCACGGAGGGCTTGACTTGGTGGGGGCGGGTAGGACCCGAGAGAGCAAGAGTGCCCATGGTGGAAGCCACAGTCTCGCATAACCTAATCTCTCAGAAATGACATCCCCTACTTCTGTCATAGTCTATCTGTTAGGAACCAGTACTAAATCCAGCCCACACTCAGGGATGGGATTACTCAGGGGTGTGAATCCCTGGGACTCTCTTAGAGGGGCCTCCTGCACCCCTCCTCCAGTTCCCATGCAGGACGTGCTTATGAAAAGGCTCGGTGAGGCTTTCCTCTTTTCTCTGTGTCACTGAGAGTGGTAATGGCGTTAAATGATGACAGGTTGGATGCGCTGCTTGCAGCAGGACACAAGGACAGGCAGTGCTGGCAGAGCCTCCTTCTGAACAGGTCGAGCCAACACTCAGGTACTACTGGGTGAGAGCAGGGGCATTGAGAGAAGGTCACTTCTGAAGCGTTTGGCTAGAGGGGAGCCATTTTCCAAAATATGAGTTGAAACCAGGCCTGGACCTTGATGCTGCCGAGGTGTCTGCCATCTAATAAAGACACCTGTAGTCCCCTTGAGGCGCAGGGCTGTATAGCTACTGTCTTGTAGAAGAGGACAGTTTCTGCCCCGTCTCAGGGCTGAGCCTGGCCCATAAGGTCATAGAGGCCAAACTAGTCTGGTTACCTCCCTCACCTTCCCTTTCTGACCCTTCTAACTGCTTCCAGGTTTGTGACTCAACATACTCCCCTCAGCCCCAGGCCGTCCTTGTCTCCTGTGCACACTCAGCTGGCTGCAGTTAGTCCTGGCCTCCACCTTAGCTGAAAAGCACTTAAAGTGCAATTCTTCCCTGGGGACCTGCCCAGGTTCCTGGTGAAGGAGCTCAGGAAATTTCACCCCAAAATATGACTCCTTGGTATGAAGAGTATGTATCAAAGGCCCTTAAAGATCACGGGGGCTTTTCCTCTTCCTTCATAAAAAACCAGACCCATCAAAACTATTGACTTCCCTTCCCCTTCCTGTCATCTCAATATATTTCAGGAAAGAAGATCAAGAACACAACCAGACCTGGTCAAACCATGTTAAAATAATACCTGTCTCTCAGGTTAATTTAGTTTCCAAAGAGACTCATTTACAAGTCAATCTGTTCCACCCCATCCATTCATTCTCCCAAGCATCTATTCATCCTCCCTTGTTGCCATTTATTGCCACTCAACAGAATTACCCATACTCCTCATCTCCCCTCCCCTCTAAAATGAGGGTGTATAAACTCCTAGACCCCACTGGGAAATCGGGAAATCACTCTGTGATTCTCCCTATGGGCATGGTGAATAAATCTCTTTCTCTTATTAATGTGCCTTATTGTGAGTTGATCTTTCAGGGAACCTTCCTGGGCAAAGGGGAGGTTTCCCCTCACCCCCACACAGGTTATACCAGTATTCACTATCTAAGCCCCAAAGTTGCATGGATAAGTAAGCAACACAATGTTGACTGATGAAATTACCCACCACCTACAAAAGGTATCCATGTGCAAACACTCCTGTCCTAATTAAACCAGCCTTCTTTCTAGCCAGCCACCTCATCCTCATCAGCCATCAGCCAGATCAGCCTTGTCTGCTGATCTTCCAATGTTGTAAATATGCGGAAATATGATGCAAATTGAATGCACTTTTATGCAGTGGGCAACGAAGTTGGAGAAGTACCAAATCAGGGATAAACCCATTACAAAGAAGTGTGAACTAAAATAAAATCCTAAGGCTCCCCATAACCAGCTGACTGAAGGGACCCCCTCTAGGCCAAGGGGATATCCTAAAACTAAATTGCCTGCCAGGAGGTGGGAGGTCAGACGTGCCTCATCATGTCCCCCTCCCTTCTTGGAGACAGCTTTTGTAACCCAATAACAGGCCTAAGGGTATGCAAGACAAACCTGCAGGTCCTCAATTTACACAACAAATATACATTCAGGTGGCTTGTCTCTGATGAACAGAACTCCTTATCTTAAAACATTCCAAGCCTTTAGACAAAGCTTCCTATCTCTAACCAATTACAAGTCAAAGAATCTTTAAATCCACCTATAACCCGTAAGCGCTCCCCCTTGAGATGGCCCACCTTTTTGGGCCAAACCAATGTATGTCTTCAATGTATTGATTTATGACTTTCCCTGTAACTCCTGTCTCCCTGAAATGTATAAAACCAAATTGTAACCCAACCACAGGGAGTCCACTTGCTGAAGGTTTTTTTGGGTGTGATCCGGGTCATGGCCCTCAAATTTGGCCCAGAATAAATCTCTTTAAAATTATTTTACAGAGTTTGACTTCTTTTCCCTTGACAGAAGGGTCTGACAGAATTAGAGCAGTTAACAGAGGAGAGCAAATTGAGAAGGACGTGACACAAAAGGCTCTTCAAAAGAAGGTGATTTGAATATCAAAGGTGGCAGAGAGGCCCTTAGGAAACTGATGAAACTCTTGAATATTTTTGCAAAAATGTTTCTCTTTATCTTCCTGTCTTTGCATGTAAAACAAAGGAAAACATAATGTGCTATTTTATAATTTATCAAACAGCTAATGCCAAAAAAAATTGACTCATTCTTTTTTTAGTCTTAAGAATTAGTATACAATCATACATATAACATCTATTCTATGAAACAGATAAAAGGTACTTTTATGATTTTTAGTTTTGTTTGAAGATAAAGTTCTAATCAAACTCCTTTTCCCCTCACTATTTACTATGGCGTTTGAGATGAGGTTGGGGGTGAAGAGATGTGAGGCTGAAGGCAGGTGTAAGGAAGGAGAAAGAATATTTTAAGCAGAAGCAACAGCTAACAGGATGTTGGAATGGAACTTGTCCAGTTGTCTCAGGTGTTGGCTGAAGCTTCAAAGCTGAAGTCAGTGGGTGATGAGCACCCCTACATTCTAAAGGGTACTAAAGGAGGTGCTAAAGGAATCCCTTCGGATTTGCTAACAAGAGGCTGGAGGTTTATGAGAGAGTTCTTTGAAGGGAATTTCTAAGAGGAGCAAGCTTTGCTTTTTCCTTCCTTCCCCATGGGGGAGGGGATCCCTTCACCCAAAGCAAGCAAAGAGGGGGTCCAAGAGAACCTCAGGTTGGGGGGGTTCTTGCAAGAAGGGGAGAGAAACTGGCCTCTCGCTTTGTAGATGGAAGCCTGTTGAGTCAAACATTTCAGCCTGCATAGTGCCGCTACCAGGAGGGAGAACGCCAAGGGTCTCGGGAGAGCTTGCCATGTGTTGCCAGGAGTCAGAGGGCATGGCCACTGGGCCTGGCTCTCAGGAGCTCTGAAAGCAGGAGGCCAGCTGGGGCTGGGCAGAGTAAGGAGAGAAAGGGCAGCTGGGTGGCAAGATGCATTTCTGCCATTTGAAAGTGTCAAAAGTCAGCTGGGGCAGTGGCTCACACCTATAATCCCAGCATTTGGGAAGCTGAGGTGAGAGGATTGCTTGAGGCCAAGAGTTCCAGACCAGCCTGGGCAATATAGAGAGACTCTGTCTCTACAAAAAATTTAAAAATTAGCTGGGCATGGTGGTGCACACCTGTAGTCCCAGATACTCAGGAGACTGAGGCAGGAGGATCACTTGAGCCCAGGAATTGGAGGTTGCAGTGAGCTATGATGATGTCACTGTACTCTAGCCTGGGGAAACAGAGTGAGACCCTGTCTCAGAAAAAAAGTGTCAAAAGGCAAAATTGCAACACATTTAGTTTAAAGATCTAATTGGTTTTCATTAGCAGTTCTAGAATTGGGCAATTTCTCATTCTATAAAAATAGAATGCGTGTTCTGATGAGCCGAGTTTGGCTTTATACGCAGAAAAGAGCTGAAGAAAGCAGAAACAGGGAACAAAGGCCAATTGGTTAGCATCGGGTTACTTCAGGTTATTAATACCTTCCTCATAAAGGTTAAATCAGAGAGGACTCTTAATCATGCTGGGTAAAAACTGTCCTATTTAGGGATTTGTCTGTTATCTCTCTCTCTCTCTCTCTCTCTCTCCTGGTTTCTCAGAAGGTCAGATAAACAGAAACATTTGGTGACAAGGCTAAGGGTGAGTGAGTTCCCATGGGTCAGTGACAGCCAGAGGTATCAAAGAGAGCCACCTGCTGGGGTATGTGGTCCCCGCAGAGAGGGACCCAGAGATAGCTGGAGAGTGCATGGCCCATGGCGCAGTGCGGGAAGTCCCTGTGGCCTATAGGAGTAGGAGAGGGTATCTCCAAAGTCCCATCAACATGCCCTGAAAAGAGTGGACGTAGTGTGCAGAGGACACCAGACACTCAGGCAAAGCCACAAACTGCACATGGTGGCTTCTGCCGCTTTCCTGTCATTCCTCCTCATCTGCCCAGCCCCGGAAGACCCTGAAGAAGGCTGGGAGGGGAGGAGAAGTGGGAGAGGGGCTGTGAGAAGGCAAAAGAGGAAAATGAAAGAACACACCACACCCCCTTCTCCACTCAGGGTCAGACTGAGCTGGGTAGATTAGATGTGAGATTCAAGTTTGGGTTTAGATTGGACTGTTTAATATTCAAAATGGGACTGTTCTGACATCTGAAAGTGATCAAAGTCTTGGTATCCACCTGGAGAAATCACCAAAGAGCAAGAAAGGAGAATCAGAAAGAGCCCATTTGAAGACAAGGGTAAGAGAAAAAAAATAAATTGCATCCTCCCAAGTTCAGCTTGCTCAATAAACTGGTGACTTATGAGGAAGAGTAATATTCCCATTTGCAACAGAGTTTTTCCATTTCACATGCCCACTTACTTTTGGACTTTCATGCCTAAGACAGAGCTCCTGTCCTCAAGCAACTCCCAGTCTAGCGGGAAAACTGGAAAGGGAGGGAATGACTGTCATACAGTGTCACACTGGGAAAGTACAGAGCTCTGTATGAACATATAGGATGGCTACTAACCCAAACTTGGGGCCAAGGAGGCTTCCAAGGGGGTGACATCTTGGCTACATTTTTAAGGAGAAGCAAGAGCTGACCAGACAAAGAGCTGGCAAGGGTGGAAGGGTAAGATCATAGCCGAAGGAATGGGCAGGCAGGAGAGAAGGGAAGGGATGGGGAGTTTTGACTGATTGACTTTTAGATGTGCTGATCATGCAAATAGATATGGCCTGGAGGTCAGAAGCCCCGTCCTTGTGCTAGAGACCCTAATTTGCCACCATCACCCACAGGCAGTATTTGGAGCCCTGGGGGTTGATCAGATCTCTCAGCATAAGTATGTATAGAACAAAAGAGGCTGTGGATACAAGTTGGTCGGATCAGGATACATTTGAGAATGAATGCCTGATCCTAAGGGCTCAACACCTAGAATGCTGGAACAGATAAGTTCACAAAGAATGCAGCCAGGCAAAGGAAGCCCCCAAGGGATGTATGTTTAAGGAATTTGGCCCCTGATCTTGGGGAGGCGTCTTAGCCCTGGTGCACGGGGTTTAACAGGGACCCTCTGGCCTGCAGTAGGCAGATCTGAGGTCCAACAGACTGAGTGGCCACCCATTCCCTGTCCTCATAAGCCTAGATGCAAGTCTCAGCTCCATCTTATCCCTTTTATAGAGGCAAAGTGAGCTCTAGAAAAAGCATGTCAAGATAAGGAAAAGGAAATAAGGAGGAGTTTGTTCTGGTGTTGGACTACTGCTATGGAAGCCACATCTGTAGGACAGGTGCTTTCCCAGCTCTGCCAGACACCAGAGGAGAGATGAACCCCAAAGCAGGACCCGAGAGGAAGAAAGCACCAATGCTAAGCCCTGTGGCTCAAGAAAGGTCCTTGAGTGTGAACCTACTATGTGCCAACAAGTTTCCTCCTGAGAGTTGAAGAACCAGCAGAGCCCCTAGAGGCCAAGAGGAATCCCCAGTGTTTGAGGAACCATGGAGGAGGGAAAATGGGACAGAACAGCTGGAAAGGTGGGAGAAACAGTAGGAGAGAATGTCCCTACAGAAGTGCAGAAAGAGGGTTTCGAAAGTTGATTAATAGAAAAACAAAAAACATGCTCATTGGATTTGGTAGGGGAGGGTCACCTGTCACTTTGGAAAAACCAGCTCCAGGGCAGCATTGATTCAGGAGATGACTGCAGAGGGCTCAGGTGTGAATGGGACGTGAGCAGCTGGAGGTGGAGAGGAGAGACTGCCCTTTCCAGAAAGCTGACTGTGAAGAAAAGGAGATTGTGTAACAGAAGTAAAGGCCTGAAAAAGGGCAAAGTGTTTTAGGAGTTGTCCTTTAAAACCTGCATTCCTGCCTGAGGCCAGTAATCAGACGGGCAGAGGAGTGTACTTTGTTCTTTGTTTTCTAGTATCTTAAACCACAGGAGAAGTCTCAACAGAATTATCCAGACAGAGTACAAGATCATCTTCACTGGAGAGGCTATAAACAGCAAGAGCCCGAAGCTGAAAACCCCCTTTAAAAACCCTGTATTTCTGCTTAAAGGGGGTACGATGGTTCTTTAAGAGGAGAGTCTGCCATCCTCCTCATTTGCCAGCAAATTAATAAACTTCCCTTTCCTTTTCCTCAAAACACTTGTCCTCATTCTTTTTTCCGCCTTGGGGACAAATACTGAAATTTTGGTAACAATTGTGTACGACAAAAGAAGTACCTATAGGGATATGATGCCATGAGGGAAGGAGTTTCTCTTTTTGTAAGTTGGGAGATACTAGAGCATGTTTGAATGATGATCGGGAAGAGGGAGGGAGAGGCTGAGGAGGTGAACAAATGGAGCCTAACTGATGCACAAGAACTCGCAAAGCAGGAAGGGAGGGATCTAGAGGAGCTGGAGTGTTGCACAGGTGTAGGAATCAGCGTGGGATAAAGGCAAGAGCCGGCTGTCACTAAGCTTGGGAAAGAGCAAAGAGCTGAGGAGACAGGGAGGGTGTAGGCAAGGGATCAGTAGAGGGCCAGAAAGGTTAAGAGTTCTTGCCTTCCTGGTGGGTGATGATGGTAGCAAATGACATGTCAACAAAAGCATCTTACAGCTTCAAAGTATTTGTATAAGTATCTCATTTAATCTTCCCAACAAGCCAAGCAGGTCTTCTGGTTCCAGATCAAGGTCACCTCCAGGTTCTCCATCTCTCTCAGCTGCCCTGACCTGGTGCCGTCTCCTCAGGTAGTGTCACACAACTAGAACTCCCTCAAGCTAGTCTTTCCCCAACATTGGCCCAAGCCAATTCGTAAGTCTCTCTTACAGCTTGCTGTGGTTTCAATGTTTGTGTTTCCTCCAAAATTCATGTTGAAACTTAATCCCCAACTGCAACCCTGTTAAGAGGTGGGGGACCTTTAGGGGGTGACTAGGCCATGAAGGCTCTGCCCTCATAAATGAGATTAGTGCCTTATAAGAGGGCTGGGGGGAACTAGCTAGGACCTTTTTGCCCTTCCACCCCTTAGCCATGCAAGGACATGGCATTTGTCCCCTCCAAAGGACACAGCAACAAGGTAATGTCTTGGAAACACAGACTGGGCCCTCACCAGACACTGAACCTGCTGGTGCCTTGATCTTAGACTTCCAACCTCCAAAAGTGTGAGAAATACATTTCTGTTCTTTATAAGTTACCCAGTGTCAGGCATTCTGTTCTATCATCATGAACAGACTAAGACACAGCTGCTGCCATTGAGGGAATCCAAATAACAACTGGTTCTTTTCCATCTTATCTCGTGCCTCAAACTTCCCTGCCATCCAGCGGCAACCAGCTCCAGCACGGCTGGCCAGTGTTCAGGTTATCAATCCTTTCCTGGCCTGTTGCAAAAAAGGATGTTAACCAAATCCAGATCTACATTAGGTGCATGATACCACCTCTCAGCCATAGCCAAGGATTATTCCCTGACTTAATGGGGGTTCAACTTGTGATGGTGTGTGTTGAGAACACTTGGCCAGTCATCCTCTTACATTTATTATGGCCCCCCCAATACCCACAGGAATTGGAGCAGTGGCCATGCACCACTGGGCTCTCTGATTTCCTTCTATAGTTGGCCCCATAGCTTTTCATTCTCAGCACCATTACAACACATCTCTTAGACATCCCTTGATTATTAGTTCATGATGTGAAAGAAGTGAGAAAGGCAGGGTTAAAGTTGCAAAAAGAGTGTGAAATGCAAAAACCTGCATTGGATCCAGGAAGCAAACCTGTGACTATCAAGTCAGGTGACATTCTTCTGCTTTTGTTCAAGTAGTCTTAAAGGCTACTCTGAAAGAGGAACTTTGAAGGTGCTTTGAGCAATAATAGTATCATTTGAATAAAAAGATGCTCTCAAGGCCAATATTTATTTGGGTCATACATTCTGAGGTGTTTATTAAAAGCTTCGTTATTTTGGGTGATAATTTATGCAATCTTTCAAGCAGTACTCTGTTAAAATAAAGCTCTGCTAGCTGAGCTGGAAAGATATTTTTTAAAAATGTGAATCCAGGATCCAATTTTGTGCTAAGCATCTTTAAACTTTCCAGTCCAGTGGAAGATTGAAGCTTTTTGACATTGTGAATCAACAGTGTGGTTAAAGGTCGTAGGTTTAAAAAATCCAGCACAGTGTAGGTTTGACTTGTGAGTTCGAGAGGCAGATCTTTTTTGACCCCAGGGTGAAGGTGAAACTGCAGATTCTGATAGGGCAGCTCCAAGAAGCAAAATCACTTTGTTTTAAAGGCAGCTGTTTTCCTGGGTGCTGTGCTTTAATTTAAACCAGATTCATCATGCACTGAGCAACCAATGGAATAAAGGACTGGATACCATTTCCACTGGGGGAAACCATCAGGACAATGAGTCCAGGAAGCTGTCCTGGACTCTTTGATTACCTCTGTCCTTTCTCTCACTTTCCACTCATCTCAGGGCCAGCCCAGCAGCTTATTTTGCCTTGTCCCAGGCACCAGGTTAAGTGTACTGGGCACAGCATTTGGCTTCACCAGGCTTGACCCTCGGTGCTGGCATGCCCCGGACATGATGGATACACCCCCTCTGTCTTTCTGGCTCTTGGCTATTTCAGAAACCACCTCTCAGCACCTCTGCCCACAAGGCAGATCCTGGGGAACCAGTAACTGTAATAATTAGTCTATATCTCCAGTGCCAGCTACAGGGCCATAAGCAACAGGTGGGCTGTGGCAGGGTGTGAACAACATGCCTTTTTTTTTTTTTTTTTTTTTTGAGACAGAGTCTCACTCTGTTGCCTGGGCTAGAGTGCCATGGAGTCAGCCTCGCTCACAGCAACCTCAAACTCCTGGGCTCAAGCAATCCTCCTGCCTCAGCCTCCTGAGTAGCTGGCACTACAGGTGTGAACCACCACACCCAGCTAATTTTTTGCTATTTTTTTTTAGTTGCCCAGCTAATTTCTTTCCATTTTTAGTAGAGACAGGGTCTCACTCTTGCTGAGACTGGTCTCGAACTCCTGACCTCAAGCGATCCTCCCTCCTCGGCCTCCCAGAGTGCTAGGATTACAGGCATGAGCCACCACACCCAGCCAACAACACGCCTTTCTCCAAAAAAAAGTTGAGATTCAAATTTGCTCCTTTTTTTTTTTTTTTTCCAGAAGATATCTCCCTAAAGAAGCCCTTCTGAATGCCATGGTGTGCTGGAGATGTGCCTTTGTACCATGGCTTTTGCAGTAAAAACTATCTTGGCCTTATTTTACATTTTGTAAGTTCCCAGTGGGTAAGAGCCATTGCAAGTGTATCTGAGGCTCCTACTCTCCTCACTGGGAACCCTACCCAGCTCCAGCGGGCAGAACCAGGGCCTCTCAGTCCCCATCTGGATGGTGTCAATAGCTCTTTCCTTGCATGAAAATGACACATGAACATAGGTTTGGGGATTTTTCCTCTTAATTTTGGAAGAAAAGAAAAACACACAGGGTAAGGACACAGTTATGTTGTCAGAGTGATTATTTGGCTTCTGGCTAACTCTTGGTCTCATGGGAGGCAGAGAGAGAAGTTTTGGTAAAAATTAGCTCAGAGTTTTTCCTTTCTGTAAACACAACCTGAAAAAATGTAAACCTGAGGCTCTGAGTGGACAGAGCCTTTGCCTGTCCCAAATGCAGGCCTTCATGCTATCAAAGCAAGTTTACTTAGAGACATTGCCACTCTCGTTTCCTGTGAATGAATTGGGGGAAAGTGAATGAAGAAGACCTGGGTGGAACTGGGCTTTCTTCGTTCATACAGGCCACTGGAAACCAGTGCTCTTTACAGAAAACAGTGGAGACATTGTTTGGAAGATTGCTCTGGGGGCCGGAAGAACCCTTGCACAACAAAACCCTGCATGTACCTTGGGTCAAAGTAGTTTCAAATACGGTTCAGCCATTGAGGCAGGTGTTGAGACTGACCGGACGTGTCAGAGAAAGTTCTTGGACAGCAAGCTTTTCTTCTCCAAAATTATGATGCTAATAATCCAAAGTACACAGCCACAGTAGCTCAGGCAGCCCTACCTTGACAACACAGAGCTAGTAGAACGTTGTTTTTATTTACAGCTTTAATAATCAAGGCTCTTCATTAAGGTGTTATATTCTGTGGCTATTTCCTCTACAGAATACAGAGTGAGTGATGCACACACCTTCTCACTGATAGCATGGTCCAAGCTAATGTTTAAAAGAGTAGAACTCATTAAGTTGTTTGGACTCGAAGATCTACTACATTTATCTCTAATCCATGTAATGTCATCATTTTTCTCTCCCTAAATGAGTCAGCACACATTCACTGAGCACCTTCAAGGAGGGCAGCGCCTTTCAGGCCAGTAGGAAAGCCTTAGATGGGGTTAGATGTGGTCTTTGCCCTCGGGAAACTTCACTAAGGAGCCCCCAACAGTGTGAAATGTTCGTTAACAATTCAAGGCAGGTGTGATAAGTGCCAAATGAGGCAGGATGGAAAGACCTGGAGAAATTTAATTTAGAGAACATGAAGGGCACGTGAGACACCAGGCTTCCTATTTCCACGGGGATACTGAATCTGTCTCCAGGAGGAGAAACTTGGGAGTTACAGGAAGGATTTCGGCTCATCATCAGAAAGAACTTCTAAACTGGATAAACCAACCTAGTGAGGCTACTGGGGACATGCAAACAGAGCCTGAATTAACGACCTGGTAGGGAAGCTGAGCAAGCATTTTCTACATGGAGAAAACTAGATAACCTCTAAGACTGGCTTGAACCTATGCATGAGTGACAATCTAGACCTGCGGGAGGAGCCAGGAGCTGTGCTGGGTCTTAAAGGGTGAGTGGCCTCTTGATGCATAGACCCTCCCCTCCCATGTGCTCCCACCACCTGCTTCCTGGCACAGTCCGGCTCACAGCAAAGCCGTCTCTTTGGTAGCAGATGCCAGACGCTTTGCTAAGCACCCAAGATGGCTATATTCATGGTATACTGAAGGTTTGTGTATTTCACTAAGTGTACGCTTTACCTTTAACAATCTAGGTAATGATATGCAGTGTGAAAAGTACTGATGTTTGCAACTGACTTTAAAATGTATTAAAATAAGACGGATTGATGGTGGATGAGAGATATGTGAAAAAATATATAGCAAAATGCTACCTACAGAATCTAGGTGGTAGGGATATGAGTGTTCACTGTACAAGTTTCAGCTATTTTGTATGCTTGAAATGTTTTATCATAAAATGTTGGGGGAAAATCCATGTAGCTCTGTCTGTTGAAGAGTGAATGACTTTCAGCTTTCACAGACTTTGAATACCACAGAACATAACATGGGCTTATTGAGTTCTCACAGCTCACTAAGCACATTATATATACCAACTAATTCTCACAACCACCCATGAAGTAAGTACCAACATCTTCACTTTGTAGACGGAAAACCCAGGCACAGGGACCATAAAGCATTTGTCCAGAGTCGAGTAGCTGGTAAATGTCATAGTCAGGATTGAACCCAGGTCTGACCGACTCTGAACCCAAGGCTGTGACTCCTGCACCACACTTAGGCCCCAGACGTGGATGCCACCAGCCGGCACAGAGCCTTGCGTTGGAGGAAAGCACTGATGTTTGGGGGCAGTGGGAGGGGTGACTCCATGTCAGCCCTTCCCTCCCCTCCCATGGGTTTACATAGGTTTGATTCTTTAATTATTCCTTGTTGTTAATGGACACCCAGACTGCCACCTGGGAATTTTATTCTGGTTTCATCTCACTTTTTTTTCATTTTAAACAAGTGTGTTTAAACAAGGCACTTGACTTGAAAGCTACCTAGACTTTCTTTTAGAGTAATCTGTCCTTACTGAAAGTCAGATTGCCCTACGTGTAATGACTATGTATAAAAAAGTTACAAGATTGCCCTTGCTTTTACAATGATAAATGAAAAAGATTAAAATTTTCCAATCAAACAAGGCATGCAGGGATTTTTTTACTTTGTTTTATTGTTAAATAGAGCAAAATAACTTTTGGGACTATAAAAAGCTGAATGAGCATGCCACAATGGAAAAAAAAGGGCATTTTTACAGAACCAGTAATTTGCCCCATGCCATCTTCATCTGATATTGATCAAAATGTAACATTGGCCATTTAGTTTTTTTTAAATGTGATATGCTTATGCACACACACCAGTCAATTTATGTACAGTCAGTCATGCGTTACTTCATGGGGATATGTCTGGCGATTTTGTTGTTCTGTGAACATTGTAGTGGGTACTTACACAAACCTAGGTGATATAGCCTACTACACACCTAGGCTATATGCCACAGCTTGTTGCTCCTGGGCTACAAACCTGTGCAGCTTGTGAATGTACCAAATACTGTAGGCAATTGTAACACAATGGTAAGCATTCGTGTATCTAAACATACCTGAATATAGAAAAGATACAGTAAAAATAGGTATTGTATTCTTACAGAACCACCATCTATATGTGGTCTGTTGACTGAAATGTCATTATTTAGCACTTGACTGAACAATTAAGGATGGGGGATGGGGAAAATGAAACCACATATTGTAGTGGTCAGGATATGGTGAAACCATACTGTGGTTTTCTCTTCGAGAATGTATTCTTGGTCTGGAGAAGCAACAGGTTTTCTTTTAAGGAGATGCCTCCTGTCTGTTGCTGGAACACATCACTTGTATCATCAGCCTCCATTTGCACCTGTGCAGGTGTGCGTGTTTCATTGATTGGCTGCCTGTCAAATCAGAATCCGATCTGCCTCATTGACAAGCCTTGTCATCCACAGTAGGCTTTCATTAGTTTACTAAGTGGTGTATGGCTTTAACGTCACCATAGAACCACCCCCGCCTGACACTTCAAATTAACATGATGATCGTTCTCAATCTTGACTCCTTCCTTGGGTTTCTTGTTAGCCTTGGTGAGAGCAGGAGTCTCCTCAGCTGCTGTAGCTTCACAAAAGAGGTACCAGATCCCCACTGAATAAGTGGTTATTTATTTGCTGGAGTGTTTGTTTTTTAAGAGACAGGTTCTCACTTTGCCCAGGTTCAAATGCAGTGGCGTCATCATAGCTCAGTGCAAACTCCAACTCCTGGACTGTGAAGTGATCCTCCTGCCTCAGCCTCCTGAGTAGCTGGGACTGCAGATGTGCACCACCATGCCCAGCTAATTTTTGTATTTTTTGTAGAGACAGGATCTCTCTATGTTGCCCAGGCTGATCTCAAACTCCTGACCTCCAGCAATGCTCCCGAATGAGTTTTTAGCTCATATTGTCCCTATGGAGGTGCTTCCAGTCATTTGCTGAATGTGTGAACAACACTCTCTTTATCAGGATCTTGAGGTAGTTTTCAGCTCCTTCATAGTTTGCAAAAAGAAAGAAAAAATTGAAAATACTCTAACCCCTTCTGTTTAACTTCAAAGTCCTTAAATGCCTCTTGACTGAGGAGTGGAACCTTTCGCAAGGCCTCTGGAGAGCTGGGCCATTAGGCCTGAGTGCTTTTCTCAGACAGCCTGAGAATCCTGGCTCTGCCCCTCCCCCTCCCCCTGCCCCTCCCCCTGCCCCTGCCCCTCCCCCTGCCCTGCCCGAGGCCTGATCACCAGGGTCATCAGGCCCCCAAAGCCCCGCGCAGGCTGCTCAGGTTGCACAGCACCCCTTTGCCAGCCCAGGGAAGGCTGTCTCCTTGGTCCTCAGATTCAGCCTGTCTGGGCCTTCTGTTGTTTATTTCCACTTCTCTCCACCTGTTCCAAGGAAGGAGGAGGCTGCTTCCCAAAACTAAAAAAAAGGAATTAAAACCCAACTGGATGGCTTCCCACTCACATCCAACAGCTCTCAGAACCCATTGCTTCCCTGGAATACAAAACAGGGGAAAAAAGAATTCTAAAAACCAGAACCAGGGAGTAGGGAAGAAACTCCTCAAAGCTGTGTCTCTGGGTTGTCTTCCTCCCAGGCTCTCAGATAAGCTGGAAGTCAGGCTGGTTTTAAATGCCCGGTGGGGACTCTAAGCCCAGGGTTCCAACCAGGATCATTGTTCTTATTTCACTGTGGAGATATTTAGACTTTACTAGGCCACACAATTCTAGGACAACGGGGGCTACAGAGGTTGTACACCAGGGGCTGACTGTGCAGCCTCCCTCACCCTGGACGGAGAGTGTCCATCAGCATTTTCTGCCACTTGCCGTGGAAGGCCCAGTGCTCGGCCTGGCCCTTAGGGCCTTCAAAGCCAAAGTGCTGTGGGGTCAGAAGTTAAAGGTTTTAAAACAGCAGAAGGAATCTTAGTGACATTGATTCCAACCCTCTTTCTCTTTTAATTGTGATAATTATACATAACATAAAATTATTCATTTTAACCATTTTTCAGTGTACAATTCAGTGGCATTAAGAACATTCACAATGCTGTGCAACTATCACCACTACACATTTCTAGAACTTATTCATCGTCCCAAACTGAAACTCTGTACCCATTAAACAATATACCCCTCTCTTTTTAGCAATGAAGAAATCGACCAACAAGGAAAGGGCTGGCCCAATTCATGCAACTAGAACAGAGTCTGTGACCTTGGAATCAAGAGCTCTGTCTCTTATACATTCTGCTTTCTTAGAATAAGGATTTTCAAAAATACATACACACACACACTCACCAAGTACCCGATTGCTTGTTCTGGGAGTCACATCTTCAGGAGGATGTTGGCAAACGAGTGTATCTAGAAACAGCCGACAGGATGGCTAGGGACCTGGGAGCCTTGTCTCTTAAAAATGGAGAGAATTGGAGATGGGGGATCAGAGAAGTTACGGGTGTCTTCAAGGGTTTTAAGGTATGATGTGGAAAAGAGATTCAGCTCACCTGACTTCAAAGGGCAGGACAAGGATGGAGGATATGAGTGGCAGTGAGATCACTTCTATTGGAGATGTTGCAGAATTTTTAATTAATCAGCTAAAGCAGCAGGTGCTGAGCTCCAGGCTGCTGGAGGTGTGGTACAGAGGCTGGCTGACCATTTGTGCTGGTGTGATGTGCAACAGATGGACGCAGCCGAGAAAGTGCCCCTTCCAACTCTGAGACCCCTCATGAAGGAGCAGGGAGATGATGTCTGGGGCCATGGGCCCACCTACTCCCATGGGCCCACCTACTGTGCACCGTTCAGACACTCCTGGGCTGAATGGAGTAGGCTGGAGTACTGAGACAAAGGGCTTTTGAAGCATTTGATGGGAAGCTGCTCATAGTTTCAGCTGGTGACCCACTGGGGACACTGTGTAGAATGGTTGGACTTTGTGCTCCCCAAACTATGGGCCATGAAATCAATTTAGTGGTTTCACCCAGGAATTTTTTAAAAAATGAAATAAAATTGAACAGAATATATCATAGGGCCAGGTGCAGTGGCTCATGCCTGTAATTCCAGCACATTGGGATGCTGAGGTGGAAGGATCACTTGAGGCCAGGAGTTCAAGACCAGACCGGGCAATATAGCAAGACTCCAGCTCTATAGAAAATAGAAAAATTAGCCAGGCATGGTGGCATGTGCCTGTAGTCCCAGTTACTTGGGAGGCTGAGGCAGGAGAATCCTTTGAGCCCAGGAGTTCGAGGCTATGGTGAACTATGATGACAGCACTGCACTCTAGCCTGGTCAACAGACTGAGACCCTGTCTCAAAAACAAAAAAAAAAATAGGACAACACACAGGGTAAGGGTAAATAAGTGTTGTTCAAGAAATTCTTTTGGTTATACTTTATATATGTGTGTGCATAAGGTCAATGTAAAATGTATGTTTTACTGTGGGCTTAATTTTTTTTTAATTTAAAAGTTGA
>CM052439.1:129128510-129166160 GCA_028533085.1 Varecia variegata
AAAAAAAAAAAAAAAAAAAAAAAAAAAAAAAAAAAGTTGAAAAGGCACTATTTAATGTAAAGCATGGAACAGAAGCGTCTGGAGTCTTAGAAATGGGTCACAGGTTGCTAGAGAGGTCAGATGCCAGAATAGGGAAATGACAGTCCCCCCCAGGTGGGACTGCCCTGTCCACCTGCTTTCTTGGTCCAGTATACGATGAAGCTCATGTCTGTGACACAGCAGCTGGGCCTGAAGCAAATTAGAAATATTTTACCTCCAAATGTATTTCTTAGACATTTTGAGATGGCTGCCACGGGTCGCACAGATAGAAGTAACCCTGCAAAGCTGTCTTTTGTGGGGGAAATTTCCATCTGTAGAGAATCTTGTATAAGATAACCAGGTCTTTCCTTACCTGAGCCTGGGGAGATTAACTGGGAGTCTGACACCTTTAATGCTTTGAAAAGAAAGATTTCCCATCCAGGCTCTCTGAGGGCTGCTAACCTGGAAGGTTTCACTTCCATAACATGACCAGCTTTGCTAGCCAGCCCTCTTCCTTCCTTCCTCCCCAAAACTGTTTTGCTGCTCCCAATTTCCATTCTCTAAATGCCTCTGTACCTCATTGAGGAGTTGAATCTTCATTCTGAGGGTTCCCATGTACACATGTGAAATAAATTTGTATCTTTTTCCTCCTAGTAATCAATCTGCCTCATCTCATGTCAGTGATTTCTCAGCGAACCTTGGGGTGGGGGGGCAAGAGCCTTGCTCCCTACAGGCCCGTGGGGCACCCAAGTGCATTGACTTGGCTGGCAGCACAGCCAAAAACCTCTGCACACCCGAAGGGCAGACAGAACAGCATGTCTGATTTCTTGTTGGTCTTCCCTTCATGATGAGGGATTGTCGTGAAAATGAATCTTGGTCCTCAGAGAGGAACACCGGAGACAGAGAACTAAGTGTATATGTAAACCCTGACCCCTACTCACACACAGGCACCCAGATACCCACAAGTACAATTGTCCTTGTTGGGCTGCTAATTCCAGCAGTGGTTCCAGTGGGAATATCAATTATGGGATCTTGCCCATCCCCCTGGCTTCGATGAATGGTCCATGGGGAGGCAACAGATGCAAGCTGGGCCAGTCAAGGTCTTTCCCTAGAACTTACATGTATTCAGGAAATAGGCAAGAACTCAGGCTTTCCTTTGTCAACTGAAGAAATGATGAGGTTCATAAATTTGGAAAGGAGAGCTTTATTTCTCATAAAGGGTTTCATCCTGCAAGGTGGTCACACTGACAGGATGGGAAGCAGAGCCTCCGGTGAGCATGTACTTCGAGGGGGGGACAATGGGAACAGGAATTTATGCTCAGTGGGGTGGCCAAATATACATATTTAACAAGCTATAGGAGTCATGAATATTTATGAAAGGAGAAACACACACATGTGCAATTGAGCTTCATGCCCTCTCATGGGATCCATGTTCAGAAAATGGCAGCCTTAGCATGATCTGAGGGTGGAGTTTTTGGCCCTCTGACATGAAAAGGTGAAGCAGTGGGCACACAGATCCTCACTGGGCATCCTCCGTAGACTGGTGAGAACCGCTCCATGGTTGGTGGTCTCTTATCAGGAAAGAATGCTGGTCAGGTATAGTGTCTAAACCACAAAAGGGGAGGAGCAAAAGAATCACAATATTGGTTTCTATTTAGCCCTGAGGAAAGAAAGCTATGGCTGTTAGGGAGGCAGGGAGGGGTTATAATGAGGCATGTCTGACCTTCCATCCCCAAATCACTGGGAACTCAGTTTTAAGTTTTCTTTGGGGTACCTTTGGCCAAGAGGGGGTCAATTCAGCCAGCTGTGGGGAAAAGCTTAGAATTTTTAGTTCCCACCTATGGAGTTGCTGATCCTGGAAGCCATGAGTTGAAGCTATCTTTGACCCCATTTTCCTCCAGCCACATGGAGGAAAACTACTGGCAGAGTGAGAGAATAAGAAATCTGGTTCCCAGTTATGTGAATGAATATATGGGGATAGTGTGGGTTTTGTTTGTTTGTCCTTTGCTTAAGCTAATATGAGTTGGTTTTGGAAATTTATGCCCGAGAGAGTTCCTTCAGCATGGGGATATTAGAATGAGTACAGGCCTTAGAGTGAAAAATCTGTGTTCAATTCCTACAGCCAATTCTTATTAACTGTGTTCAAGATATCTAACTCGTCCATACCTCAGTCTCTTCATCTGTACAGTGGGAATGATAATACCTATTCCTCCAGGTATTTGTGAGACTTAACTCAGTTAATTGTGTGAAAGTACTTTGTATAATGATAAAATGTTTTCTCAATGTTAATGATAATTGCTAATCCAAGCACCTTTCTCTTAAGCACCCTGACAGTCAATCCATTCTACCTAAGGGAACTACTGTTCTGACTTCTATCATCATAGATTGTTCCATAAACATGGACTTAAATCCCAGTGCTGTGAATTATTTACTGTATAACTGTAAACAAATTACCTAATTTCTCTGGGCTGCAGTTTTTTTTTTGTTGTTGTTGTTGTGTTTTGTTTTTTTTTGAGACAGAGTCTCACTCTGTTGCCTGGGCTAGAGTGAGTGCCGTGGTGTCCTCCTAGCTCACAGCAACCTCAAACTCCTGGGCTCAAGCGATCCTACTGCCTCAGCCTCCCGAGTAGCTGGGACTACAGGCATGCGCCACCATGCCCAGCTAATTTTTTTCTATATATTTTTAGTTGGCCAAATAATTTCTTTCTATTTTTAGTAGAGACGGGGTCTCACTCTTGCTCAGGCTGGTCTCGAACTCCTGACCTCAAGTGATCCACCCGCCTCAGCCTCCCAAGTGCTAGGATTACAGGCATGAGCCACTGCGCCGGGCCTGGGCTGCAGTTTTATTGTTAGTATTATAAAAGGGGGTTTAACAAACAAACACACGAACAAAAAACAAGTGTTAACAGCTCCTTTAGAATTTCTCTAGCAGATTTTCCAGTTTTCATGGGAAAAAAGAAAAACTTGGACAGCCATTGCAAAGTACCATAGAGTAACATTAGCTTTCTAATAAAGATCCCTAAAATGTGGCAAGCTAAGGTGCAAGTAGTTTATTTCCCTGCTGTGAAACCACCCAGGACAGGAGATCCAGGTTGGTGGGTGGCTTAGGCACCAATTGATAGCAACTAATATGTTTTGAGACCACGCCATGTTTTGCCAACTCCACCAACAGGAAAGGGGGAAGGAGCAGAGAGGAGGCAGTCTGCTCCCTAAGGGCTCTGGTTTGAGATTGGCATGCTCTTGCTCACCTTCTCTGGGGAAGGTGTGGTCACACGATCTTACCTGGCTTCAAGGGAGGTTGGGAAAAGTAGTCCCAGGCTGGACAGCCATGTTCCAGCTACAATTCTTGGAAGAAAAGGACAGATTGTGGTTTCACTGCACAAAGAGTGAATGAGACAATGCATGTTAAGAACTTAGAATATTCCCTAAATAAGATAGCACTCAAACATTAGCTATTTTGGTATTATTAATTCTCTCATGCTATAGGAATTAGAAAAGAAAGCTTTTTCTTGAAGGAGGCCACAAAATGACTCTGTATAGGAAGAATGTACTAATCTCATGATCACATTCTGCCAGCTTCCCTTGGCAGCTGTAAGCACATTTCTTAGCTCCTTTTCTCTAGGCGCTGCCATTCCTCTCCCCCAAAGAGCTTCTAAAATACTCCCTAGAGTGACAATCTTGAAAGACAAGCCATGGAGAAAGTCCAGCTTCATCTGCTGAAACACCCTTTTTACTCATGGGATGAGCAAGAATAGAAGACAATTAAAAGATGATAAATGGGCATCAGATTTGCTCCATTTCCCAGCCTAGTTTTCACCATACTCCAAATTCATGCTGACTAGTGTAGAGACCCTGGGAGTTTTTCCCCTGTTAACTCTAGCACTGACTACTTCCTATTCTGCTGGCAGACTAGTGGGGAGGAGGGGTCTGGTGAGTACCTGGTGTAAGAGAAAAGCTGAGACTGATTGATGGCGAGCCTTCCAATGCCATAAATAATGCAGCCCTAAGTCCCATTAGCCGTAGAGATTTGCAACCAAAAACTAATGAAGTCTTTAATTGTAAAGTCCTAGCTATTTAGTCTTCTAAGAAGGCAGGGTTCCTAATCAATACTGTGGCAGAGGCCATAGGCAGGGGGTGGGCTGTGTTGTGTAGCTGGTCGAGTGTGAGTACGAGAGACCACCCACGAGGCCAAGATGGCAGAGCAGCCAGAGTGCGGCTTATTCATGACTTCAGCAGATGGGCTGCCAAGGAAACAAAATTCCCCACTGCCCTTTTTCCTGCCCCTCACCCCACCTTCTGGACCGCCCAGACACATGTGAGGAATGGGTCCATGGCCGAGGACAGCCCACCTGCACTTAGCTCATCACAAACGTTACCTGGCTCCTTAGTGACTTGTTCTGAGTATCTCCATGAGTAATTAATTCGCAGGTTCACCTATTAGCTGTGAACAAGACATGATTTCTTCCATCCTGCTTGTTACGGTTTCCAGCTATGGCCAAGTACAAAGGTTGCTTGGAAAAAAAAAAGGAGAAATGATTCTCTCCCCTACATGGAATATGAAGAAAAACAGGGGAACCAAGAAGCACTTCTTATAAAAGTGCCTGCAAGGCAGAGATGTCTCTCGGGTGCTGCTTAAGGCCATGTCTGCACATGCAGTGTAAAGTGGAGGCAATTCTCCTAATCATTTGGGCTAAAATCATTTTACTGAAAAATCCAGAAAGTTGAAGCTTGGTTGCTTTCATTTATTTATTTATTTCAAGTCTGACTGCCTCGGAAAATTACCTCAATTTTCTACCTCGCTTCACTTGTCTAGCCAACTTACAGGGAACTCAACTAACTGCCTTGTTCCTGACAGGGTTAAAAGCTCAAGCCCAAGAAATGGCCGTGGTATTTGGGCCATGCCAACGCCGCCTTCCCAATGACTGGAGGGAATTGTTACCACGTTGGGGTAGGTGATGGAGAGACTGCCACGTCATCTGAAAACTAAAGCCAGATAGACCCCCCCACCCACCCATAGATTTCCAAGGGAAGTACCCAAAGAAAGGAAAGCTATATTAGAAATCTTCAAAGCCCCTTTGCGTGGTCTCCATGGAAACTGGAGGAAACAAAGGTAACAGGCCAGCCTTACTCCAGGCTGTGGAGGTAGCCCAGAATGAGTCTGAGCTAGTGAAAAATGCTTGCTAACATCCCTGCACAATCTGTTGAGATACTTGCAAGCTTTGGAGCATTTTTACTTTGGCCTGGAGCCTCCAAATCCATTCAGCCAGTGATTAATTGCAGGAAAGATCCTGGGAAACAGATCAGGAATAGAAAGTGGTTTATATCAGTGTGATCATCAAACTTTGATCAAAAGCTGGACTTGGCTAGTTACCTTTTGAAGGCAATTTCTTAGCAAGTCCTAAAAAGCAGTTCCCAGCCTCCCCCATCATGAACTCTCCTTGAATTCCCAAGTAATATTTTGAGGCAGTACCACATAATGGGTCAGAAAGAAGGGGAACAAGGCAGCTGAGTAGATCAAGATATTCTTAGGTGGTGAGAAAAGTAACAGAAAGGGTTTCAAGACTAAGGCAATTGGTAAAAACCTTCAGAAACCTTAGTAACAATGAGTATGATTGACTTCTGTCAATCATATTTTTTCTCTCTGTTTAGGAAAAAGCACACAAGCAATCTTAAATTTACATGTTGCTTCCATCTTACAAATTAGTCCAACTTTGGGATTTATATAATAATATTTTTCTCATAGTTGCAGTGCCTCAAATCTTTGTGTTTTGGGTGTCACTTTAGATGACAGTTCTTCCAGAAGCCTCCCATCCATCCACCCAGCCTGTGCTGAGGACCACCTCTCCTGGTGCCCTCTAACACCCACATCCACCCAATGTAAGCTCATCACACTGTCTGTCATGGGCGCCTTATCTGCACCCCTACTAGACTGTAAGTTCATTATGAGAGAACGTTCCAGCTTTAGTTCGGCACCTTGGTACTCATAAATGTTCCATAAATATCTGTTGAATGAATGAAAAAATGAATGGTAGTTAAGTTTCCAGCTCTTTCACAGAAATCTATATATTTCGTAAAGGAGAAAAATAAAACACTAACTCATTTTTTTTATAGATGGTATCTGTCGTTCTCTTCTCCCATCCTGATGCAAGAGTATACCCCACATATGACAAGTCCTAATAGTTATACAGATTCACACTGCTTCTGTCAGAAAGTGAATTTTGGCTTCCAATCCAGAGCTCAGGACACTAAAACCATGTTTATCCTGTTTTGTCGCCTTTAAAGAACACAGTTGCTTTCTGCCTCCCCACCTGCTCTGGCTGGGAGAGAGGATTGATTCTTTTTTCCTTTCTTTTCTTTATACATCATCCCTTGCACTTAGTACATAAAGAGGGATATCTCCTAGGGGTCACAACAGAAAGGACTCTATACTCAAATTCGTCAGTATGGTGTATGTATCCCAGGGAACATTCATTAAGCAATTGATCTGTATCCTGGGAACTGCCTTCTTTCTTTCTCTCTCTCTCTCTCTCAAAAGACTATTTTGAACTTTTATTCTCAGTGTGTTCTTGCTCTGCACTCTCAAAGTTAGCCAAAAAGAGGCAGCTATGTCCAGCCGGTTTGAAAGCATCTACTTCTTTTGTTTTTAACACTTTCTTTTGGGTATTCTTAGCTTTGCTCTCGCCATCTTGCTATACGCAAACACACCTCTTCCCATCTTGAGTTGCCATTAGCTCGGCAAAGCTTTTGCCCTAACAGTCTGGACTTGGAGATTTTTAGCTACTCAGCTGTTAACTGGTGTCTTTGGCAGCTGGCATGAGAAGGTTTTGAGGATAGCCAAGGTGTATAAGAAAGCAAATCAGGTAGGTAAAAGGTGAAGAAAGACTGATCTGCCTTGAAGGCAACATCTATCCCACTTAAATTTTGTGAAAAATATTTACATAGCCAAAATAATATAACTAGTGAATATTAACATAACCAAAATGTTCTATAACTATTTGGTAGGATGGGGACTCGGGAGAAAAGATATATTGGGGGCAGGGGATGGGAAGGTTTTAAGGAGTTACATTTAGCTCTTCCATAGCAGAAAATCAATAGATAATGTCCAACATTTTAAAATCAAGAAATTCCTCCATATCTTAATATATAACATTTTCATTCGTTTCATGATATCCAAAATGTGTTCTAATTCCATTGTGATTTCTTCCTTGATCCAGGGATTATTTAGAAGCATATTTCTTAATTTCCAAAAATATGGAGGTTTTTTAGTTTTTTTTTGTTACTAATTTCTTTTCATCTGCAATGTGGCCAAAGAGCATATGCTGTATGACTTCATTCCTTGGAAATGTGTTGTGACTTGCTTTATGACACAGCATATGATCAATTTTTCCATATGTGCTTTAAATACACACACACACACACACACACACACACACGCACATACACATATACCCTGCAGTTGTTGAATACTCTGTCTTGTCTCTCAAGTTATTTGTTAATCATGTTGCTGAAGTCTTCTGTGTTCTTAACAATTTTTATCTGCTTGTTCTCATTTTTATAAAGTGTTAAACTCCCACTAAAATATTTTTATCTATCTTCTCATTCAATTTTATCAATATTTGCTTTATGTTATTTTGAAGATTTTTTTAGATGGATACAAACTTATAATTGTGATATTTTTCTAGTAAAATGTATATTTCATCATTAAGTGTACCTTTTTAGAGATATAGTTTACTGGTATCTGATAGTAATAATGCTATACTCATTTTTTCATTAGTATTCACAATATATTTCTTTATCCATCTTTTTACTTTGAACATGTCTATATTCATAGATAGAATTCCTATAAACATGATATAGGTTTTTTATACCAACTTGAAGATCTTTGACTTTTATTTATTTATTTATTTTTATGTATTTATTTTTGAGACAGGGTCTCATTCTGGTGCCTGGGCTAGAGTGCAATGACTTCATCATAGCTCACAGCAACCTCAAACTCCTGGGCTCAAGCCATCCTCCTGCCTCAGCCTCCCAAGTAGTTGGAACTACAGGTACGTGCCACCACACCTGGCTAATTTTTCAATTTTTTTGTTTAGATGGGGTCTCACTCTAGCTCAGGCTGATCTTGAACCTGGCCTCAAGCTATCCTCCGAAAGTACTAGGAATACAGATGTGAACCAGATCTTTATTCTGAGCCAAATATGTGTGACTGCAGCCCAGGGAACATGGTCTCAAGAGGTCATGAGAGAATGTGTCCATTCTTTTTTATTTTTTATTTTTCTTGATTCCTTCCTGCATCTTCAGACTTTCATCTAGAGTCATTTCCTCCAGATGGAATAATATTTCTTTAGTTTAATCTGTCAGTGACAAATTCTACTAGTTTTTGTTTGTCTATAGACCTATTTCACATTTATATTTGCAGTCACTTTTTCAGTGCTTTAAACATAACATTTCATTGTCTTTCATTTGACATTGCTTCTGTCAAAGTCAGTTTTCCATCTGATGGTTGCTCCTTTGAATGTTGTCTGGATATAATTAGAATCTGCTACAGATTTTTCTCTTTTTCTTTAGTTTTAGAAGTTTTATATAATGTAACTAAATGTGGTTTTCTCTGTTTTTTATTGTTTTAAAATATCTTTGAGATGGGTAGAGTTTGTTGAATATATGGCCTCATATCTTTCATCAGCTTTGGGAAATTCTAACTCTTATTTCTTCAAATATTACTTTTGCCTCATTCTCTCTCTCTTTCTCTGTCTCTCTCAGGTATGTGATATCTTCTCATTGCATCCCCATTTGCTTTGCTTGTATATTGTCTATTAATTTACCTCTTCATGATTCATTCTGAATTATTTGTTCTGACCTATCTGCCACTTCACCAATTTCTCTCTTCATCTGTGTCAAACCTGTTGCTAAACCCACCTATTGAGTTCTTAATTTCAGTTGTTGTCTTTTTCAGTTTTAAAATTTCCATTTGGATCTTTCTTATAATTTCCAGTTCTTGCCAAAATTACAAGTCTTTTCATTTATCTCCTTGAACATAGTAAGCAGATAAAGTCTTTCTCTGGTGATTCCCATATCTGAAGCTCCTGCGGGTCTGTTTCTGTGGTTGGTTGCTTCTGTTTTTGTTTTTTCATGTTGCCTTTTCTCATTGTGTACCTGGTTATTTTTATTGTGTGCCTGGTGTTGTATTTGCAATATTGTTTATAGAATTAATTTTAGGTCCAGGATGATGTTTTCCTCCAGAGAGGAATACCGCCAATCTGTATTATCTCAATCCAGTTTCAGAGATGAGCTTACTTGAAGTTTAGCTTTAGTCCTTATAAGACTTTTCTAATTCCAGTTCACACTGATCCCTAGAGTAGCCCTTTAGGTTCACAACTTATAGTGATGGGGTTCACCAGAGGTCCCTGTAGTAGGCACTAGATTGAGCTCCCTGGCCCAATAAGGTGTCAAACTTTAGCCTTCCAACCTCCCAGGCACTTTCTTCAGAGTTGGCAGAAGTCTGCAGGGGAAAAAATATGCACCTGATAGGCTCCTCCCTGGACCTGTCCTCCAGCCTGGGAATTCCTTACTGTCTTGACAGCTCTCAGATGTCTTCAAGCCAGTATTTTTTATATTGTATCTCATTATTCCATTTCCTCAGTGGATTAGATTTAAGTTGGCCAGTCATTATTAGAATCTCAGTTTAAAAAAAAAAGTATAGTCTCTACTTAATTATATATAACATCATTATATCACTGGAGTTAAAAATGTATATCTCAGTTCTAGAGTGATTTATTCAGCTTTTATATCAATATTAGAGTATTAAAACTTTTTTTCCTATGTTAGAGTCTAGGAAGAAAGCTGCCAAAATTATAGTCACTGTGGAAATTTTTAAATTTTTTCTTGTGATATAAAATAAACTAATATGAGAGAGCTCTCCATTTGCAGCCTTCATCTGTAATTTTTGACTTAGTTTGGATTTATTCTTATAGGTTAAAAAAATATTCATATAGAATTGCATAAATTTTGGATTGACCTTTATTGTTTTAGGGAAGTCTGAAAATGATTTTGCCCCTGAAAAACTCAATCTTCAGATTTCTTTTTTCTTCTGTGTTTCTAAGATTTTTCCTCCACCTTCCCAAAGAGTTTTTAGCTCCTTTCCTTCTGACAGTTGTCTTGTCCCAGAACCCCAGAGAATTCCCTTTTTCAATATCCCAGCATAATGGTCATAAGACAGCAATAAAAGTGAATTGTTAAAAAAAAAAAAAAGGCAACAATATCTAAGATCTGAGATGACCAGAGTCCAATAAAATTATTCCTACATTAATATGTGCTGGAGCCTCTGGAATCTCTTGAGGTCAAAGAATTACTGAGTTCAGCATCTTGCCAAAGCAGATTTGAGAGTGTTTCTGCTTGATATATTTTCCAATTAAACAATCCTACGTACTATACTTCCTCATAATTGCACCATTAAAACTGGATTAAAGTGTATGGAATTTGTTGTAAAAAGAAAAAAATCAAGCACTTTAGATTGGAGGAGGATTTGGACCTGATAAGTTTGCCCAACATTATATTGATACTCCCTTTCCTGAGACATGCCGATTAGACGATCCTTTCAAGTAGACGGTGGTTTCTTTTCATCATACTGGGTACCTCTAGGCAGATAAGTGAGTAATTGTACCTTCCAAAATGAACTCTTGTTGGAATTACAGCATAAGCATCTAGGATAGAAATGACAGCTGGCCACAGACACAGATCAAGCATTCCCAGTTGCTCTTGCTTATTAATTTTATTCATTAAACAATATTTACTGAGTAGCAGGCACTGGGAATAGAGCAGTGAAAAGTTAGACTTTGTCCTTGCCTCATGGGACTTATGTTCCAGTGAAGAAGACATGATAGAAGCATGTAATAAACAAACAAGCATTATAGGTTGTGCTGTGTTATCAAGGAAATAAGCCGGATGTGATAGAGAGTAACCCAGGGGTTACTGAACTTCATCCTGGCAAAAAACAAAGTTGCAGGCACAACAGCTTTAAGAATGTGTTCCTCCAGAAGAGAATCTGGTCAGGTTGACCGTGAACCTTCTTTGGACTTTATTTGGAACTTAGCCTGGAAAGCAAAAGTGGGCCAGGCGTGGTGGCTCAAGCCTGTAATCCCAGCACTCTGGGAGGCCACGGCGGGAGGATTGCTTGAGGTCAGGAGTTTGAGACCAGCCTGAGCAAGAGTGAGACACCCCCCCCCCATCTCTACAAAAAATAGAAAAATTAGCCGAATGTCATGGCACATGCCTGTAGTCTCAGCTATTCAGGAGGCTGAGGCAAGGAGGATTGCTTGAGCCCAGGAGTTTGAGGTTGCTGATCTAGGGTGAGAAAAGAGAGAAAGCTTAGAAGGGGAGCTGTCAGGGCAAAGTTAAGGACGCTCCAACCACTGATGTTTCTACAGCCTGGTTCTCCGTCCTGCTGGACTCAGGCCAGCACCTCTGGCAGCAGCAGCAGTGGGGATAAGGTTAGTTCTCAAGAGAGGTGTCAGATGAGCACATGAAAGCAGGAGATTCACAGAAATTAGAGCTGAAAGAGAATGAAGGGTGGTCTCCAGGGTGCATCCATGAGGACGCAGGGAAGACAGCATTTTTTTGCCAGGGTTTTACCTCCATTCCTGAGGGGCTGGTGGAGTGCAAAACACTGGAGTCTGGGTTCTGGTCCCCTTTGCTCTTGTCACTCAATTGTTTCTGCTGTGGACCATAAAGGACTCACCACCCCACCCCCACCCAAGCCAGGTGGCCTTGGTTGGATCTGGCTGCCTGGACCAGGAGGCAGGAGACCAGGGGCTGCTCCCTTTGGTCACTTGGTGACCTTGAGAAAGTTACTTACACTTGGATGGACAAGGTTTTCATTTGCAAAGAGAGCTGAACCAGATGGTCTAAATAGTTCAAATTATTTTTGTATATTGCTTAAAAGAATTTGAAAAGCTACTTTCTCCCTTTGTAGTTTTATTTAAAATGTTTCTTCAACAAAAGATATAACTTCCAACACATAATAAATAAGAACACTTTAAAAACCTTGTTACATCATTCTTTAAAATGTATCCAAATACCACAGTGATATTATACTCATCATCATCTTTCTTTAAATATATGAATAAATTATTCTTTAACATGAAAATTTTACATCGTTCTTTTTTCACTTTGAACTCATTTTGTTCAACTTCACCAAGAGAATTTTACCCGGTATACTATATCTGAATACTTGAAAGTCTTGTTTAAAAAATCACTGCCATTCTTTGATGCAACAAAAGTATGTAAACAAATTGAAATTAAAAATATTTCCTGTGCCTATAAAGCTCTAAGTAAGGGGGAAAAAAGTTCAGAAGGAGTTATCACTACAATTGTTTTGACCAACTATAATCATTAAACATAAAAGTAAAATTTTATTAAAAATGTGTCTGTTAGTAAGATGGATAGGGCTGCTTTGGGTTTTAAACAAGTTCAGTTATGTATGGACAAGTATAATTTATCACATCAATTGTCCTCCCCTCCTTTTCTTTTTAAATTGTCAACGCAGAGCCACATTACTCATACAAATAAGCAGATGGCAATGGAAGAAGTTTTCTGAGCGCACTATCACTCATTTCGCTGAAGTCTTTAATTATATGTAAAAAAATGGCCCTTGTGATCTATTTTCAAAAATAAGTTTTAATGGTTCTATCAGCTAACAACTCAATAGACCTCTTTCAATTTTTTTGAAAGTGAAAGCTTAGAAACTACCTTTTGTAAGAATTGCACTTGCAAAATGATTTATTTCCCAATCTTTACAGTTGTTCACTTTCTTAAAACCAATGCCAGTACGTTGAATTGTTTCTTTGTTGGACCTCTGAAAGGTCTTTCCGCTCTGGGGCAATGCATCAGAATAAAATGCAGGACAGGTGAGAGGTATTCCTGTCTTTGCCAAGTGAGAGAAGGAAGGCTGAGAGAGAAGCAGCAGAGAGAAAGTAGAACCAGCTCAGCAAGGTGCTTTCCCAGACAAGTGCATTGTATAGACATTCCATATCTAGAAATGGATTCCCTTAACTTCCTAACCCATGCACATACACCCTGGAAGAAAATCGTCCTGAATCCTCAGGATTACATGTACCTCAGATTGAAGATCCAACTCTAATATCTAAAAGGCCAGTGTTAAAGCAAAAACAACTTATAGAAATTTCTTTTTTTAAGGAAATTTTATTTTTTTTTTTTGATTAGGTAATACATTTCACCTGGCATAAAATTAAGAGGCATCAAAGGCAGACAGTAAACCTCTGCCCTCCCACTCATTTCTCAGCCATCTGTTCTCTTCCCCAGGCAACAGACAGCAAGTTCCTTGTGTAATTGCAAAGATCATCTATGCATATTCATGTAATTAAGAACAGATTTTTTTTTCTTCCTTCTCTTTCACAATTGCCACTGTATTATACACCCTGCCCTGTGCCTTACTTTTTTGTTTTTGTTTTGCTTTAAAATTACATTGGAATTTTTTCCATGTCATCACACAAAGGATATCTTCATTCTTTTTTTTGAATGACACAATAATCTGTTGAATGTTATAATTTGCTTAAATGGGCCCATAATTATGGCCTTTTAGGTTGTTTTCAATTGTTTCTATTTAAACAATGCTGTGATAAATAATATTACACATATGTTACTTTGCATTTGTGTGAGTACATTTGTTGGGAAACTTCTAAAAGTAGCATGTCTGGGAAAAGGGCTTATGTATGTATTGTTTTGATGAGACATTAACAAACTGCTAATCTCCCAGGAGGATGTACCGATTTATCAGCGTCAAGGTATAAGGGTGTGTGCTGTGTAACAAATCACCCCAAAATGTAATGGCTTTAAACAATAATCATTTCTCATCCCTCATAGTTTCTGTGGGTCTAGATGCAGGAGCGGCTTGGCTGTGCTGTTCTGGTTTGGGGTCTCTCAGGAGGTTGCTTTTAAATGGTGACTAGGGTTGGGGTCATTTTGAAAACTTCCTCACGTGTCTGGTGCAGGACTGGGAAGAGCCAAATTGCCAGGTGGGCAATAGAATAGCTGGGACTGCTTTAGGTGTCTCTAACTCTTTGTGGTCTCTTCACATGGTTTCTTCAGCTGGTGGTAGCCAGACATCTTACATAGTGGCTCAGGGCTCCAAAGACTACCTCGGATGGAGAAGGAATGCCAGGTGGAAGCTAGATCCTTTTCATGACCTAGCCTTGGAAGCATGTCCAGGACTAGGGGGTGGCAAGAGAGGTGCCTGGGACATGCAATTTAAGGAGGTTATCTTTTATAAGACTCTTGCCTTGCTGCCGTCCCAGCCAGGAATGCCATAGCACACCTTCCACACTCTGTGAGCAGAGTTACAAGCCCACCCAGGTGGAAGGGGAAGGGACACAGTGGGAGGGAACCTGGTCTTGGTGGGAATAGTGTCAGTCACATTGTACAAAGAGCATATTGGATATTTTTCAAGTGTTTTTTACCTTTCCAATGTGATGAGTAAAGTCTGGTATTTTGCTTGTTTTTGTAAAAATAAACTTCTTTTTGAAGTATAATTGAATTGTACTTTTAAATCACATTTCTCTATGAGTGAGGTCAACATCTTCTGAGTGCTTCCTCTTGGGCTAATTGTCTCCATAGCCTTTGCCCATTTTTCTTTCTTTCTTTTTTGCCCATTTTTCTGTTGGTTTATGGATCTTTTTCTATAAAGAATGTGTGTGTGTGTGTATATGGATGTGCATGCTCACATAGGGAAAGGCAGAGAGAAAGGAAATTATTCTTTAGTTTGCAATGTGAGTTATAAACATTTTTTTCTAGTTTATTATCTACTTTTTGACTTTGCTTATGGTAGTTTTTCCATGCAAAAAAATATTATTTTTGTGTAGTTAAATTTCTTTTCTTTTAGTCTTCTGGATTCTTTTTTTTTTTTTTTTTTTTTTTGGTCGTTCTTGGAAAGGCCTTTCTCACTCTAAAATTGTAAAAGTTTCCCCATGTTTTCTTCCACTGGTGGTGGGGTGTGTGTGTGTGTGTGTGTGTTTGTATGTGTGTGTGTGTTTTTGCATATACACATGCATAAATGTCTATGTATTTGGTTTTTTCACATTTTTGCCATTGTTGTATTTAGTATTAATATCACTCTAAGGTGGAAGGTAGGGGTGCAAATGTCCTTTTTTCTGATGGCTATTTAGTTGATTTGAAATGTTGCCTTTATCATATCAAATTCATGTTATATCAAATACCTCTTCCATTCCATTCATTTATATGAGGCTTTATGCAGTAGTGCTACAATGTTTTAAGTATTGTAGCCATGAGATATATTGTCTGGGAGGACTATTTCACCTTATTCATTTTCATCATTTTTTTGGCTATTCTTTCTAGTTTATTTTTACATGAAAACAATTTCTTAAGCTAATCGCATGTTGGTGTAACTGGTCATGAAACGTGATTTTGGATGAGTGAGTCTTGCTGGGATGCTTGGGAATTTTCTGAACATAAAAGAAGGAAATGGGAGTTAATCGGGTATCCTAGAAAGAAGCCAGACATCAGGAGGAACAAATTTCAATCTCAAATCTGAAGAATACTCTAGGGCCTTGATGATACTTGAAAAGAAATTAGTGAAGATTCATGAGGGGAAAATAAAACCCCTAACTTTCTATATGATCATTTTTCTATATTAATAATTTAGATTTAATGCCAAATCTCTCAGAATAATTGAATCTTTCCCTTTTTTCTTTTTTTTTTTAATTTTTAATTTTTTTTACTTTTTTGAGACAGAGTCTTGCACTGTCACCCCAGGTAGAGTGCAGTGGCACCAACATAGCTCACTGCAATGTCAAACTCCTGGGCTCAAGCAATCCTCCTGCCTCAGCCTCCTGAGTAGCTGGAACTACAGGTGCATGCCACAACACCCAGCTAATTTTTCTATTTTTATTGTATTTTATTTTTATTTATTTGTGGTTTTGTTTGTTTTTTTAAATCACAGGGGCGGGGTGGGAGAGCTAGTGTCACTGTGAGGTCCTTATTTGTTTTTATTTCAGAATATTACATGAGTACAAACATTTAGGTTATATGAACTGCTTTGCTCCAGTTTGAGTCAAAGTTATAAGTGGAATTTTTCTATTGTTAGTAGAGACGGGGTCTCACTCTTGCTCAGGCTGGTCTTGAACTCCTGAGCTCAAGCGATCCTCCCACCTCAGCCTCCCAGAGTGCTAGGATTACAGGCATGAGCCATGGCACCTGACCTTGAATCTTTATTGATTAGAAATCACACATTAATTTCCTACTGTTCATCTTTGGTGCTATTTATGTATAATTTGACAGGTTTTCCTAAAAGCACAGTAAGGGAGTGGTGAATAGGATTCAGTCGTTAGAGGTTTTATTCCCCAATATTGTGTTGGATTTTTTCCATATTTTTTGACAAGCCAATTAATCTGATGAAAATCTCCCAGAGCCATATTTTTGTCACTTTTCCTCTTTAGCTTCAAGATTGGAAACACTCAACATTTCTATATTCTAACTAATGTACAAAAATATTTAAAGCCTAGGACATGGCTCTTATTGAAACTTTCCTACGGAAGGGATCAAAGGCACTTTGCTATTGTTCCCTCCCTGTTCTCCTGGGACCCGGGGAGATCCGCAGAGCCTCTTGCAGTATATGCGCATAACGTACCTCAGAACTGCAGAGGTTTTCCTATTATTCTTTACTAACGATCTCAGGATTTCAGCATTTCTATGGAGCGGAAACCCAAAGCTCAAACGTTCAAGTAAAGTTTGAAGAAAAAGCAAACAGAAACTGCAAATGTAAAGACCCTGTAGTGGATTGAATGGTGGCTCCAAAAAGATATGCCCAAACCCTGTTCCCCAATACCTATGACTGTATTTGAAAATAGGGTCTTTGCAGATTTAATTAAGATGAGGTTTTCCAGATGAGATCATTCTGCATTTAGAGCGGGCCCTAAATCTAACGACTGGTGTCCTTGTAAGAGAAAGGAGAGGGAGCTATGACAGGCAAAGACACACACAGAGACAGAGATTGGGGTGATGTGTCTACGAGGCAAGGAGCGGTAGCTTGCCAGGCAGCCACCCGAGCTAGACGAGGCCTGGGATGTGTTCTCCCTCAGAGTCTCCAGGACCACCCCACCCTGCTGACATGGTGTGTACTTGAGACTTCTAGCCAGCAAGAACAAAGGTCTATTGTTTTAAGTCCCCCAGTTTGTGCTAATTTGTTATGGCAGCCACGGGAAAGTACTACAGACCCCTTTACCCATCCACAGAGGCTAAGCAGCAAAGCTCTTGCCCTCAGGGTCCAGCAAGCTTGTGAAGCGGAAGAGACACCTCTTCAGCAGCTCCTCCCTGTGTCCCCTCTGTTCTGACCCCCATGTCCCACTGTCCCTCTGCAGCACCTCAGCCAGACTTATCCTTCCTAAATTTACTTTCCTCCAAGTTCAAAAGTATCCCTCTCATTCCTCCAAATTTCCCCATGCCAAGACCTCCCTTGGTGATCAGCTTACAACAGCTTAGGAACCTGTGCACAGCACAGTGGAGACCAGTCACGTGGGGTGCTGACCCTCCCAGGAATAGTTTTATTTTGAAAACAGCTGGAAAGGGCTTTACCACAAAGGAATTCTCCCTGCTGGTGGGATCTCTGGAGTTGGCATGTGAGCAAGGAGGGTAATTTTACAGGGGTTCTTCTCCTCCTCAGGGGCCCTGGTTTCTGTGGCTTCATCACCATCTGAACAGACCCCGGTAGTGAGTGGGCTGGGCTGCCGAGGACGGCGGCCTGGAGGGTCAGGCTGGTGGGGAGCTATGCAGAAACTGCTGGAATGGAGGGAGATTTTCTGTGGCAGCCATATATGGGGAGAACTGGCTGCGTAATCTGCCCAGTGCAAAATGAAAATACGGAGCCCCATGTTCAGACTTGTTAAGACTTTCAAGATGGCAACAGCAGAGCATTAAGCCCTGTGCAGGACCCTCTAAATGTGGGTTAGCTGCCGTGTAGGTTGCACACCCCTGAAGCCGGTCCTGAGCAGGGTCCTCAAAAGCTTGGCATCTGAACTAAGGGGTGTGTTAACTCCAAGCAGTGAGTGTCCAGTTGTGGAGCTCATTCCAGAAATCCAGGGTGTGGCACAAAGAAGAGCTGCCACCATCAAAGTTGTGGGCTTAGCTCAGCAAAGAGATCTCCGGGGAGGCGACGTACAATTTGTCTAGATGGGTTTATGTAACCAAAATAAAAACCAACAAACAAACAAAAAAAAAAAACCCAGAAAAATGGTCAGGTATTTAAAATTCCTCCAGCAGGAAGCTCCTGGTGGGTTTGTGGACCACAAAGCGATCTTGTCTCTGCCAGCCCAGGAGCTGAATTACTTTGCAATGGTTGGGGTGGGGGGAAGATTAGGACGTTGTTGCTAAGGGAGATTTCAGGCGAAGGGCGGAGATTTGGGGAAAACCTATGTCTGGGGACTTTTCCAGGTGAAGTTCCCAGCGAGAGTGCTGTGCCCTCTCCCAATCTCTATCCCCCACCAGCCTGCCCCACCCCCACCCCACCTCCGCCCTGGCACATTTTCCATAAAATCAATTTCTCAGGAATCTGTATGGAGTGAACTTGTTTTGGGGGAATGAACAGAAACATTTAGTCTACAGTGAGAGGAGGATTGCAGGGTGTAGGGGTTAGTACACCATAACCTTGTTAAAAATGGAAGTAAGCCCTGCAGAGCTCATTGAAATGAAGCGAGTAGTTTAGATAAGTGGCCTCAGAAAAATGAAAATCACTTTACATTGTCACTTAGTTCCTTCACTTGGAAAAATCACAGAGGAAAAAACAAGGTTGGTAGGCCCAGCCTGGTTGGAGGTAGGTCCAGCTATTGAGGAGGGAGGAGGGTATGCAGGACTGAGGGTGGGTGAGTTCTGGGGGTGTGGTGAGGAGGAGTGGGAGGGAGTATTCAAGCCTCGGGCTCCTACCTGGCTGACAGCAGGTAAGGCCCCTGAGAGTCCCCAAGCTACAGTCAGGCCACTATGTTCCTCCTGCAGGACTAGCTTTGGGCTTTTATCACAACCAGACTCAAAATTACTGCCCTGTTGCATTTCCTCTGGATCCTGAATAGTTTTGTTTCTTTATAGAACTTTATTCCTAGTCAATAAACATACTTGACATTTTAATCTAGAAGGTGCTCTAGGCCGAGCATGGTGGCTCACGCCTGTAATCCTACCACTCTGGGAGGCCGAGGTGGGAGGATCGATTGAGCTCAGGAGTTCAAGAGCAGCCTGAGCAAGAGTGAGACCCTGTCTCTACTAAAAATAGAAAAAATTAGCCGGGCATAATGGCGAACACCTATAGTCCCAGCTACTTGGGAGGCTGAGGCAGGAGGATCGCTTGAGCCCAGGAGTTTGAGGTTGCTGTGAGCTAGGCTGATGCCACTCTAGCCTGGGCAAAAGAGGGAGATTCTGTCTCAAAAAAAAAAAAAAAAAAAAAAATAGAAGGTGCTCGCTCTCTCTCTATAACTATAGTTGGTAGGTTGTGAGTGCAGCCGGATATGGTGGAACTCCCACTCCTGTGGTCCAGTAGCTGAAGCTAAAGTGGGTGTCATGGTAGCTGCCAACACAGGGAAGGAACATTGGGTGTTTTCTCTTTCATGTACCACACAGTTTTTATTTGGTCTAAGTCAATGTCCAACAACGTCCCACCTAACAGGTTCTGCAGATGAAATGCCTCAAGATACAATGTGTCCACTGATATTGTTCAATTTCTGTAAACTACACTGGTGCAAAGGAAAGGCGGTGGGGTTGTGGCTGATGCTTGGCATTCTTATGCAGGGTGGAGAGAGGCATTTCCAGTTACCTGGTTCACCTGTGAGACGTATCACCACCCCTTAACTCTCTTTCAAAATGAAACCTTAGCTGACCTCAGCTCTGGGGAGATTCCCAGGCAGGGTCCACCTGCACATGGCAAAGTAAAAAGCATTCACTCCTTGCTGGTGGTTTCAACTCCGGTTCTCAGGAGTAGAATCAATTCTGACATATAATCTTCCAGAGCAATGGCTTCAAATCTGTATGTGAGATGGTCTCTGCTTCTGGAAGTGCTGTTTGTATTCATTAAAGCAGGCCAAAAAATATTAAGATTATGAACTAATGTTATTTGCTAGTTTCTTTAAAAAAGCATTTTTCTTATACCACAAAAATATTGCAATACATGAGTTTTAGATTTCTATGTTATAAGTTAGGGTGGTATGTGACATTGGATCCCTGAAAAGGCTACTTTCTAGTTTAAAGTCATTCTATGTGTTTTCCATCCTCCCTCACCCCCCACCAGGAGGCCCAGGGCCTCCTTCCACTGTTTAAATGGCTGAGTGAAATCATCTGCTTTGGGATTCCATCCATCAAATTGAATGTTATGGGTTTGGTTTGTTTAGTAGAAGAAAAAGCCCACATTGGCCGACTCCCAGTTCATTCTCCATACCACCATGTGAAAGCTAAGACCAAGGGCCCTCCCAAGGAACAAGAGAAAATGCATAATTCTGTGAGCTAAGAAGGCAGCAGTTCTCAGCACTGGTCACCACCAAAACCTGGTTGAAGGAGCTCAGGAAAATGTATCCCAAAATATGACTCCTTAGTATAAAGAATATTTTGAATTAAAGGCTCTTAGAGATTAACAGGCCCTTGGAAGATGATTGCTTTCTATCTGCATAAACCAGACTGACCTTGCAAAAAAACAATAGACTTCCCTTCCTCTCCCTGTTATCTCAATATATTGCAGGAAAAAAAAATGATCAAGAATGCAACCAGAGCTGGCTCAAATAATTTTAAACATAATACCTGTTTCTCAGGTTAATTTTCAAGTCAGTCTGTGTCCCCCCATCCATTCATTCTCCCAAGGATCGATTCATCCTCCCTAGCAACCATTTATGGCCCCAAACAGAATTACCTGTACTCCTCACCCCCCTCTTCCCTCCAAAAGGACAGGTATAAAAACATCTGAACTTCATTGGGATATTGGGTAATCATTCTGTGATTGTCCCCATGTGCATGGTAAATAAACCTTTCTCTTATTAATCTGCATTAATTATGAATTGATCTTTCAGTGAACTTTCCGGTAAAGTGCAAGTTTCCCCTCGCCCTTTCATGGTCAAAGTCCAGCATGTCTGTTGGTCCATAGTCTCCAGAAGTGAAAAGCAAAGGAGCAACCACGGCAGCCAGGTTCATTGATTCAGTACAACAAACATTTATTGAGCACCTACTATGTGTCCGGCACTATCCTTGGCCAACACTGTTGATGTGGAGGTAGAAGGTTCAAGACACCCATAAATCATGCCCTATAGACATAAGGTCAACCTTGGAGATAAATATGGCCATGGAACCCTCTGGCAGGGACATTGTCACCGACTCTCCCTGCCGACCACACTCCGTGCCACAATCACCGTGATGAGTGAATATTACCAGTGGTGGAGATTTCCCTGCTGCTCAGGTAAGACTGTTCTACTTCCTGTCAATCCCAGCGTTGTTTCCCAGAGTGACACAGAACCATGGTGCCCCTTCCCCTCCACAACCACCCTTCCAACATTAGAAAGCAGCTGCCTTTTTCTGTTACTCTTCTTCACACTGAATTTGGGGACAAGGGCATGTGAGGATGGCCCAGACTGGGTCCAAGCTAAAGTCAGAAATGACTGGGCTTTTCTGGAAACTGCAGCATGTCCACCCTAAGTCTGCTTGAATGAGACCTTGAGGATCCTGTATGGAATGAACTCAACCAGGGACAAGACTAAGACTGAGGTGACCAGCGAGACCAGTTATCAAGCCTTGACCATTGGAGAAAGAGGCAAACCTGAGTAGAACTCAGGGTCACAAAACAGATTTTAAAAATACATGTATACACAGAAAAAGAATGAAACAAAAAGTTACTTCTTTTCCTAGGAGGTGAGGTTGTGAGTGATTTTAATGTTTTCTTTATACTTTTTTGTATTTTTCTACAGTGACTATATAAACAGGATAAAATTTTATTTTAAAAAATCATTTAGAAACTGATTTTTTACAGTGATTTACTTACCTGCTTCTTTTTACTATAGAACAATGGTAAAGTTTACATAGTAAACAACATTTGCAAATATGCATTGTAGAACTCCTCCCTTCCAGTTGTTTTTTTGGAATTAGCCGCTGTCCCTTCCCCCCAAAGAAAACACCTGGCACCTGGCCCACAAAGGCTCTTTAAAAGGAAAGGCTTAATCACTTTCTTTAAACAAGCAACCAGCAATCTTCTTTAGTATCTGTATAGTTTGAAAGAATAAAAGTAACCATTAATACAAATTTATCTCCCCCTAAAGGACTACAATGAGTCTTGCCTTAGAGGGCCTGAGATAAGGGCATTAGGGCAAAATTTCTGGAAAAGTTAAACACTGCTTCTTATCATATTATACATTCAACTAAACCTGCTTTTCAGATGTTTGAGAGATTCACAGAACTGATCAAAGACATCCACGCAAATCAAAATTGGCCTCCAGAGAATTTAGGTGATTATTACAGGATTTAGGGAAATAATAACTCTGAATTTTATTTTGTGACCGGTGATTATTCAATGCATCTTAATGTTTTCAAACTGCAAATTCTGGTTTCCTTAACTCTGTTGGCTGGGTGGTCATCAAAATTTGTTTCTCACATGATAGAGATTATACAAACACACTGTTTTCCATCTCGTTGCTGTGTGTTTAGGGTTATAGGGTGAAAATGTTCACACTAAACCAGTTTTAAGACCAGCTCATTTGAAACACGTGTTTCCAGATGGGCCCTGGGATGCGATGTGGTCTCCTTGGAGACCGGAGCATTGAAGAGCTCCTCAAAACGGGGTTAAGAGGACACCTGACTCATCCACAGTGACACTCTTTGGTCTGGAAAGTTCTTTTTGAAGTAGATGAAATAAATATTTCAAAACCAAAGTGTGGAGAGGATTAAAGGATTTAAATTATTGCCCAGGATTTGTGATTTTATGATCTAGTTTTTTTTTTTTTCTTCCCCAAACTCTTATTTAGTCTTACAATGGTGACTCCTTCAAGTTTGTACAGAAATGCCTGATTTATATGTGACACGACGGTGTGGCTCTTTTGTTCCTATAAGGAAGTATACGCTGGGGATCCCTCTCACCTCAGAAGGAAGACAACTTTAGGGAAAACAAAACCTGTAAAGATTGACTCTTTAGGCTTTATGATAAAATGTTGAAGACCCTCTAAAATGAACTTTAAATGTATCCCATGTTGCTGCCTCACTCGTGACCTAACAATTACCCAAATATTCATTTAAGGTCAATTCTCTACTGTTGGATATAACTTTTGTGTAATTTCAGGTATTCTTGCTAGTGGCATAGTTTAGTGTTCAAAAGCTCAGATGTGGCCAGACTATCTGGGTTCAAATCCCAGCTTCACCACTTACTAGCTGTGTTAACCTTTAGCAAGTCACTTAAACTCCCTGTGCTTTGGTTTTCCACATCTGTAAAGAGGAAATAATAATAGTAGCTGTTAATACCTTATACAGTTCGTGTTGGGATTGAAAGAGTTACTATGCATAAACCACTGAGAATATTGCTTAGCGTACAGCAAATGCCATACAAGATCTCCCCTCTGTGTTTTTTGGTTTTTGTTTGTTTGTTTTGTTTTTTGGAATTAGCCTCTTTCTCCAAAATCTTTGAAAAATAAGAGTAACTGCTAGGCTATTACTGTGGCCTAAAAAAGTGAATATTCTTCCCAAGGTCTCTAATTTATCATCAAATAGAAAATCTGGCATTAGCAAGAATAGAACTTCCTATTTCAAAATCATAAAGGTATTTTTTTCTCTATATAGGCTTTTTTTTTCTTTATGTGGTTAACTTGCAGATGTGATAGATGTGACTTTTTGAAAAGGAGCATTTGACGAATTCTTTCAATGGGAGAAAGGCTGAAAATGTATCAGCTTTTTTTCAAGATCATAAAGCAGTGAACCTAAGTGAGATTTCAATCTAAATCTTACATAGGAATAACAGCACTTCCTGTAACAGTGTATCATCTCCCAGGCCCCTCCGACATCCTGTTTACCTTTGTCCTGCAGCTGTCTGTTGGGTGGCGCTGGCACTGGGAAATCACCTACTGTTAATAACAATAACCCATCCGGCCTTCCTCATCTGCATGAAGGTCATTCTCCCCTAAGAGGTGGATGTATTTTGCTTTTGTTATTTTCTTTTCTTTTCTTTCATTTGCTTTTCCTTTCAAAATTTAGTTTCCTTCAACTCCTTCTAGAGTTGATTCTTTCTTTTCTCCATCATTCCCTTCTTGATAGTTACCTGCTGTGCCCTACCTGTGGGCTGCGCTGCCCAGATTTCCACGCTCGGCAGCTCTTTGGGAGCCCTGTCTTCATAGCGCCTGTCTGAGCTCTCTGTGCACACATGGGAGAGGGGTGGCACCGATGCCTGGGGCGCTCCATCAGCGCAGCCTCCTCTCTGTGGAAGTTTACTTTTCTGGGTCAGTGTCTTTTACTGCGGAGCTCATTAAGAGCCTTTATTGCTTCAAGAAGGTGCACCCTGGCACTTTAAGATGTCCTATTTATACACAGGGCAGGGCCCAGCCGAATGCTGATGGTGTGGACCAGCTTGCAAGCTTTGCCACGGGGCGCTGAGTGGGACCCAAGAGGAACTGCAAAGGGGGTTTAAAAGCAAGTGTCTGCTCGGTTTCCACGGCTCTGTTAGAGACCGTGAGAAAGCACCAAGCCAGAGTTCGAGGTCGATCTGGTGCTGCCAGTGGAGAGGTCTGCACCCAGGGCAGGGCACTCTATGAGCCTGAAGGCATCTTTGTTCTAGAAAGGCACCCTCTTCTAGGTCCCCAGCCTGAGTGGTTAAAAATCTCGGACTGAGTCCCTATACCTGTGACTACCAGAAAGACTGCTGTTTTCAGCCTCTGTCCATACAAACAGTATTTGCAGAAAATTAGGCCTTCCCCAAATCCTATCAGTGTCCCCCAGGGTGTGGACAGGGGTCATCATCTGTTTCTTGCTATAGTGTGACACCAGTCACAGGTCTGAGAAGTTCTGCAGGAGCTCCAATTTTCCTGCCCCTGGCTAGGTTTCCAAGCCCCACCCTATGACAGATGCTGCCTCTCTGAGGCTCTTCCTAGGAATAATTGTGTCACTCAGAGTGCCACAACCTTGTGTCTCCAAGCAGGGGATCTCCTCCCCAACTGGGGCGTGGGGTACCGGAGGCTGAATTAATCACTGCCAGCTGCTTGATGAGTGTGGTATCTCAGCAGAGAGTCCTAAGGAGAGGCCAGGCCCTCTGCCATGGGACGTGCCCTCAGGGTGTGGAGTTTCTGGGTCAGAAGAAACAGATGAGGCGCTGCCTGCACGGCCAGAAATCACAAATCCAGGAAGAACGTGCATTTTCCATCGTCTAAGGGGTCTCATCCAGGCTTGGAGAAGCCTGTGGCCCCCAGAATGCCCACCCTCAAACCAGGTCCTCCTCCCCAGCACACCCTGTGTAAAGCTGGTCTCATCTTGCTTCCTGGTTCCTGTTCCCCAGCCTCCGCGCCAGCCACTCCAACAGTACCCTCAGCCCTCAGGTGGGAGGAGAGACTACAGCTCGGTTCCAGCCTAGTCTCCCCTAGATTAGAGCCCTGAACCCCAAATCTGGTTTTGGGCAAGCAGATTGATGCTCTGTTCACATGGGGATTTGGTCCATGGGTGACTGTTTTTGAGCTCTGGGAGGCAACCTAAATCCCAGGGAGACTCAGGCTCCTTCGGTCACATTCTAGGTGGGAACAGCCTGAGGCAAAATTCTGTATTTTTTTGTCTCCCTGGCATTCCACATTGAGTTAAATCTGGTTCCAGCTGGTGGGTGGGGAGGGAATGGGATATGGTACTTGTGGAGGCTTCCAACAAGAGCTGCAAAGGGAGCATCGCTCAGGCAGGGCAAGTATCAGGGCATTGAAAGTCTCATTCCCGCAGGAGCAGCGGGCCCCACCAGGCATAGGTCTCTGTCTCCCCAGCTGAGCAAGGCTGGCTTCAGGCTCCCCAAACTCTGGGATCCTATATCCTGAGTGGTCGTGTTCACCCTCTCTCCCCGACTGCAGAGCTAGGAGTCAATGTCCTGTAACTATTTTAGTGCTGATTTTCATGACACCCACCCCTGTCCTTTCTTTTCTCTTAAATCCTCTCACACACGTGTGAGGTGGGCATTATTATCCTTTTTTTACAAAGGAGGAAGTTGAGGTGCAGGCAGGAGATGTGGTTTCTCTGTGCACCTGTGACTGGAGGGTGGCTGAGCTGGGACTCTCCCCAGGCTTGTACAAATGCCTCTTCAGCAACAGCAGGTGCCTGGGGACCAGGGCTGTGGCGGGTCTTCTCTTAAAGCAGTTTTCTCCCCATCTTACCAGGTCAGCAAGCAACCTGGGGCTTCAGAAAACGTTTGCTGAATTGAGACTCCAAAGGAAGGAAGATGGGGAACAGGTAGCTGGAACAGCAGGTCCACACAGTAGCAAATCCCTCCCAGGCCTGCCTGGGCCGGGCACTGCGTGTGCGTTTGTTAGTAGAGTGTTCCCTGGACAGGCATGTTATGATGGCTAATGCACAAACCCACAGGCACGTGGATCTTTCACATTCCTGCTTGCTACATGGAGATAGCTTCAAGCCGCTGAAAACTCTTTCTGCAGTGCCCTGAGATAGGGATGGTTTCATGTACTAATGATGGTGCTGTAAATTGTGAAGGCAATTAATGAGGTGATGCGTCTGTGCCAGTAAGATAATAGTAAGAACAAGGGCTGCCCGCCCTCTCTCACTTTGCCTCCTGCTGGGTAAACAAACATCAGTGTGGACATCCCATAAAAAGTCTAGGCCCCCAAATCTTCAGCTGGTGTCAGTTCCCGCTGCCTCCTTTGCTTGTGAGTGGTTAAGGCTGTGCACCTGCTTAAAGATGGTCGGCTCTGGGGTCACACAGAGTGCATTCAAATCCCAGCTAAACCATTTACCAGCTGTGTGGCTTTGGATAAGTTACTCAACTTCTCTGATCAGATTCCTCACTCATAAAATGAGAATAGTATAATAAGCTTTCAAGGTTGTTGAAAAGATTAGAAGTAATTTGCATAAAGTGCTTATCACAGGGCTTGACATATGTGGTTATTTTGTGTTATTGTCATTGTTATTTTTGTTAAACTCGCCTATCCAGGGTCCAACTGTGCAATTGGAAAAAAGAGGAGAGCAATAGACTCCTTAAGGTAATCACATTTTCTTCTTGTTAAAAGTCATTTTCTTCCTTATATATCTGCCTCAAGGTATCACTTATCTCTTACCGCAAAAATCCCACATAATCAATAACCACAAAGCCTCAGTGACATAATGGTAAACATTTTTTTTTTTTGCTGGTGTGTCTGGGTGGTGAGCAAGGCAGCTCTGCGGGGAGGCCACACCTCTAGGAGTCAGTGGGCTGTTGGCTGGTGACCGAGGTGGCTCAGCTCAGCTCTGCGTCTCTCTCTTGCCTCTGCAGGCTGGCCCAGGCGTGTCCTGGTGGCACGGTGGAGGAACATAAGAGGGAGTGGACTTGTGCAAGCACTGTGTGATCCTCTGTTTGGGAGCTGTTGCTAGCCTCTCATTTGCCAAAGTCTGTAGTCACATAGCCAAGCCTTCATCCAGAGGGCAGGGAACAACTCTCTCTTTAGGGAGAGCATCTGCAGAGTGACATGGCCAAGGACGTTAGACACAAGGAGCACAGCAAATACCACACTCATCCTGGCCCCAACAGGCCTTAGGCTCACTCCACAGAGACGATAAACTCCCATGATAGCAACCCCAACGTGGTTACAACCAACAAAGTCCAATCTTCATCCCATAAAAGATCTACAGAAAGATCTTTGTTGAGTGTTTAAAACAAAAGTGTTTACCACAACGTTGTCTTTGTTTGTTTTTGGTTTTTTTAGCCAAGTGTTGGAAAATAATTCTCCATAGATCTCTCCTGTGTCTTCATGTCTTGTGAGCAGAGGCATTAACTGCCATTGCTCCTAATTTTATTTTCTTTTTAAAATTTTTTTAATTAATTTTTTAAAATCTTTTCTTTAAAGGCCGGTGTAGTGAAGCACTAGGAGTGGAGAAGGAACACAGGAATCTGTAACTGGTTGTGATCAATTAGTTGTAAACACCACTGCACTCAGACCAACCCCTAATTATATTTTCAAGTGTGTTTGTATCATTCCCATTGATACCAGGGAGTCTATTTCTGCAATTGCAGCTCCTGCCATCAACCCTGGTCCCTACCAAGGACAGCCCCCATCAAACTTCTCAAAGATGCCAATGCGTCCCTCACCTGTACCCTTTATTACTCAAGTAAAGAGAACATTCCCTCTGCCTTCCTAAGGAATATAGTATGTTGGTGGCTCCTATGGTCTTGCATAATAAATCTACTCCAACATTCCTACATATCTGAGCTTTCTGACCCCTTCATTGATAGTGTGTTAAGGCAGTTCCTGTGGGCCATCGTTGGTCCAAACTTCTAGGAGCTATTCTGGCAGTCTGTTAGAACTGGTTCTAGGTGTCCTTTCCCTGATGTTAAACTTCAAACCATGAGAGAGGACTCCTATGGTCAATAAACTCTCCCCCATCCAGCATTATGTATATTCTGTGCTTGCCACCAATTCTACCGCCACCACCCCACGCACAACCTGATTCCTTTACGATTCACACCCCCACATGATCCTTGGTTCCTGTTGGCACCCATTAGCCAAGTCCTGCAGTGTCTTTGGTGTGTGAAGTATGGACTCTTGGAAGAGGAACTGTGTTTCTCCACTCAGACTGTGCTGATTCATAATCTTTGTTATTGGTCTGAAGACAGTAAAAGGAGACAGGTAATCTTGAGGAATACAAACATCCGGTGAGGCTTTAGCAGGGTCCCAGGCAAGGGGGTCTGCTCTCCTCTACAAGAGGAGGGAGTTCGGGGAAATGAGGGTTTCTGCTTCTCAGCCTCATCCTTCCAGATATCCCTAAATCAAATCTCAAAGTCTCTTTTTTCTATCAAAGCCCCGACTTTAACATAAGAGACTTATTGAAGCCATGAGTTAACTGTTCTTTGTAGCTCTCTCATCCGTACAATTGGATCCTCGGACCAATTCTGAGCACATTCCACCCTACAACTGCTGGAGGCCTCTAGCTTTCACGGCGTATCTCAGCCGATACTTAGCTAGCCTGAATCGTTCGTTTGTCAAGGCTTCCAAAGAATTAATAAACTCTAACTGGCTCCCAGATCTTTGTAATTTTGTTACTCCCATTTCGTTTAAGTGTCATGGCTGCCACATAACCCAATGTGTCACCTTCTACCTGTACCTGTGCAGGTGAGAGTCTTGGTGATTGTGCTGCTCCTGCATGCCCGGGTTGTCACCACTGCACTGCAAAATCTCATCCTGAGAGTGTGCTTTGTAAAACCACTGTTATCCACTCTCTTAGCCTTGGTTCTCTTAGATGCTAAGTCTAACACCAAAGTCATGTCAGGTGGTTAACTTGGGAGTGATCCCAAGGAGTAGGAGTGAGCAGCTGGGGGGACAGGACCAGGGAAGAGGGAACCAACTGAAGGGCACAATATATAAGGATGTTGGTCTCATCCCACTCCTACTGAGTGTTATATCCTACCTGTTTTTAATATTTAATAAGTATGTCCTTCTTGGGTAACTTTGAATTTTTATTTTTAATGACATTGCAATATTTTTCTCATGTTTTAAAATTCTTATTCTGTTGGTGATTTTTTTCTTTCTGTAGTTTGCTCATTTATTAAGATACAAGGTTTTTTTTTTAATCTTAAAATAGCCATTTTCATCATCATTCTCATATATTACTGGTAGGCTATTGTTATAATACTGTTAATACTGTTAATAATTGTTATAGTACATAATACATATAATACTGGTAGGTATGATTGTATTACATCAATACAACATGATAGTTTGTTTCAAGAGCAAACTGCAAAAAGTTTTCCACCTCGTGAAATGTCTCTAAGACAAACTGAACCTGGGGCACAGGAACAGGGTAGGTTTCTGGGAGCCTGGCTCAGGAGTACAGGACTCAGCAGTCCCCAGCCTTTTTGGCACCAGGGACTGGTTTCATGGAAGACAATTTTTCAATGGACTGGGGCGGTGAGGGATGGTTTCAGGATGATTCAAGCGTATTACATTTATTGTGTACTTTATTTCTATTATTATTACATTGTAATATATAATAAAATAATTATACAACTCACTAGAGATTGGGGACCCCTGGTCTAGGTAATGCAGGATTGACTTATCATGGTCATTTCCCCCTAATTTGTTGCCTGTATTTGTATTTGTTGTTGTTTTTAGTGATGTTTTTGGGTATTTGAAATTTTAAACTTTGGTCAAATCTGTTCATTTTAGTTTCCTTTTGTCTTTTTTCCTTTGCTTTTCTTTCCTTCTTTCTTTCTTTTTTTTTTTTTTTTTTTTTTTTTTTGAGACAGAGCGTCACTCTGTTGCCTGGGCTAGAGTGCCGTGGCATCAGCCTAGCTCACAGCAACCTCAAACTCCTGGACTGAAGGGATCCTCCTGCCTCAGCTTCCCAGGTAGCTGGAACTACAGGAGCATACCATGATACCTGGCTATTTTTTTCTATTTTTAGTAGAGACAGGGTCTCACTCTTGCTCAAGCTGGTCTGGAACTCCTGAGCTCAAAAGATCCTCCCGCCTCAGCCTCCCAGAGTACTAGAATTACAGGCATGCGCCACCGCGCCTGGCCTAATTTTAGAAAGTTATTCCCCCACCAGAAATCAGAAAGCTTTCAACCACATTTTCTTCTAGTTTTTTTCCGGAGATTTGAGATTTTTAAAACATTTAACTTCTATACATCTATAGAACCAGTTAACATAAAAAATATAATAATACTAAGTGTTGGAGAGGATGTGGAGAAACTGGATCTCTCATACATTGATGGTAAGATGTAAAATGATGTACATATTGTGAAGAAGGGTGATCATGGGTTGTTGGTCTTTTTCTTAGTGATTTGTAGGAGCTCTTTATACATTAAAGGATTTTCCCTTTTACTTCTGATTTGAACTGCAAATTTTTTCCCCAAGTTTGTCATTTTTCTTTTGATTTTGCTTGTACGGAGGGGTTGCCATGCAGAAATCTTTTTCTTTTCCTGTAGTCAAGTTTGTCAGTCTTGTTTTTTACGGCTTCTGAGCCTTGTGGCATACTTAGGGCTTCTGTACTCCTAGATTACAATAATTAAAAATATCTTATATTTCTTGTAGTAATTGTGTAATTCTTTTAAGTCTTTCAAATATCTAGAATTTATTTTTGTTTGGATGGCTACCTAGTTGTCCCAATGTCATTTTTAAAATGAGCCATTTTCCCCTACTGATTTGAAATGCCGACCGACTCTATACTAAAGTTCTGTTTGTATTTGAGTTTTATCTATGGATGGACCTTCACATCTGTTTCATTGAACTCTGACTGTTTGTGCTTTGGTACCACACCATTTTGCTTACTATATTTTGATAATATGTTTTATTATCTGGTAAGGCTTATGCCCTCATCACTTTTCTTTTTATAAACAGTAAGTTTGTTTGCTTTTAATTTACACTGGTGCTGGGCCCATGCTGAGGGGAAGACCTGGCTCTCCAACCTTGCTCAAGGCCTCGTTCTCTCTGCACATTTAGAAGAGGGGTTAGTAGAAATGTGAGCCTCTGTATTCATTTCCCTTTGGCCGGGCTTTTCTAAAGGCTTCTACAGATGGAGCTTCTAAGTCCTAGAGGGATCCACCCTCCCCTGGGCAAGGCATAGGGCTTAAAGTATTTCTCTTGCTCAAGTTCTCAGAGTAAGTTCTGAGGTTTGATGTTCTTGTCCAACTAATGTCAAATAGCAGGCCTGTAATTTTCCCAAATTTAAGAGTATTTTCCCCTGGCTTCCTGGCTGGCTGAGACTTATGAAAATATTCTCAATATCAACTTCACTTCCTCTAACATTGTGCAAGACAGTGTGTGGCAAAACTTTAGGATATAAAACGTTTATGACATTTTTACTCTGTGACTTGCCAATTTCTCATTGGATTCTTTTTCCTTTTTATAAAGACAAATTAGAAAGCAATCACTCTGTAACCTTTGGCTTTGTTATTTCTTTATCCTTTGTGCTACACGGTCCTATTTCCCTGTCTATCACTCTTGTCTATTGATTTTGGATAGTTTGCTATTTGCCTTCGTGCTTTGCAAAGACAGCCATTGATTTGGAATAGATCTCGACATTTTGGGAGCTTTTGGCAGTAGACCCAATCTTAGTGTTGCTCCTAAAGCCATTAGACATTGTCTTGCAAGTGAGTTTATTGACGCAGCCTATGATTATGGAAATAAAGACTGCTGACAGCTGTTGGCAAAGATCTTTAGAGTTATCATCTGCCTATTCATGACAGCAGGAGCCAGGAGTGGCCTGTTGAGTGGCCTACTGAACCACTGATGGCAAGTGTGTCTTCCATTTCAACTCCAAAAAGTAGGATATCATGTCCTGAAAAGAAAACTTGGGATAGAGAATCAGGAGACCTGAATATGGTCTTGACATCCTCTGGCTAGGTAGAATTCCTCAACAGCCTCTGGAGAGAAAAAGCTGCTCAATAACTCATAAATAGGAAGTTGTAGCATCCAGACTATTCCAGATTATCCCTAAGTGATAAGGGCCAGAAATAACATGGATAGGGAAAGCTACCTAACCTGTTCACCTTTCTTCCTCATAAATCTTCCACTAGATTTTTACCCAGTCTCTGGAGTAAGTCATATGAGAAATTAGGTGGCCAAAGGGCAAATAGGAGAAAAAAAATGAAGGGAAAAATGTAGGTCACCCCCAGGCTGGAGGACCAGGTGCTGAACAGTTGAAAATTGCCCCCCGATAGATATGTAGGAAGGATGATGGTGAGGGATGAGCTCAGCCAGCTGTCCGGCCCCAGGGATGGTGCCACGAGGATGAGCGTAAGGAAGCCTTTGCCCAGGAGATGTCTAAGGGACTCGCTGCTGACGCACCTGGAGCCTGCCAGGCTTCCTTGCCCAGCCAAGTACCTTGCCTTACTGAGGCCATCCCTGCCAGTGGCTCTGCCTGGAGAAGTAAGGAACTGTTCTCCCATATAAAGCGCTTACAGACGCATGGGCTGATGTATGGTGATGCTCCAGAGTAAAGGGAATACATCAAAACGAGAAATGTACCTGCTCTTGGACTCAGCAATTCCAAGGTAAAACTCAAGAGAGCATTAATTTGAAAAACAGTGTTTTCATTTGCTTGGGCTGTGGAGCGAAATGAGACATACCTTCCCTGTCCCTCTGAAACCATCCATCCATAAGTGCTAGGATTCTCATGAAAGGGAATCATTTGAGTGGCAACTGAGGAAAGAGCTCACATATGTGGTAAGTGGGGAGGAAATGGGGGCTGGACAGTGAGAGCTGGGACGATGACTCACAGGTTTGTGAGCTGATTCACCTGCCAGTCAAGCAAGACTGCCCAGCGCAAACCTTCCAAGGGAGAAGGAAAAAAATGTGTCATGAGCATTTGCCCATTTCATCCCAGGCTGAGTCACCCATGGTTTACTCTGATTCACTCGTGTCTTTTATCATCCTGGATATTCAAGGAAATCAAGGGTCTTTTGTCCAGCTAGAAGTCAGAAATCTTTTTGCAGTCGTCTTATTCTTTATTTTCATTCAATGGGTCACTCTCATGTTCATGAGTCACTGTGTCTCAGGCTGGCTTTCTGCCCTCATCTGGCTCTTCCTCAGCCAGAGTGGCCCCGACTCCCCCTCACTCATCGCACTCCTGATGGGCCCTGCTGGTGCTGTGGGAGCAAAGCAGGGGTTCTCCCTCCCGCTCTTACCTGAGCATACCTTGCCCAGCTCGCTCTCCCTGTCGGTGAGGTGACTCACTCACATTTACTCTTGGTGGAGGATTTGGAACTCCATAATTTTGTAACATCCATTTCAACTTGTTGTCTTCCATAATTTTTATGTCACCCAATAATTGAGTGAAAAACATAGGAAATGTGTCATCCTGGGTGTAATTTCAGTTCAGGGGAAAAAACAATCAGTCTTCTTTAATCTGATAAAAGACACTAAAATCTCACTGGGAATAGATAAATAATATGTGATGGAATATCACCCAGCTGTGAAAATAAATGAATTACGGATACATGAAATAAAATGGATAAATCTTAGAAACAATGTTGAGTGAAAAAAATCAAGTCCCAGAATCTAAATATGTATATATATAAAAATATGGCAATTTTATAAAGACAAACTCTAGCTAAATGAATAAGATAGAAGGATATTTTAATAATTCATATAAAACGCTGTGTGTGTGTCTTAGTTTCCTTCAGCTGCTGTAACAAATTTCCACAAACTTGGTGGCTCAAAACAACAGATTATTATTCTGTCACAGTGCTGGAGGCCAGATGTCTGAACTCAGTTTCACTGGGCTAAAAGTCAGGATGTTGGCAGGGCTGTGCTTCCTCTCCAGCCCCCAGGGAAGAATCTGTTCCTTGCTGCTTCCAACTTCTTGTGGCTGCCAGCATTCCTTGGCCAGCCACACCACTTTAATGTCTGCCTCCATGGTCACACTGCCTTCTCATCCGTACTCAAATCTCCCTCCCTCCATTTCATTAGGACATTTGTGATTGTATTTGGGGCCCGATTGGATAATCCAGGTAATCTCCATATCTCAAGCGCCTTAAAATTTAATCACATCTGCAAAGTCTTTGCCATTTAAGGTAACATTCACAGGTTCCAGGCATTAGGATGTGCACATCTTGGGAGTCCATTATTCAGCCTACTACTATATCTATATATGTGTGTGTATATACACACTCAGACACTTTTTTTTTCCTGGAATGATAAATACTGAGTTCAGGATCAGTGGTGTTGGAACAGGCTTGTATAGACTTGCAAGAGCTGGCTCCATGCATCTCTTCCCAGCTCCACACTTCGTTACCTCAGGTTCATAGCTTGAAATCAGTCACATGGGAGTATTTATACTATGAAAATTGACAACAACTGCAAATCAGAGCTTTTCCCCCAGAGACCTGGTTTACATTGTCAAGAGTATGGTTACCCTCTTGGTGGGAGAGGCAGAAGGGTGGAATTGGGTTTGTTAATGTTATAATTTTTAAATTGGGTTATGTGCTAATAGGTGATTTATTTATTTATTTAATTTATTGTGACAGAGTCTTGCCCTGTCACCCAGGCTAGAGTGCAGTGGCAACATCATAGTTCACAGCAACCTTAAACCCATGGGCTCAAGTGATCCTCCAATCTCAGCCTCCCAAGTAGCTGGTACTACACGTGTGAGCCACTACACTCAGCCTGATGTATTATTATGCTTTGAATGTACATAGATTTTATAAACACGCATAATACTGATTTTTTTAAGGGAACATAAAGGGAAGGCAGCAGGAAGTTTCTGATCTTGCAAAAAAGAAATGAAATAATATCAAATGCCGGTGAGGATGAAGTGATAGTGGGTCGTTCATACATTGCTAGTGGGAATGTAAAATGGCACAGCCACTTTGGAAAATAGTATGGCAGTTTTTTACACAACTAAACATACTCTTACTATACATCCCAGCAAAGGCACTCCTGGGAATTTATCCCAGAGAAATGAAAACTTACATCCACAGAAAATTTGAATACAATGTCCATTGCAGATTTACTTGTAAAAGGCAAAAACTGAAAACAACTCAAATGTCCTTCAATCAGTGAATGGTTAAATAAGTTAGCCTGCTTAATTATTGATACACACAAAAACTTGGATGGACCTCAAAGACATTATGCTGAATGAAAAAAGCTAATCAATCATAAAAGATCATATACTGTATGAATCTATATTACAGTCTCAAAATGAGAAAATTATAGATGGAAAGCAGATTAGTTGTTACCAGGGATTAGGGATGGTGGGGGGGTGGGGGGAAGGGATAGTGGGTGTGACTATAAAGGAGTGGTATAAGGGAGATCTTTGTGGTGACGGAATATTCTGAATATTGATCTTGGTGGTGGTTTCACGAATCTGTGTGTGACAGAATAGAACTATATGCATGCATTGTATCAACAACATTTTCAGGGTTCTGATACTATCTATAGTTAAGTAAAATGTAACCATTGGGGGTTACATGGGACCTCTCTAAACTATCTTTGCAACTTCCTGTGAACCTATAATGGAATCCATAAAAATACTAGATAAAGGTAAAAAAATTAAAGCTTTTGAAAGAGAAAAAAAAAGTAAAAATAAAAAGCTATGATTGCTTTCGTACCTTTCCCCACTAACTCAGCATGAAACATGACTTCTGTGCCAACATCTTCTTTTGTTTTTCCCAAATCACCCTTCATAATAGGGTAAGTTGCAAATCGGAGCACCCACAGTTGTTCAGCGCCATCACCATGCACCTAGTCTCCCTGAGTAAGGTATTTCTTCAGAGGGCCACACCTAGGATGCCTTTCACTCTTTCTTCCTCGCTGTCTGCCTTGTTTATGTCTGGCTGCCTCACCATTGGACCTTATTTGGAACAAGCTTCCCTTAATCTTCCCATTACAATCTGTTCCTTGATATAGAGAGCAAACACACTGTTTCTTCCTTATCCTGACCTGCTGGAACTTTCCTCCTCTGCACCCTGCTTTTAAATCTCTGTTCAAACCTGCCTTGCTGCCCTTTATCACAGACACTAACCACTGAGCAGAAGTTTAAAAATATTTTCTGACAAAAGCAGCCCATTGAACTTGACGTTTTCTCTCTCTTTTATTATCGTATTTGGACTTTCCCTAGCCAGCTGGCTGATAATAAGTCTTTGTTTCTCTTCTCTTCTCTTCCACTAAGTCAGTTACAGCCTCAATAATAATACCCCCTGAACAGGCCAGGAAATTCCAGCTTTGATGAACCAGTGGGCAGAGTTAATGGGGGAAGGGCTTACTGACCGGGGACATTTGGCTTATAACAGAATTACAGCATCTGAGCGGAGGGGACCTTGCAGCCCTGCATACCACACTGGGATGGTGCCTGGGACCAGGGCAATTAATTTCAGGCTACGACCACACTGCCCACCATTCCTACTGGGAACTAATGCTTAGTGATGAGGTTTCCACTTCCTGCCTGTGAGTTGCCATTCTTCTCATAAATTAATTAAAAAATTTTTTATCTGTATGCACAAAAGTAAAGTCAAATTATATTTCAAGGCTTGTGAAGGAGGACCGTTTTCCTCCACTTTAGACTTCATTCCTATGCCCCAGAGGCAACAGCTTTGAACTCCTCCAGCTGCTTCTCCTGTTATTTGCCATGCTTAACACCGCTGTTGCAGACATAGCAATTTTAGACATTATCTCTTTTTTCTTTTTTCTTTTCTTTTCTTTTCTTTTTTTTTTTTTTTTTTTTTTTGAGACAGAGTCTCACTCTCTTGCCTGGGCTAGAGTGTCGTGGCGTCAGCCTCGCTTACAGCAACCTCAGACTCCTGGGCTCAAGTGATCCTCCTGCCTCAGCCTCCTGAGTAGCTGGGACTACAGGCATGTGCCACCATGCCTGGCTAATTTTTTCTATATATTTTTAGTTGTCCATATAATTTCTTTCTATTTTATTTTTAGTAGAGACAGGGGTCTCACTCTTGCCCAGGCTGGTCTGGAACTCCTGGCCTCAAGTGTTCTTCCTGCCTTGGCCTC
>CM052439.1:129166660-129189520 GCA_028533085.1 Varecia variegata
GCTGGCCAACTAAAATATATATAGAAAAAATTAGCCGGGCATGGTGGCGCATGCCTGTAGTCCCAGCTACTTGGGAGGCTGAGGCAGTAGGATCACTTAAGCCCAGGAGTTTGAGGTTGCTGTGAGCTAGGCTGACGCCACGGCACTCACTCTAGCCCGGGCAACAGAGTGAGACTCTGTCTCAAAAAAAAAAAAAAAGTAAAAAAAAATCACACACAGCACTTTTCACACATGACAGTAGGTCAACAAGCTGAATTCACCACAATAATCTAGTAGCTACAGGAGAACAGTTTGGCATTCTCCTGATAATGGTAGATATATATGTATATATATAATTTTAAATATATGGCATATGTATTTATATATACACATGTATATGTAATTTTACAGATGAGGAAAGTAAGGCCCAGAAAGGTAAAGTAACTTATCAACATTTCACAGCTAGTAAACAGGAGAAATAGAATTGAAATATGGGTTCTGCTATACAGCTGCTGCAACTAATGTATACTCCAAAGAATTGAGGATGAACACTCTAGAAATACCATTTTTTTTTTTTTTTTTTGAGACAGAGTCTCACTTTGTTGCCCGGGCTAGAGTGCCATGGCGTCAGCCTAGCTCACAGCAACCTCAAACTCCTGGGCTCAAGCAATCTTCCTGCCTCAGCCTCCCGAGTAGCTGGGACTATAGGCATGTGCCACCATGCCCGGCTAATTTTATATATATATATATATTTTTTTAGTTGCCTGGCTAATTTCTTTCTATTTTTAGTAGAGACGAGGTCTCCCTCTTGCTCAGGCTGGTCTCGAACTCCTGAGCTCAAATGATCCATCCGCCTCTACCTCCCAGAGTGCTAGGATGACAAGTGTGAGCCACCGCGCCCGGCCTAGAAATACCGTATTTTGATCTGTGACCCCCCCAAGGAAAATTGCTGTAATACATCAATTGTTTTCTAAGGAAATCAACCTCAAAAGTAGGGCATACACCTTAAAGTGATATTACTTAGTGATATTACTGATTTCCTTAATAACCTGCCATAGGTCTATAATCTCTAAGTTTCTTAATATTTCTTGAATTTATTTGTATATACCTAAACTGTCTCTGAAATTTCAGTGGGTATCCACCCATTTCTAGTATTGTGGATACAGAGGTGCATGTTCTTTCCCCATCCATACTCTCAGGATTTCATAAAATTTGTTAATATTTTCTTTAATTGAGAATAATCGATTTCTCAGTCTGTCTGAATCTGTCCTCATCAGCAAGCCTCCTGATTGCAGAAGTTGACTCCGAACATTTTGCAGATGAAAGAAAAGATAAAACCTGCCCTACCTGGCTTCTTGCACAGGCCTCCCCTTGCTGACCCCTCCTTCCCCCACCAGCCTTTAGGACACCTGCCCCTCCCTCTCTTTCAGCTCAAGAAGCGACAATCAGTTTCTTTCTTGCCCTTCAGTAGTTCACACTGTTAAAGGCCAAAATGTCCCCTACTTTTCTTTCTGTTGGGTGTTAATATTTTAAATCTAGAAAGCCATTATATTACGGAAAAATTCTGAGCAGAATCAAGCAAAGGATGTGGCAGAATGAGAAAATGGCCACTTTCTTTGGCAATCAGCAGGCTGTGGACGTAAGTACGTGGGCGTCAGAACACCTGCAGGTTCCTGGGCCCACAAGCCCTCCGTGAGGCTCTCTGGAGTGGAGTCCGGATGTATGCGGTTTAACTGATTCCTCGGGGTGATTCCAACGCAAGTGGTCAGAAACACTGCAAAGGTGTCATGTGATCAGTCAAACCAGTCTCTTGGAAAGAGGCAGGACAGCTGATCTAAAGCGAATGTTATTCACAACCTCCCACTTGTGGTAGAAAATCCTACTTAAAACCGTGAGTAATCTTAGAGGTTCTTATTCTTCTGAAGAGTCTAAAACAAGAAACCAAACCAACAAACCCATCTAGTCAAATACATGCTGCCTGAAAGAAGAGCAATAGCTGTTCTAGCTTCTTGTCCGTGATTTGAAGGAAGCATTTTAAGTGCTTCTCCATGAAGCAGTAGAAAGAAAAGATGATATGATTAGAGATCTGTTAGCTCTACCTCCAGAAAACAAATAGAAAACCCTTGGTTTTTGTCCTGAGAAATGCTTAAACGTCCACATGCACAATCAGATAATCCCTAAAATGCCTTTCCCCTGGTCTAACTCAATTCAGATAACTGTGTTTGTCTGTGAGAAACCCTCAGAGAAAACAGGCCAAATGATCTCATGCCTGGATTTTGCAAAACAATATGTGCACAAGACCAGAATTTATACCATCATCGAATATGTGCCATTCCCAAATCCAGCCCTGAGATGTTCTTCAGCAACGTGGTTTCTTTGCCACGTCTGAGTCACTTCCTGGGCCTGGATCCAGGGCAGCCTGCAGACCCCTGGCTACCACACAGCCCACATGAGGAAGCAGTTCGGTACTATTTCTAGGAATGGCATCTTTTAAAATTATTTTACACTTATCTCACCCATTTTGCTATCCCAGATGGTTTTAAAGGGGAGTTAGCATGGCCAAAAGTGATGTGGGTGTGTTTTTTTTTTTCTCTCAAAATAATTACATTTTCTGTTCTGCCCAACCGAGAGAAAAATCAAAGGTATGTAGTAGTGAAAATGCCTGATAGTCACTGGAGATGAACTAGTCCTTTGGGGAAAAATTCTGGAGATCTGTTTGCTGCCCTGGCGGATTAGCTGTCTTTGCACCTCTGCTTGGAAGGCAAGGGTGGGGGGTGGACTCAGGTTCTACCTTTTCTTTTCCAAGGAGGTCAGAGAAGCTGGAAAACTTGTTCTGGACTGAACTCTCACTTCTGACCACAAACAATTGCTAGTGTAGGTTGAGTATCTGAAAAGTTTTGGACCAGTGTTTTGAATTTTAGAACTTTTTTTGGATTTTGGAATATTTGCATATACCTAATGACATATCTTAGAGATAGGACCCAAGTCTAAGCACAAAATTCATTTATGTTTCATATACATCTTATACACATAGACCGAAGTATTTATTAAGTATTTAAGTATTTATTATTTATTTATTTATTATTTATATATTTATGCAATATTCTTAATAATTTTGTGCATGAACCATCAGAAAAGCAAAGTATCATGTTGGCACTCAAAAAGTTTTGGATTTTAGAGCTTTTCGGATTTTCAGAATTGGGGTGCTGAACCTGTAACACTTCTTGGTGTTTGCACGTATCAGACTAAGTCTTTGTGATTAAAAAGCTTTGACACCATTTTCCTGGTTGTCACTTCCAGAAGGGCCGCCCTCTACATGGTATATGTGATCTCTTATTGGGGGAGGGGTGGGGAGAGGTGCTGTGTGCTCTGCCTCAGGAGAGGAGGCTGCAGTTGCCAGACGTACTCTGCACAGCGTCCTGGAGGCAGGACACCTGGGGTCCCTGCAGGGAGGCACATCCAACCTGGGGACTGCAGGAGGATACCTCTGGGCCCACACTAACCCATATGCTGCCTGCTCCAAGTACCTCTTTTGGTTTGTTATAAGATCTCAAATCCCACCCATGGAAAGGCATTTGAGTTGGTAGACCTCCTCTTTACGAGGTCAGAGAAGAATGAGTTGGGCCCTAGAATGCTCTTCCTGGAGCTCTGTTCTCTTACTAACCCTGGTCCTGTAACGATCAGGTAACACTTCCTGCAGCAAACATTTTCATTCTGGATCACTGGCCCTTCCATGAGCCCTCATAGCTTAGTGCTGCGTGGTCACTGCCGGTTGTGGTGAGTATTCTCTACCGGCCTCCCTGGAGGGAGGAACTGTGTACGGCACATTCATCATCAGTTTCCACTGGGCCTGATGCCTAGTTTACTCCATAAATATTTGTTGAATGAGCCTCAGTATCTTCAGCTATAAAATGATAAAGTCATTCAACTATAAAATGACGATGGTAATGACGCCTTGCTCAGGGTGTTTGTGAGCCGGAGATGAGATAATCCTCATCAAAATGTTGGTAAACTGTAAAATTCTGCACAAATGGAAGTCATTAGAGTAACTTGCCAGAGGTAAGAGAGGAGTCCCGGAAAGGGACACACAGACCTCACCCACTCTGAACGTTCTCCTGGGGCCAGTTCTAAGCGACTGTACTTCGAACTGCACACAGAACTACACCCAAAAAGGACTTTGTTCTAGCTCTATATCAAGATCCTTTGCCTTGTGTAAATCTGAAAGAACTTAACTCCAAAGGTGTTGCCAGAGCTTGCCATTTTATAGAACGAATGGCTAGAGACTGGAATATTAGATACTAATTCTCACAGAATCTGTTTGACAAGTAGTTTGGTGGATAACTGCATTCATTATCAAGGTTAGGAGTCTGAGATGATAAGCAAGGATTTGCTCATTACCTATATAGACCATAGCAGAGTGGGAGACTGTAGTGAATTATAGAAGGGACGCCAAATCACTCCTCTCCCTGGAGAACCTGCCTCTCCTCCGGCCTTGTCTGTCCCCAGCTATTTGGACAGGGCTGGCAAGCTACAGTTCAGCCTTCTTACCTCACAGAAGTAATGCCACCATGGGGCCATGCCACGAGGATTGTCAAGAGTTTGGACAGACACTGAGAACAAGTCTGCCTTGGAAGCATGAACAGGGGGCCACGCTGAGCCAGGCGTGAAGAACCAGTGCACATCACAGCAAGGAAAGCCAGGCCATGGAAGGACATGGCGGGGCGCCTCCTCCCCCACCTGCCATGTCACCTGGCCCTGGCTGTGTGCCAAGGCCAACCCTCAGAAAGGATATTTCATGTAAAGTGTATCTGAAATGGGAATAGAGACGATTAGAAAGTAGCACATTTGTTTTTAAATAAGACAGAAAAAGGTAAATAGAAAAGGTAACAGTGTTATTTATGGTGAACTCTGGAACATGCAGCAATGAACCAATAGAGATTTTTGTGGTAGTTCTGGAGGGACTTTCCGGGCTGGCTCAAGTTCTTTAGAGATTGATAATGCTGGTGTCATATTATATTCGGTAAGTTTATGCAAAAATAAATTATCTGAGGTAAAATTCACTGTTCTGTAAATGGTGGAAAATAGAGATTAAAAAAAGACTCATGTGCAGATTAAAACTGAGGAGGTGATAGCCTCTTTGGCCACTGTCTGGAGTTGGTGGGGAAATGGTGGTGGTGATGGTGTTGGCTATGACCAACGGTTCACCAATCACAGCTTTCTACGTTGTAATCATAATTGGGTTGTGCCTGTTTGGAGGTAGTATTTCTCCTTGAGAGAAGGAAGGATTCATAGGGAAGCTGGATCCCTCTCACAATGTAAACACAGAACACCATGCTGTTCTTGTAAGTCCTGGACATATATTTACATTCAAGAGTTCCCAAAGACCTCTCTCTACTCTGTGGTTACATTTTTATTATTTTTTTCAAATAGAGCATCAAAGGTCCTCCTTTATTAGTTAAAAAGCTCCTGGAACTCTAATTCTTACTCATGGTTCTTTTCCTTTATTTTTCTTAATCTTTTTTTTTTTTAAACAGGGCAGAGAGATTTTAATCAGGAACAAAGATAACCCCCAAGTGGATTTATTTTATTTATTTATTTTTTGAGACAGCATCTTGCTCTGTCACCCTGGCTAGAGTGCAGTGGCGTCATCATGGCTCACTGCAATCTCAAACTCCTGGGCTCAAGCGATCCTCCTGCCTCAGCCTCCCAAGTAGCTGGAACTACAGGTGCACCACCACACCTGGCTGATTTTTCTATTTTTTTGTAGAGATGGGTCTCACTTTTGCTGGCTGGTCTTGAACTCCTGATCTCAAACAATCCTTCCACTTCAGCCTCCCAGAGTATTAGGATTACAGGCGTGAGCCACCACACCCAGCTGGCTTTACTTTTGAAAGAAGAAACATTTGTAGAGTACAAACGTTCTCTTTTTTTTAAATGTTTAATATGTTATTTTATTACTTCAATAGATTCAGGAGATTCTGTGGGTTTTTTTTTTGTTTGTTTGTTTGTCTAGGAAAATCTTTATTTCTCTTCATGTTTGAAGGATATTTTTATAGGATATAAAATTCCAGCGTTAAGGTTTTTTTCCTTCAGCACTTGGAATATGTCACGCCACTCTCTCCTGGCCTGTAAGGTTTCCACTGAGAAGTCTGCTGCCAGACCTACTGGAGCTCCCTCATATATAGATATGTGTGTGTGTATATATATATTTTCTTCTCTTATGACCTTTTCTTTATGCATGACCTTTAGGAGTTTTGATTATTAAATGCCTTGAGATAGTCTTGTTTGGATTAAATCTGCTTGGTGTTCTATGACCTTCTTGTACCTGAATATTGATATCTTTCTGGGGTTTTGGAAAGTTCTCTGTTATTATTTCTTTGAAACTTTCTACCCCAATCTCTCTCTCTACCTCATCTTTAAGGCAAATAACTCTTAGATTTGCCCTTTTGAGGCTATTTTCTAGATCTTGTAGGCATGCTTCATTCTTTTTTATTCTTTTTTCTCTTCTGACTGTGCATTTTCAAATAGCCTGTCATCAAGCTCACTAATTCTTTCTTCTGCTTGGTCAATTCTGCTGTTGAGAGACTCTAATGAATTTCTTAGTTTGTCAATTGAATTCTTCAGCTCCAGAATTTCTGCTTGATTTTTTTAATCATTTCAATTTCTTTGTTGATTTTTTCTGACAGGTTTCTGAACTCCTTCTTTGTATTATCTTTAAATTCATTGAGCTTCTATAGCACAGCTATTTGGAATTCTTTGTCTGAAAGGTCCCATATCTCCATCACTCCAGGATTGGTCACTGGTACCTTATTTGGTTCATTTGGTGATTTCATATTTTCCTGGATGTTCTTGATGCTTGTGGATATTCATGACTGTCTGGGCATTGAAGAGTTAGGTGTTTATTTTAATCTTCATAGTCTGGGCTTGTTTGAACCCATTATTTTTGAGAAGACTTTCTAGATATTCAAAGGAAATTGAGTATCGTGGTCTAAGTCTTTGGTCACTGTAGCCGTATCAACACTGGGGATGCCCCAAGCCCAGTAATGCTGTGATTCTTGCAGACTCATAGTTGTACTGCCTTGGTGGCCTCTGATAAGATACGAGAGAATTCCTTGGATTACCAGGCAAAGTCTCTCACTCTCTGTGCTGGGCTGCTGGAGTTGGGGGAGGAGTGACATGGGTACTCCCTCATGGCCACCAGTGCCAGGTCAGTCTCACCCAAAGTCCATGGTGACTGTTGCCTGGCTACCTCTGATGTTTATTCAAAGCCCAAAGGCTCTTTAGTCAGCAGGTGGCGAATCCTGCCAGGACTGGGTCCTTCCCTTCAGGGCAGCATGTTTCCTCCTGGCCCAGGATGGGTCCAGAAATGCTGTTCAGAAAGAAAAGCCTGGATTCAGGGGCTTCAGGAGTCTGCTTGGTACTTTATTTTACTGTGGCTGAACTGGTTCCCAAGTTGCAAAACAAAGTCCTCTGTGTTCTTCCCTTTCCTTCTCCCAGGTGAAGGAAGACTCTCCCTGAGCCACAGTGCCTGGAGTTGGGGGAGAGGTAACATAGGCACTGGCTTGGCTGCTGGTGTCTCACTAGGTCTCACATACAGCCAAGTCCATTGGCTCTGAGCGAGCACAGCTGCAGGGATTGCCCAAGGACTGCAGCTCTTGTGGCCTGTCTTAAAAATTCAGTCCAGGCCCCAGGCTGCTTTTTTATCATCTGGTGGTAGGGATAGCGGGAACTCGGGTTTTGGAGTGGAGGATTTCCCTCTGGTCAGGCTGGTCTAAATGTTCCCACCATGGGCACCAGCAGTATTCTGCCCTGTGCTGTGTTCCCCTGTGCCAGAGTGGCCCCAAGTTTCAATGTAAAGCCCCATAATCACTTTGCTGTCCCTTCCCCGGGCACACAGATTCTCTCTCCACTCCATGCATGATGGCCCGGCACTGCTGGGTGGGGGGAGGGGTGGCATAGGCAATGCAAGACTGTCTTTTCTGCCCTCTTCAGTGCCTCTTTCCTGGATATAGTGTTAAAACCAGGTAGTATGATCGCTCACCTGATTTTTGGTTCTTCTGAAGGTACTTGTCTGCGTGGATAGTTGTTGAATTTGGTGTCTGTGCAGCGGAACGATTGAAGGAGGTTTCTATGTGGCCATCTTGCTCCTCTCCCTCCCAGTGCGGTTTTTTTTGTTGTTGTTATTACATGGCTTTTTTTTTTGCTTCTTTTTTCCAAGTATCATGTTGCTTTATACTTTTGCTTTTTTAAAAAAAACCACAAACTTCCTTTTAGATTTTTTCCATTTTTTTCAGCTTATCTTCTGAAACTTGCAACCAGGGAGAAAGAAGGTAATCTCATCCTTGCTCATGCATGTGTCTTGCTTACTTTTTGGCACAATCATGAGGCCATTGTGGTATTTCAGGCCCACCACATCTTACAGCAATCATGTGAAAAGTTAAAAAGAACTGTAACCCCAAGGCTATTTGCAAAGCATTCATTCTGTACATACAAAGTTTAAGTGTTTGAATGTCAGCTTATCTCAGATTCCCATTGGAGTTCATTTAAATGATGCATATACTCAATTTTTTGTTTTAATCTTGTGCAGGCTGAACTCAAGATCTGCCTGAATGAACATTTCTGGTTCGTTTACAAGTTTACACCATTCCTAGTGATCACTCCTCATAGCTCTTCACTGTGATCCAAGGTTCTTCTCTACTTGCCAAACTGTATATTATGTGGGGAGATTGGTGGTGCTGGTGGTTTTCTTTTTGGCTACTTTCTTACTTTCAAAAATAAAAAGTAAGCTATGCAATACTCTCGGGCAGTAGGTAATCAAATCCATCCATCTTTTCTTTCACCAAATGCTCATTGAGTGCCTACTGTGAGCCAAGCACTGTGCTTGATCCTGGGTATGGGGTGATGACAATCACAGACACATGACAACAGGAGCAGCTGCTCTCAGGGTGCTCAAGTCCAGCAAATGTATCATAAAGAGAGTTAATTATAGGGACAGGTGCAGCCTTTGGAGGTCCATTTAATACCATCTTAAAGAAGAGGTTTGCATTATTCAGAGATTTACATGGAAAACATTTTATTACATCTTTCTGAGGGTCATTCTTGATCTCATTATTAAAGACTATTTCCTTTTATTCTCAACAATGATGAAGACCTCTTGTTAACCATTCTCCTAACGAGAACTCGTGTGTATGTGTGTGTGTGTGTGTGTGTATGATTTTAGTAGATAGTTATCAAGCTGCCCTTTCTATTTTTCTGTTATACCACTTATGAAGGTCTTAGTCTTCAGGAGTTCTTATTGCGCTCATGGACTTCACTGAGCATCTAACTTGTCCCTAGAGAGCTTTCTTTTTTTCTTTTCTTTCTTTCTTTCTGTTTTTTTTTCCCCCCAAGACACAGTCTCACTCTGTTGCTCTTCTGTTGGGACTAGAGTGCAGTGGCATCACCACAACTCACTACAACCTCAAATTCCTGGCCTCAAGCACTCATCCTGCCTCAGCCTCCTGAGTAGCTAGGACTATAGGCATGCACCACAAAGCCCAACTAATTTTTTTTTTTTCGTAGCGACAGGATCTCACTATGCCCAGGCTAGTCTCAAACTCCTGGGCTCAAGTGATCGTCCCACCTCAGCCTCCCAAAGTGCAGGGATTATAGACATGACCCACCATACCCGATCCCTACGGGGCTTTCTTGATTCTAGAGAGGATAGAGCACTAGGATACATTCTGAATGATATTAGAAAAGATGTGAAAAAGAGATTTTTAATTTTCAAGTGGGAAACATTATGTTCTGTGAGTATAACATGCATTTTCTTTTGGATAATGCATGTGCTCATTTGGGCTACTAGGTTAAAGGAGGTAACAGGCCCTAAATCACAGATTTTTCGTTAGCAACTTCTAGAGCCCAAATTGTGCAAGGTTTTGTACCATAGCCAAAAGAAGTTTAATGCCTGACCTTATACAAATGAAAAGTGGCGTTACCTAAAGCAGTGCTATTGTTGTAGTCCTGTGTTACTAACAGCCTATCGCTGAGGGTGATGGCTGACTCTACACATTTAAGCACTTACTAGAAGCTGGAATCCTACACTGTTACAACTTAGCCCCCATGATCTGGTCGAACATTCCGTACCATGACTCTTTCAGGAAGCTTACGTATAACAAGCCTAGGGCATCTACCTTGTGACAGCCTTCAGGTCTTTGAAGGCAACAGCTGCTCTGCGAATCAAAAACCCCTATTTCCTCAAGATTTCCTTACATACAATGCTGGCTGCGTGCTTCCCAACCCAATTGGACAGTAGATCCTATATTTCTTCCTTTGCTGTGTCTCATATATCGGGTCCCTTCTTTCTTTCTGTCCAACAACTTTACCTACAATTCTATAAAAACTGCTTTTCCACAAATGTGATCGAATGGTCAAAACCTTGGGAAATGTAACAACACCAGACTCATTTTTGTGATTGTCTTTTGGAGGACATAGGAACAAAACAGCGAGTGTAATCACTGCCGATCATTCCGGGGCAGGATTCAACAGGGACATCTAGTTTTAGTTTCACCTGCAATTTGCAAAAGAGACTGAGACTAGCACTTTTGGACACAGAGGGAAGAGCTGATTCTAGGCAGAGCAAGCACCTGTTGTGGCAACACTTTCCTATCCTTCAGAACTTCCCTCCTCAACAACCATCAATGGCTCACCATTGCATAAAGTATAGAATCCAAACTTCTGAACTGCCTTTCAAGCCCGAATACGTAGCAGCCAAACTAGTCTATTTCTTGCCTATCCTCCTCCAAATACAAGCTTTGTGCTTTCCTGTCTTTCTTCTTTGGTTACACCTGTTTCTGTCATCTGAAATGCCCTCCTTCTTTTCTCTGCCTGGCCAAAACCAACAGTTCTCAACACTGAATATCTACCTCGGTCATCTGTCAAAAATGAAGAAGGAGAACAAGGCGGGAGTCAGGGGGGAGGAGAAGGAGAAACAGCATCTAGGTATCACTTCTCTAGGGGTATGACCCCAGCACATATATCTCTTTAAATGGGTTGAACCCCCCTGGCCTGTCTTTAATGCTCAATTCAAACCTTTTCTTGGAAGCCTTCCCTGACCACGCCAGTGGAGAACAGTCCTTCCCGGTTGCCATTACGAGTGTGTTCAATGGCACCCAACTCTCACAACCTTAAAGGGCCCTAAACCAACTCAGAAGCTTTCTGACAATGAAGCCAAGTCTTAAAATCTTCCATTCTTGGGCCACTAGCACAGCATCTTGCCACAGTAATCTTTGTAAATATTTACCAATTATTGGCTGCAGGCTGGAGGGGCAGGTGTGACCAAAAATGGATAATGTGGGGCATGCGATGGAGGAGAACCAGTGCTGGGAATCCAAGGCAGGACGTGAGAGCAACAATGAATTCTCTAACCCCTGAACTTCCACAAGCACAGCTAAGCTGCCGGAGGGCGGGGCAGAACTGGAAGGAGCTCAGTTCAGTCCAGGTGAGCTGAGAGTGCAGATCCCGGCAGTGGGGAGAGGTGGAGCCCGAGTAGGTGACAAGGCAGAGGGCCCCCGAGCTGCATTTCAGGGTTGGAGGCATACTTTCTTCTGAAGAGAGAGGCTGCCTTCTGGCCCAGGCAGACGACTTGAATCTGCAGGGTCCAAGGGTATTAAAGGAGAGGTCCTGGACCTGGCCAGAGTGCCAGAAGTGAGGTGAAGTTCAGGCAAGGAGCTGCTCCGAGATGGAGGTGTGTGAGGCATTGAGAGACAGAAGAGCAGGAGGCCTGCTCCAGAGACAGATGGACGTCTGCAGTCATGTTTTAATTTTAATCGTTCTGAGTTATTTGAGCACCAGACTTACACATTAACTGCCTCCCTTTGTTCCCTTTCCTAATTCCCAAGGCACTTTATGACAACGGGCTGTGCTTCAGGGAGAGGGCAGGCGTGGGGCCGACTGCCAGGGCCCCTGTGTGTTGACAAGTGAGGCCTGGCCTGAGTCACCCAGGAAAACTGCAAAGGAGCCTTCTGTTTGGAACTGCCTGGGGTGACTGTTTCATCACAAACCCTTCCATTTCTGTGATTTCACAAGTGATAGCTGTTTTTTAAGCAGAGGAACCAGATCTTTCTGGTAAAACATTCATTGAAACCTTCCCACCCTACCACAGCAGGAAAAGTCCTCTAGCCAGAACATTTGATTAGAAACAAATTAAGAAAACTCAGTCTGCTGGTCCAGGAGGCCTGTCTTGCCTTGATGGGTCTTGGGGTAATGGAGACTCCTGGAGGCCTCTCCAACTCAGCAGGCCCTGGGTTCTAAAAAGGAAAACATTCAAATGCCAGCACCTGTGCCTCCCTTTCTACCCTGAAAATCCCCCTTCCCCAAACCTCTCCTTTTAATTCCCTAACCACCTGCTCTGTGATGTTGAGCGTGGTGGGCTTATAAAGGGAGCCTAAGACATAACAGCTATTTCCTGTGTGCCCACTGTGAGTGAGCTCCGTAGCTGCTTTGCACAGAGCTCATTCAAATGTTAATCCTCACAACCCTGTGAGATGGGTATTATAATACCAGTTTTAGAGGGCAGAAAACCAAAGTGCTGAGAGGTTAAACGAGGCGTCCACAGACATTCCGGGCAAGTGGAACACCTGGGCTTCCAACCCAGGGCTGTCTGATTCTCAATAATAACAACAGCAGGTACTGAGCATTGATTGCATGGCAAGCATTGCTGTAAGCACTCAACACATACCCACTAACAACAATCCAACAAGGTAGGAAGAGTTGTTATCATTTTCCTCCTTTCACTGATGAGGAAACTGAGGTACAAAGAGATTAAACAACTTGTCTGAGCTCTGAGTATTGCATGGCATGGCTGGGTTTGAACCTGGACAAGTGGTCTAGATGCTCCACTACAGTGAGTCCCGTTCATCCTTACTCCCCGTGGCCTGCCTGGGCCTGCCTTCCCAAGCTGGCCGCAGAAGACATTACACAACAACGCAGCACACGTGGTGTGATAGAAAATTGAGGTGTTTCTTAACTGATTGTTGTAATTTTGGAGTCCTAACAGAGATGTATAGACACCATGAGGATTGGAATGTGCACTCTGGGTTGTATACTAGCAGGTACAGACACGGGCCTTGATTAGAGGAAGGAGATTTAAACTGGAGTAGACAAAATTTTTACTAACGTGAGGAAATTGTTAGGTTATGGTGTTAAGTGACAAAAAAAAGCTACAAGGCCATTTACAGTATGACCTCAATGATCTAAAAAGATACATAAAAATGATGGAATAAACTGTAGTTTTGTTAAAGGATTTTTAAATCTTTTACGTCAAGCAACAATAAAGAAAAATCTTTCTACTGATGTATGTTTTCGTCATTCAGTATAGTTCAGCAAAGGTTTTCTGAGCACCTCCTGTGCTGGTGACACAGGCATCCCAGCATTACCTTGGAGAAGTCTGCATTCTGGTGCTGCAGGCTGGCTGGGCTATGAAATCTTCTGTCTATCTCTGGCCCAGTCCTGGGAAAGCAGCCTTAACCCAGCCTGGCTTGGCAAACTTTTGCAGTAGGCAATGGTTTATGTTGTGTACTCTTCTACCATTTTGTTTCCACACCCAACCCCTATCACCCAGCCAAATTCCTGGCATATAGAAGGAAGCTTAATGTAGTCGTCCCTTGGAGTCCTTGGGGATTGGTTCCAGGAGCACTCCCCCAAGATACCAAAATCTATCATTCTCAATTCCTTTATATAAAATGGTATAGTATTTGCATATAACCTACACATATCCTCCCATATACTTTAAATCATCTCTAGATTACTGATAACACCTAATACAATGTAAATGCTACGTAAGTAGCTGTTATACAGTATTGTATAGGAAATAATGGCAAGAAAAAAGTCTGTACCTGTTCAGTACAGAGGCAACCATCCTTTTTTTTTTGAATATTTTTGATCTGGGGTTGTTTAAATCCATGGCTGCAAAATCCATGGATATGGAGGGCCAACTGTATTTATGGACTAAAAGTACATCTCTCCCTGGCACTCCACATAAAATGTTCTTTAAATCTGAATAACTCCATTGCTAATCATTAACTAATAACCTTGGGCATAATATTTGTCCTTTTTCATGTCTTCTTTATAGCAATTAAGTCAGTATTATACATCTATACAGAAGAAAGCTTTACTACTTTTTAATCTAATCCTTCCATTTTTGTCCTTTTGCAAGATAAACCAATGGATTTTAATATCATAGAACATGAAAAGCTAATTGACTTGGTTTCAGATTCCACATCACACCTAACCTCTAAAAAACTATCAGTTGTTGAATTTTGGTATAGTATCAAAAAAAGAATATCCACACACAATTATCTGGAAAGGGTATTAAAATCTTCTTTTTCCAACTATATACCTGTGTGAGGCTGGACTGTCTACACATACTTCAACCAAGCAACATTGCACCAGCTTTAATATAGAAGCAAATATGAGCATCTACCTCTTTTCTACTAAGTCATATATAAATGAGATTTTCAAAAATATAAAACAATGATTATTTTTTGGTTTTGGAAAATATGTTTTTTAATTGAGATAAAATTCTCATGACTTAAAATTCACAATTTTAACCATATTTTAAAATTTACGATTTCATTTACAAAGTTATGCAACCATCACCATTATCTAATTTCAGAACATTTTCATCATCCCAGAAAAGAAGGTCTATAACTCCATTTTTCCCTTCTCCCAGCCCCTGGGAACCACTTATCTGTTTTCTGTCTCTATAGATTTGCGTATGCTGGCATCTCATATAAATGGACTTGTATAATATGTGGCCTGTGTCTCTGGCTTCTTTCACTTAGTCTGACATTTTCAATATCCATCTATATTACAGCACTTCATTCTTTTCTGTGGCTTAATACTATTCCATTGTATGGATCTACCACATTTGGCTTAGACATGTGGTTTGTTTCTACTTTTTGAGTAATGAATAAAGCTGCTATGAACTTTCACGTACAAGTTTTTGTTTGAAAACTTGTTTTCAGTTCTCTTGGGTATATACCTATGAATGGAATTTTAGGCTCATGTTTTAACTTTGTGTTTAACTTTTTGAGAAAATGCCAAGCTGTTTCCCAAGCAAGTGTATCATTTTACATTCTCACCAGCCATGTATGAGGGTTCCAATTCTCCATATACTGATCAACACTTGTTATTCGCCATTTGTTTGTTTTTTATTATGGCCATTCTAGTGGTGTGAAGTCGTATCTCATTATGGATTTGATTTGTATTTTCCTAATGACTAATGATGTTGAGCATCTTTTCATGTGCTTATTGGCCATTCATATATCTTCTTGAAGAAATGTCTTCAGATTCTTTGCCGATTTTTAAAAACTGAGTTGTTTTGTTATTGAGTTATAAGAACTCTTTATATATTCTGGGCACTAGACCCTTATCAGATACATGATTTCCAAATATTTTCTCCTGTTCTTTGGGTTGTCTTTTCACTTTCTTAATAGTGTTTTGATGCACAAGTTTTTAATTTTGATGAAGTTTAAATTTATCTATTTGTCTTTTGTTTCTTGTGGTTTTGGTGTCATCTCCATGACCAAATCAAAGGTAATCAAGATTTACTCCCATGTTTTATTCTAAGAGTTTTATAGTTTTATCTTTAATATTTAGGTCTTTGTTCCATTTTGAGTTCATTGTTTTACATGGTGTGAGGTAAAGGTCCAAATTACCCTTGCACTTGAGAGGTTCCTATAAATTGATCATGAGATATTAACTAAAGAGCAAGACTTGGGTAAGTAGACACTTGGTCTCTGCCAGAACTTCCCTCTCAGCAAATCTATTTCATCATAAGTTCTCTGAAGATATAAATAAAATAAACCTGGAAATGAATCCTTTGAAACCATTTTCTTGGCATCTAGTTGCCATATAAAATATTTGGTTAGATTTATTTATTAGAAAAATGGTCTGTAATTAATTCATGGTCCCATCTAGGGGTTGGACAACAAAATGTGAGACAAGAAACTATTTGTTCATTCCACTCCATCATTGCCTGAAAGGGCCTGAGATGATAACTGAACCACCAAGGCTGCAGTCTGCACTTTGTAAAATGCTGGAAACTAATGCTAGTAATTTCTCTGAAGATTTATGAGATTTGGGCTTTTAAAAATATGATAAAACTGTGAATTCATTAAAATTCAACTTTTCTATATAAACAAGCATTATTAAGTGGCTTTATTTTGCATTATTGAAAAATGAGAGAAATTAATACTTTTTCTCAAAGCAATTTCATGAGCCTGTCCTTGAAGAATACAGTAAATGCACAGGTTAAAATGTTAGCAGGTTGCTGGCATTGCTACCTTCAGGCACTGGCAAATTTCCTCTACTTACAATATCATTAGGAGCCTGAAAGCTTTGGGAAGTGTTCTGGGCTGAGACAAAGAGAAGCTATGTTTCTGGATCACAGCCAATTTTAGACAAAGAATAAGAAGATTTAACAATTTGTTTTTTACGTTTGAATTGTTTCTCCTGAATTCTTTTTGTGTTATCAGTAAACATGGTAGTTGCTTTTTCTTTTGAGGTCTCTGAGGTTAAAATGCACTTTCAACAATTGTGTGTTTTTGAACAGGCATATTAATATATTGTCTTTCATCCTATGCTGAAGTGGCTACTTTCTATCAGGTCAATGAAAGTTCAGGTTTCCAAAGGAACTTTGCACTGATGGACTCCCACATTAGAAGACAGATTTTTTTTTAATGTAACTTTATTTTTAGGATATGTTTATCAATTATTTTTTCATGTTAATTTTGACCTCATCAGCAATCAATAAACGCATTAAGAGTTGCTCTAAATTTTCAATTTGACTTGAGAATCAATAATTCCATTAGGATTTGAGGGCCTTTTCTGGTTTACAAAGCTACGATGGTTTCTAAAGTAGTAGATTGAGCTACTTTTGAGTAGCTCAAAAGGAGTGAACACTTCTTTTCTGTTGTTATTCAGTTATTGAAGTATCTAATGCAATGATGCCCTCAGGAATACCAATCTAGACCACTGGTGCACTTCACATGTCTCTGTAGTAAATGACAATGATATTTGATTCACCCCAACCTGGAGAAACTTCTAAAGAGAGAGCCTTCCAGCCTCTATCAGAACCTGGATCATGCAGTCCCTGGGGAGAGTCTTTTCCCCAGCGTATTAGCTGATACTTTTCATTTAGCTGAAAAACATTCAGTAAGATTTATTAGCACCATCTAATGTTGGTGTAGTCTCAGTTTTTCAGACAGAAGTTCACCAAGGGAAGAATGGCTAGATCCAACTCCACAATCTGATGGCAAAGGAAAGGATTTGACACTGGTCTTTAAAGATCCAAGAGGGAAGCTCCAATTTTGCACACCCCATGGCCCATGGCCCTTTCCGCTCACATAAGGGATATGTTACGTGCACCATGCTCCCACCAGAATCTGGCCTCTTGTCCATGTTTGCTGACCCCATGGCTGGCACACCTTGCCATGCATCACCCAGCCTACAAACCTGGACATCATCCTTGAAATCTTTTCCCTTCACTGACCACCCCGTCAGTGCTGCAAGATCACTGCCACCTTTGATGTTGGTCCTATTCCCACTGTCCTGGAAGACAAGTCTTTCTATTCCTGATCTTGCTTCCATACAATCTGTCTCTTCACACAGCAGCCAGAGCCATCTTTCTGAAACAAAATCAGATCATTCATGGGATTTAAAATCCTCAATGGGGCCAGGCACAGTGCCTCATGCCATAATCCCAGCACTTGGGAAGCTGAGGCAGGAGGATCACTTGAGCCCAGGAGTTCGAGGCTGCAGTGAGCTATAATCACACCACTGCACTCCAGCCTAGGTGACAGAGCGAGACCCTATCTCAATCAATCAATCAATCAATAAAAAATTAGTAAATAAATAAACCCTCAATGGCTCCCCAGGCCCTCAGTTCAAACATCTTAATGTGACTCATAGGACCTTTGGTGGCCCAGCTAACATCCACCCTATCCACAAATTAATATTATCTCATCTCTTACTTTTCATCTCCATGTGTGCTTCAGCCATGCACTCTCTGATGCTTCAAGGCTTTTGTGCATTAAGTCTCCTTTGAGCAGACTAACTGCCTTCTACCTCTCTCACCTTGCTAACTCTTATTTACCCCCTGGAGAACCTTCTCTAACACCATTCCACTCCCACCACCCATTTCCAGTGTTGATGGGCTCCCCTGACACCTGCTCTTACCTTTAGCACAGAGCTTTTGCCTAGATCCTTCTCTCATCCTAGAAGCTGGGTGCTTCTAGTGGACTGGGACAGGCAAACTCTATAGCCCTAGGTGTAGCACAGTGCTTAGCTTTGTGTATTAAATGAATACTATGTATTACAGCTATTTATTTAATTCTGGTCCCACTAGCAATCAAAATGTGCATTGACCTTCACTGAACTGCATCCATTCCCTAGATTTTAAGCTCTTTGAGGATGGAAACCATGTCTAGTCACCTTTTGTATCTCTTTTACACACTCATTGTGGTTTTGATTTGCATTTCCCTGATGACTAATAGTGTTGAGCATCTTTTCATGTGCTTATTGGCCATTTGTATATCTTCTTGGAGAAGTACCTATTCATATTTTTCGATTAGGTTGTTTTTTATTGTTCTTTATATATTCTGGAAACAAGTCCTTTGTCAGATACATGTTTTGCAAATATCTTCACCCATTCTTTGGGTTATCTTTTCACTTTCTTGATAGTGTCCCTTTGTTACACAGAAGTTTTTACTTTCAAGGAAGTCCAACTTATATATATTTTCTTGTCATTTGTTCTTCCGGTGTCATATCTAAGAAATTATTGCCTAACCCAAAGTCATGAAGATTTACTCCTAGTGTTCTTCTAGGGAGTTTTATAGTTTTAGCTCTTACATGGAAGTCTATGATCCATTTTGAGCTAAATTTTGTTAATAGTATGAGGTAGGGGTTTATATTCATCCTTTTGCATGTGTATATCCAGTTGTATCAGTATCACTTATTGAAAAGACTGGTCTTTCCTCCTTTGAAATTTCTTGGCACCCTTGTTGGAAATCATTGACCATAAATGTGAGGGTTCATTTTTAGATTCTTAATTCTATTCCATTGATCTGCATGTCTATCTTTATGCCAGTACCACACTATTTAGACTCTCATATCATTTTTAAAAAGCAGTATAGGAAAGCTATGTAACTGGCAAGTTGGGAAGAATGATCTCCTTGAACTGGTAGAAAATTCTTTTTGTGAGAGAATGGATGTCAAGGGGAGGGAACAAGCATGTATTGAGCACCTATTTTACGTTAGGCATTGTAATAGATACTTGCACATACATTACAATAATAATAATCTAATAGAGCAATCTCATGTAGTAGGGAATGTTACCTTCATTTTAAGGTGAGAAAACTAAGATTTGGAGAAGTTAAATAACTTGCCTAAAATCATTTAGTAACTGGTGGTAGAAGTGTGATTTGTACACAGTCCCTAGGACTCCAAAGTCCATGATTTTTTCCTATCATGGAGATTTTCTTACTATATATCTAGGAAACACAAACACCTATGAAACATGTCTAAATGCAGTGGAGAGACTTGAATTCATTAATACTAAATATTTTTTCTCACAACACTCTAGAAAATTAAAGAGGCATTTATGACTATTTTGAGATAGTTGTCTAATAGCAAAATTTCACAGGGTATTTAAAGAAATCACTCGTCAACTATAAAACTAGTTTTACGCTTCATTTTAATTTCACAGCTTATGTTATTTATGTGACCTCAAAAGTGATTGAACATTATTTTTGTATAATTGGCATAGCACATGCTGTTCTGTGGAAGAAAGGCTAGAACTAATCTCAGCTGTGTTGATTGGCCTTGTTCTTAACTCTTGTTTTCATTGAAAACCTTCCCAAGGTTGTTCTGAAATGAACACAGGTCATAGTTGTCAAGTTAATTGTATGTGAAAGAGTAGAATTAAAATTGAGAAATATTTGCGACGTTAATGAAGAAATGGCATTATTTTTGCATAATTTGCTTAATACAAGGCTCTTTTCTTTTTTTAATTGAGGACACAGAGAGTACCCTCTCAGTCCCAGAGTTTGGGTCAAAGTTAAGGTAGATAATTCAGTTTTAGCTATGACAGAAACAGTCTAGACCATTCTGTCATGTCTTGTTAATTTCCATGCTCACCGCTTCTGTGGGGCAAGAGTCTAGTGCTTTCTCTGAGTGAAGATTCTGCACCTACAGGTTTAGATTGTCCAGTGTCTCTTACACGAGGATTCCCATGATTCCATTCCTTTTAGAAGTTAGTGCCAGGAAAAAGTTTGCCTAGCTGGAAGGACAACTATGATTCTTTTACCATGCCATGAGAACTATATCATTAATTGTATGTCATTCTTGGCTTTGGCTCTGGGAAGCCCAGAGCTAAGTTTAATGCTTGACTGTGGTAAACAGGACCTTGGCAAGAGAATCTCTTTACCTTCTGTTCTTTCTAGTAACAAGTCACCCAGGTCCATTTGGAAGTAGGCAGAATACATGCTATAATCAGTGATACTCAATATTTTAATTATCAGTAAAAAGTAATATATCTTTTAACTCTAGCATTAAATGAAAATAGAATGCCCAAACCAGCAATTGCTAGTTTTCCCGATATACATTTTTGTGCTTCTTGTTTCCAGGAAAAGTACTGGAATAGAAAGGTAAAAAAGCAAATAAAATAATGATTCCTTGCAGGCAAGGTTTTCAGATTGGAAATTAGAGTTTTCAGTCTGGACCAGATTAAGGACAAGAATCCTCTCCACAATGCAAAAAAAAAAAAAAAAAGCAGTAGTTTTTTTCAAGTTCTCATTTTAAGCATTGCTATTGAAATATGCTGAGTATTTTCCAAATTTCATTGTAGGTACCAGTGAGAGTACTAGTGAAACCTTACCTCTTAGAGGTTTTGAGAGCAACACATAATTCGTAATAGAAAAGATAAAGCTCTTGAAAACACAAGTCACAGACCAGATGCACAGCATTGCTGTTATAAACGGCCAAAGCGTGCTTTCTCTGGGTGGTTTTATACCTGTCATGAACACTGGAAGACAGCTAATCTCCCAAGCTTCTTTGTATTTTATACCTCTTCTGGAAAAGGTTTGTAGTCCAGGAAAATGTCTACAGGTGAAGATTCAGAGTGAATAAAGATTCCTTTAATTGAATTTGCCTGTTACAAGTTATTGAGCAGTGAAGAATGTTGCAGAATTTGCATGCAACTAATAAAGACATTTTGCAGTAAAAAAGAGTCTCACTGTATGGAAACTTCCACCTCACTTCAAGGATCAGCTCAATTGGATGAGGGCCAGATGGATCTGTTTATGGTGGTGGTGACATAAGAGCAGGAAATGAATGGAGTACCTTCTTAGATTGAGTTTTACCAGAGTCATGTGGAGTCTAGTTTTGGAACTAGAGTCAGGAAAGCAGACTACTTCTTTAGGAAAATTCAGTAGGCAAATTAAAACTACGGCTTCATGTATAGGAGAAAGAGAGGCCAGAAGGTAAAAACTGTGGCTGGAACATAAAAGTGGCCAACAGGCATCAGTTTTTATAGGAAGAGCATGAGTACCCAAAGTTCTGTGCACTTATTTCTTTTATGACTTAGCCATAGTGAGTATTCTGAGGGCCGTGTTTTTCTTTGGCTGGACTGGAATGTGGATTGTGTCTTTAACAGATCCGTGAGGGAAAAAGGAGTCTTTTCTACAGATCATTGAGATTTTCTTTATCAAGAGCCCTGACTTGGTACTATTGCCCTACATGCCTATTTGCACCTGTCATATTTGTTCTAAGTGATGTTTCTCTATTCTCATTTAACAGACAGCCAAGCACCTTGGTAGAATGGGATTTCAGTAAAAATAAGGAATTGTGTGTGTGTGTGTGTGTGTGTGTGTTTACAGGCTTCATTTTTGTCCTTGACTTAAAAACTGACCATTGGCAGCAGAAATTAGTAAGATATGACATTTCTAAGTCCAATGGAGACTTTGGCCAGGCCATTTGATGTGACCAAAAAGGTAGCTTCTGTCTCACATAGGTCAGAGTACTGATTTTAATCAGTAGAGCCCTTCAAGTGTTTGTGCTCAAAATTGCCCTTTTCCAACCCTTATTTGTAGAGGAAAATGGATTCTTTGAATTTCAGATGAGTTTCTTAATAAAATTACATCCGTGGAACAAAAAAAGCAGAATGAATCATTTTTAAGTCAGTGATGTTTCACAAGCCCCTGTGAGTGAAATGCAATTCTACTAGTTTCCTTGAAGAGATTCGTCATTCAAATCATCTAGTTTTTTCTGACATCTTCAAAAGACATCGATTTCCAAGTTTGCATCTAGCGGTGAAATTCTATGATCATGTGCAGTTTTAGGAAATATCAGTCTTTCAAAGTGGGGGGTGGTGGATTTGGGGAGTAGGTTTTATGAAGATGAATAAGCAAATTTAAACTTAACCAATATTCAGTACGCTGACAATCATGAAAACATATCAATGCTTTCCTGTTATCAATGCATATTTTATTTGAATTCCAAGCAGATTCTTACTCAGAAAGAATAGGATACAAAGTGTTCACAAGTGAAAAATATCTAGCCCTATTGAAACAAAGTACTCTAGGTGGGGTATAATGTCCAGACATTCAGAGAACAGAGTGATTTGCACAGGCAAGTAAGTTCAGAATCATACATTTTAGCCAGGCACCTCTGTAATTTTACCTTATGACCTATCCAAGTGGCTCATAATCATTTTCTTCTAAGGCCTCCTTGTCATTTGAACAAACTGTGCAGACACCCTTTAATTTCTTATAATTTCCTCCTCACTTATGCTTCACAGTGATGTTTCTTGAAAATTTGGCTGAAGCACATGATAGAAGCAGC
>CM052439.1:129190020-129226342 GCA_028533085.1 Varecia variegata
AAATTATTTCACTTGCAGTGAAAACAGCAGTTTTTTTCTAGAAGTGAGACTTCTCAGCCTTAGGAAAAGAAGGAATCGAGAGTAGGATCTGATCATCCACTTGTAAAAGCTAGATGTGTCAAGGGAAGAGTCTTGTCTGACACTTGAAATACTTGGCTCTCTTGCTGTAGAAGGTCTAAATAAAAGAGAAAAGAGTGAATACTTGGTTCCTCACGCAATTTCAAGACTTTTTTCTCTAATTACTTTAATATATGTTTGGAGTCTAGGAGGTTTGACAAGATATAATGCAATCAGCGTGCTGATGGGAGTTGTTGGGCTAGAGTCAAGGTTGTGCTGGGAAGTACCTGAGGCTGGGTGGGGTCTTGGGTGCTGAGCTGAGGACTCAGCTGAACGTCATCTCGAAAGCTGTGTGGAGGGTGGAGCATTTATAGCAGGTGAATGCTGTGATCATATTGTGCTTTAGAAAGAGCCACAAGGAGGGGAGGCGACAAGGTGAGCTGGAAGGCTAGTGCAGTTAGCACAGGAATCCTGGCAGGACTGGGTGACGGGGAGAGGGGAGCCCTGGGGAGGTTGACCATACATCCTGTTCATCTCCTGGGGGTGGTCCCTTGGGAGATAGAGCCCACGGTGATGGTGTAGTCATGGCACCTTTCAATGAGGTAAGCGGTTGTGGGCAACCTCAGTTTGGAGAGATGGCAAAGAGTAATGAGTTCAGTTGAATCCAAAACTGAACTATGGCCTTGCAGGGAGAAATGTCCAGCAAAGAGTTGGATTCAGAGGCAGGAAGAGAGGTCTGGAGCTAGAGATGAAGGAGGGAGGTTTTGTTGTTCCAGTTACAGTAGTAGCAAGTGGTTGTAGGGAGGCATCCTTCTCTTGCCTGGTCTGTCAAGGTTTACTAAATAGTGCCCGGGACAAGAGTAGTTTGTGTCCTTGGAACTGAAATCTTCTATCCTTGCACCAGGCCTAGCTGGGGATGATCAGGCCCCTGACCTTGGTCTCAAATGACCAGGTTCCTACTGATGTTATTTTGCAGACTTGGCAAGGTCTACTTGTGTTATTTTGAACTGAGATAGTTAAGAGGAATGTACGAAGAATGGTTCTGAACATGTTTGATAGCTAGAATGTATAACTGATAACATTGATACCACACACATGTGTGTCACGGACTGAATATTTGTGTCCTCCCCCAAATCTGTATGTTGAACCCCTAACCCCCCATGTGATGATATTTGGAAGTAGGACCTGTGGGAGGTAATTAGGTTTAGATGAGGTCTACAGGTGGGACCCCCATGATAGGATGAGTGTCGTCACGAGGAAAGGAAGAGAGAGCAGAGCTTTCTCGCAATTTCTCTACCACATGAGGACACTGCAAGGCAGTGGCTGTCTGTAAGCCAGGAAGAGAGGACCCTTACCAGGAACCAAATCTGCTGACTTCCCAGCCTCCAGAACTGTGAGAAATAAATGTTGTTTAAGCCACCCAGTCTGCAGTATTTTGTTACAGTACCCTGAGCAGACTCATATACGTACATATATTTAAGAAAATGTAAGATGACCTTGACTTGTTGAGAATGTAAACTGGTTTTGTATACGTCTACAAAATACTGAATACAATCAAAGAGGTGCGTGTTATCTGCATGTTTTCTTAATTTAACCCTAATGCCATCAGCTAGGTCTAGAGAAACACCCAACTTTGACTTTGAGACTTGGCAGGTCAGAAAGGAGAACCCCAGTGTATTTTGACTTTTCCTCCTGTGGGTTTGTTCTGATTTTGATTTACTATCACATTTTATTGATTAAGTGGTTTTATGGACACTATGTAAAAAAACGTTTCTGTCAAACTTAAATAAGACTTCAGAGGTGTTTATTTGGGGGTGAACTTTTGAGGTTCAATCAAACTAACTTTCAAAACTCTTCACATTTAAAAAAGTAATAGTCACTGAAACCTCTACCCAATTGCAGTATCTGAGGGAACAGTATTGAGTATTTCAGTGGGTTGGTAATGAACAATGTGTAGTGCTTACTGAGGCAATATTAGCAGTAGAGACAGTTCCTTTCTTGTGTCTTCTTTAAGTACAGAGAATGGTTCAATTGGACAGAACCTTGTTGTCTGGCTTTTGGCTGCACAAGGGCAATATGTCGAGGATTTGCAGCCCAGGCTGATACATGACATGAGGGTGTTAATAACAGTTTGAAAATTCTCCCTCTGTGTGGGACTGAGAACATTCCCTTGTAGGCTGAATCTCTCTGGTCCTAACAGTGCATAGATGCTCAGGGACCAGTGGCTTGCTTATGGGCAGCTGCACACGTATCTGTGGTTTCAGGTCTTCATCTCCAACAGCTGTGCACCCCCTTTCTCTGCAACATTCCCTTCCCTACCTTAGAGAGGGCAGCCAGGGTCTTCTAGTCTCTGGAGTAGGAGAACTAACTTGTGTTTTCGTGTCCACTGGGGATGAGGCTTACCTACGTTCTTTTGTAAGGTTACTAAATGGCCCTCCAGGGCCATTGGGGTTAATTTGCGTTTTATTTATTTGTGCAATAAATGAAAGTATGCCAAGTAGACCCCAATGAATGCTTGTTGAATTGCAGGCATGATGTTTGATTAGTGCATAACCATTACTCCTCTTACTGCTGTGGATCTAGGGTAATTCCAATGGGAATGATTAATCATTGTCAGTCTGTGTAACCAGCAGTAACACCTCACCTCACCCTTGCCTGCTTACCTGGGTTGGAAGGACATAGACTAAAATTTTAACTGTTTATCTTGGGCTGGTGGGGTTATGGGTGACTACTTTTTTTTTCTTTATTTTTCTGTTTCTCACATTTCTGTAAGTAGCATGTTACTTTTAAAGTCAGAACAAAAGAGTTGGTGGGTTGTTTTTCTGTACAAAACTATCGTGGTTTTGGTCACAACGCTGTACATCTCTTTACATTTGTGGTGCGTCCCTCATAAGACAGTCTCTATCTTTAAACAGAATTGAAATTCCTATTCATTGTTAATATAGTTAAAAATACTAGAAGGTTGCAGGAATGTAACTAGGACTGGTCGCTGTGACCCAAAGCCAGAGTGGGGCAGCTTCCTCAGAGCCATGGGGAAGACCCCACTCCTTCTACTGGGTATGTTTTGTATGTTTTCATAAACATTTTAAGTGTGATTTGAGAAGTGTTTCTTTGCAATTGATCAGAAGTACTGAATTAAATAAGTACCATACTGGCATGTTAGATTTCTTTCTTTTTTTAGTTACTTCAGCGTTCAGTAGAACCTGAACCAGCAGTGAGATCTTAAATATCTCTTTAGCAGCAACCTCCCCACATGCCCGGAAAATTAAGAGGGGCTCTTTTTCCCCTACTGATTCTATTGTTCAGCATTTTCTTTCTTTCCTCACTGTGCTGTGTTGTCAGGGGCACCTGGAGTTCAAACTTCCTTTCTCCTGGGGCAGGCTGCAGTTGGGCTGAATTTTACGTGTTGTTTTCCAGTTTGAGGCATTTAGCCAGTTGTTTAAGGAAGGCTCTAACTGCATTGATAGCCTCATTTAATCTTCAGATAAGTAGTGCGTGGCACATGCTTGTTAAGGACAAAATATTAATAACTTCTTTTAAAAAGTGACTTTTTTCTCTTGCCCATGGAGATCAAATTTTCTGAAATTAAAAATAACAGACTGGATACTCTAGGAATTACTTCCCAGTGAGCAGTGTTTTTGTATTTATAAATGACTACCATTTGTACATTACATCATGCATACATTAAGTACGCACTTAAGACATGGCTCACAACTTTAAAAACAGACTAAACTCACATCTTTTTTTTCCTTTTTTAAAATGGCCCAGTGTCCATTCTTAGAGGATGATTCTACATAGATAGGTGTGTCTAAACAGATACTTACTCTTTCATTTGCGCGTTCTTACAGTGGTCCTTTCAGGGTTCTGCTGTGGTGGAAGCTCATAATTTACTGACCTAATTACTGACTGCAGGGATTCATGCTGTGATACGTAGCATGGTGTGCTGGCTTAAATCAGTGACTGTAAGTCATTTTCGATCCAAGTCCTTTTGGTAAATGGGTGTGCTTAGGCTATCTTGTCTAGTCACATGTTTTTTCCAGCTTGTGCTTAGTTCTATTGTAAAGAAAGGGCAGCTCCCAAGGGAGCTAAGCTGGCTTGTGGAATGTTTATATTTCTAAGCTGTAGAGTTGTAGCCAGGGACAGTATGGGTGGAGAGGCCACCCTGGATAGTAAGAACCCAAGTGATGGTGGTGGGAAGGTGTGACAGGTTGTGTATACACCTGTGTGGACAGGTGGCCGGGGAACTGTTTAGGATAAGCTGATCAGCCAACCTAGGTTCATGGGCCCTAAAAGCATGCTAACTTTCTTAGCAGCCACACTATGAACAAAACTTGCATGTTTTAAAAAAATTTTTTAAAAAGTTAAATAAGAACTGTCATGAAATTAGATTTCCTCTGGCTTAGATATATATATTTGATTGTTAAAATATTGACCATGGGACTTGTATGTCTTCTTGTGGAATTTCACCTTTCTCAGTTGTGGCTTATTCAGCCTGCAGTAGTTTTGAGTTCTGATCCAGTTATCTGTCATGTCTTCCTTCTGGGCTGCAGGTTGTCAGCTCATCAGTCATTTGGGTTCTTTGAGTCGTACTGGTGCTGCTCTGTTCAGCCTTCCTTTGTCGTCCTCTTAGTAACCAAGGGTGCATCAGCCTTTGCAGGCAGCCTGAGGGCAGAGGGTTGGAGTCTGTGCCAAGATACAGAGGAAGCTAATCATACTGTGACCTTGACCTCATTAACATTGTGCTGGAACTAAAAGAGCCAGCATTCCACGGTATTGTTTGACTTTGGATTGTCTCTACTGATTTATGGTCACGAGGTCCATATTCCTGCCCTCTATGGGAGGCAGATGTTAGAGCCAGATGAGAATGTGAGAGACTGACTTACTGCCTCCTTTGAACTCCCTAAAAATCGGGCATTGGATTGTCAGCTAGTCCCTGGGCCCTGCTAATGGTGATTTGGCCCCAAGACAAACAGGACTGACCAGGCTCGAGTAAAGCATGTGAGGGAAGAAGGCCTCTTAGAGTCTGGAGTATAAATGGTTGGGCTGATGTTCCACAGGTGGGGGTAAAGTATCACACTGGTAGTCCCCACGCCTTCAAGGAGGGCTTCTCAAACTTGAATGTGCACAAGAGTCACCCAGAATCTTGTTAACGTTCAGCAGGGCTGGGTGGAGCCTGGGATTCTGCGTTTCTAACAACTCTCCCCATAATGTTTTTGCTGCTAGTCCTGTGGAGCACACTTTGGATGGCAAGGACTCACATAACGCTGGGACATGATTGAGACTGGGCTGGTCAGCTGGAGGCTGAACCTGGCATGCCAGGAGGGCCCGTGAGCTCCAACTTGACATTGGTCGCCTGCTACTTTGGGCTGGCCTCTGTTGGGATGAGACTGAGGGTCCTCAGCCCTGACACTTCCATTTGGGCCTTTCATAGCTGTTGGGAGCAGCTGTGCAGGGATCCCCTTACTCTTTTAGGACAGGGAGGTTATGGGGGTCTTTCAGGTTGGGATGTGGTTAAGTATGGGGGAAGTTTTAATTTATTTTTTATCATTTTTGTTTTTGCTAAGTTTTAATTAAATTGACTTCCTCATTACAAGTTGGTTATATTCCATAAGTTTAAGTAGATAAAGAAGGCTCTAACTTCCTTCTGTCAAACCTGCATTTTCCCATACTTTGAAGTTATGTGATCACAGAGTTTTTAAAAAGTTGCCTATTGTTTCATTTGGAGCATTATTTCTGAAACTTGCCTGACACTCTGCTGGGGTGCATGTTCCCGAGCCCCTCCCCTGGGACGTGACTTTGTGGGTCTGAGTAAGTCTTAGGAATCTATATTTTTTAAACAAAGCTTCTAGGTGGTTCTTATGACCAGGCAGTTTAGAGAAACACCAATTTAGAAACCTGTCTGTCTAAGCCTGTGATATTGGCCATGTCTGAGGTTCACCCACACCCCTTCATTTCTTGGCTTCTTGGATACTTGATTGTGAAGGGTTATCTTCTGTCCCATTGGTTCCAGTTCAGTTTTTATCTTGACACATGCTTTTGTCCTTACAGAGAGGCTCTTTCTTATCTTGGATGGAACGAAATCAAGAGAGGCCTTTGTCCACAGTCTAAGAAGTCAGTTCTGTGAAGCCTTTATTTTTAGGATGGTTTTACAGATACTGATTATTAAGTGCTTTGGGAAATTCTCAAAGATACCGGACTCTATAAGCTTTGGGCCTCTGCAGAGAAGTCTTTAAGATAAAATGTCTTGACGGTGACTTTTCCCACTGTCTTTTCCCTGCTTTGGTTCAGACACTGGAGATAAGGAGCATCTCCTTCTTAAGTGATGGATGACTGGAAATGGATGGAGAAGAGCTCCCACCCTCCAGGGACCAGCTTGGTTCTGATCCAGGTGAATTGGAAGATTAAGGACTTGGGCTTTCCATATTGTTATGTCAACATTAACCTCCATTTCCACAGATGCAGGATCCATCTCAGCCCCACCCTAGGGGCAAAGTGAGCTTATAAAACAGATGAAGTGGGAAATGATCTGGCGGGTTTAGAAAGAGCTTATCTACTCGGTGGATTCACTTTCTGATGTGCCTAAAATTCTACCATTAGAGGAATTTGGGTGAAGTGCTTCCCTTTAAGCCTCTCATTAGACATATGAGCATCCCTAGGACTAGAATAAGTGAGGGGATAGAATCCAGGCCTGAAGCTCTTATTCTGGGTGAGTCCATATGTCTGTGTGTTTGGTCTTTTATTCAACACATGCTTATTATGCACTCAGGGAGCTCTCAGTCCAGTGGGGAGAGACTGGTAGAAGAGCCATATCATCAATGCTTAGCTAGGTGTGGCAGTGTAGGGTGAGTAGGCTGTGTGGGGCATGTAAAGGCCTTTGGAGGTGTGGGCACCACAGGCACAGGGCAGGTGGGAGGCTAGAAAGCTTCCATGTGCAAATGTAGGGTGCTACACACAGGGGGGCAGTTGGGATTTCTGCAGCATTATTCGATGTGCACTAGGAGTCCAGGTTCCCTCTGCTCCTGTACCCCACATGGTTCTGTGGCCTCTTGTCAGGTCCTGCAGCTCAACCACCCTCTCCGTGGCATTGGCACAAGGGGCAGACCCTGGAAGCTGAGTGGTATATCATCTGATGTCATGATCAATGTTGATCTGAATACTATTTTAATGCTTTGGACCCCATTTTTTCCTTTTATAATGCAAAGCAAGAGCTATAAAAACAAACAATGTGAGAAATATTCTTTTGTGTGGGTGGAGGGTAATCTTTTTTTCTTTTTCTAGGGAGAAGATAGATACTCAAAGAAAGAGGTATCTAGACTGGGCTCTTCTGAATCGATTATTTTATGGCTCCTGGGCCTCAGTGTCTTTGTAACCACAGAGTTTGTTCCACAGTCCAGAAGGAAACTTGACCCTCCAATAAAACCACGTGGAGCCTTCCAGGATGACCTCACTGTTTCATTTCTGGAGTGGTCAGATTCTATAGCTAAGTGGGAGAAGAAACTTCTAAAAGGAGAAATGTGCATCCACTTTCCTCGCTTTCCCTTTGCCTGTCCCAAAACACATGAGGGCTGCGGGAGAAGAAGGGCCTTGCCAGGGGAAATAAAGTCCCCCTGCAGTGCCATGTCCCCTCCATGGAAGTGGATTGGTCCTCTCTCTACCTCATTGGTCTGCAGGGCTAGGAACTGTGCCAAGCCTCGACAAAACCAGCTTTGTGTATTTTCTTTTAAACAGAAATGGGCTTCAAAGGCCCGGTAGAGTGCCTTGAGCACAGAGTCACTCTTCGGTCAGTAGGCAGGGCCAGCTTTGTTCCCAGTCCCCCCAGGACTTGCTCTTAGCAAGCATCAGAATCACCTGGAGGGCTTATTAAGACACAGATGGGCCAAGCCCCAGCCCAGAGATTCTGAGTACTAGGTCTGGGACTAGTGGAGAATTTGCATTTCTGACACCCTCCCAGGTATGCTGCTGCTGGTGGGGACCACACCTGGAGACCACACTGTGGCTCCCACGCGCTGGCCTTGGGAGTGTTGAGACAGGCAGACTCTGTTCCTGAGTGGTGGCTCTGAGCTGTGGCCTCCCTGGTGGGAACCTCATGCTGGAGGACTGTAATTCAGAAGTGGTGGTTCACTGGAGATGCTGGAGGGAGCCTGCTCTCTGGTCCTGTCATGAAAGACTAGGATGTGGCATTTTGCGCAGCTAAGATAGGCTGTCATTACCTCCTTCCAGTCCATTCTTCTCTCTGGTGTTGCAGGAAGCTTTCTGAACCCTGCCAGTCTCCTATGTAAGGGCTTGCATTTGCCTTAAGATAAAGTCCAGATTCTCCTAAAGTAGCTGCAAGGCCACTTGTAATCTGAAATACTCCAGTGGTCACCACCTGTTTTCATTTGTGAACTCACTATGTTCTTCTTCCTTCTGGGGTGTGTCCCATTTTGCTGTTCCCTCTGCCTGGCAGGCCTTCTGCTTGCCTTCTGGTTAGGCCAGCCCCTCAACTTAGCCCTCACTTGCTCTGTCCTTTGACACATCTGGAATCAGCTGGTGCCTCTGCAAAGGCTCCTGTGTCATCCTGTTTTTCCCTCACTTCTGCTCCTATCAGCCGAGTTGCTACCTGTTTACTTCTCTTTGTGGACTGTAGGTTCCCTGAGGGCAGGGAGCCCATCACATGTTCATTTATGCATCTCTGGGTGTATAGAAGGTGCCTGGCATGTAGAAGGCCTTCTTAATCATTCTGTGAGGTAGGTACTACAGGGGAGGAAACAGGCACAGGTAGGTTAATTACTTGGCTTTTAGTTACCCTGCCACTGAGTTATGAAACCAGGACTCTCACCTAGGTCTGTTTGATCCAACCCCTTGGCCAAGTGACTCTGGCAGGTTTTCTTCTCTGAGACCAGGAAGCTGTCACCATGGCCTGCAGGTCTACTGGGATCATTAAAAGACTGGCTTTTTTCTGTTTTTCAGGTGAACTGAGAAGCAGACTCTTGAGTTGACAGCTGGCCCAGTTTCTGCATTTCGTTAAGTACTTCATACAGGTAAGGGGTTGGTTCCTGGGCCTGCTCATGCCCAAGTAGGTTGTCCCGGTTACTGCTGCCTTGACAATGCACTGCGGCAACCACCCCAAATTCTCATTCACTAGAAAGAAAATCCTTCGGTGTAGGGCAACATCTCCTCTAAGGAAAGTATAAAATGGTCCCCAGCTTCTGTTGTGAGTTACCTGATGAAGATGTTTACCTGGCTGGCTTTCTCCTTCCTGGGCATTGCCCGCCTTCTCATCACCCGACACTCCTTTGTGTGGACACCCTTCTCCCCTCCTTTTGGGTTGGTGCTTTAGAATTCCTTTTCTTCACTTAAGACCCAGCCCAAATGTCACCTGCTGTTTATCAAACTGGCTAAGTGAGAGGCTACTCGGAGCATCGCCTTTTTCTGCTTTCCAGCGGAGCAAATGGCTGCTGCTTTATGCTCACATTGCACTCGCCATGGTGAGCTTTATTTACTTGCTTGTAGACATCTTTTTCGTCTGGTCTGTAAGTTCCCTTTGCCGCTGTCTTCCACCTAGCATGGTTCCTGGCATGGAACAGATTTTTAATAAATGAAAGAATGTTAGTTTGAAGAAAAAAAAAATGCCCCCCCTGTGAACTAAATTAAGGCACAGCCACAAAAAAATCATAATGTATTCCTAAACCAATTAAATGATTTGTGGATGCCTTTTTGGATTCATTATATGGGTGTTTGTTCACATTACCACACATAGGTGAGAATTTACCATGGTGTAGTTAATAGGAGTTTAGATTCTTGAGAAAGATAAGAAGTCATGAGGTTTTTTTTTGTTGTGTTACTCCTAAGTAGTGTAAGTGTTGCTAGGTCAGGGAGTTGTAATGTCCTAAATGGCCACCTGTGGCCAGGACCAATCAGCTCTCTTGGCTGCCCTTGGAGAGAGACACATTTGTCAACCAGACCCTGGAAGCCCCAGGTAGCCCAGCCATTGGCATGCAGACCACCGCAGGATCGAACATGTATCTAAATGTATAGGTGGTAGGGAGCAAACAATAGACTTTCCCAATTGGCAACGCAAAGAAAATAAAAATATTTCTCAGTGGCTTGAGGATTTTGTTTTAAAACACAAGTTTAAATAATTTTAATAAAAAGCTTTTAAATCAGTGCATTTCAATTTTCTCCATACTTAGTAAGTTGGATGCTTTGAGAGGTGCACTGATTGGCTCGAGGTGATACTGCTCTATCCTGTGGGTTGGGGGTAGAAACCCTCAGGGTGGTGCTTCACCTGAATGTTGGAGCCCAAATGGGACCTGGGTCCTTTCAGGAGCCGGTGGGTGGCTGAATTCTCTGAAGCTTGGGGGTGGTGCCTTTTTTTTTTTTTTTTTGAGACAGAGTCTCACTCTGTTTTCTGGGCTAGAGTGCCGTGGCGTCAGCCTAGCTCACAGCAACCTCAAACTCCTGGGCTCAAGTGATCCTTCTGCCTCAGCCTCCCAGTAGCTGGGACTACAGGCATGCAACACCATGCCCGGCTAATTTTTTCTATATATATATTTTTAGTTGGCCAGATAATTTCTTTCTATTTTTAGTAGAGACGGGGTCTCGCTCTTGCTCAGGCTGGTCTCGAACTCCTGACCTTGAGCGATCCTCCCGCCTCAGCCTCCCAGAGGGCTAGGATTACAGGCGTGAGCCACCGCGCCCGGCCCATGGGGGGTGGTGTTTAACTCTGACCAAAGACTGTTTTCACATTGGAGAATGTGGTCTCCAGGTTTTGCTCCTGCCTTCTTATTCTGCTTCTACATTAACGTTACTGTTCACATTATTGTTCAGCCTTTCCAGGTGCTGAACCAGTTGTTTGCAGCGCTAAGGCAGAAAGTTGTTTTCTGGTTTCTGCGTGTGCTCTCCACAACCTAGTAGAGGCACCCGGCCAGCAAGTGCCATGTCAAAGTAGTTGCTTACCCATAGTTTCTTCTCCCTGGTGCTGGGTCCTAGTTGTATAGCTGCCTGAAGGAGGATCTGGAAGAAGCCAAGGCAGTAAAAGAAACTTGACTCCTAGTTGACCCTCTTCATGGTCTTAAAGTTTCCTAGGGCTTGAGTGGAATGAGGAATTCAGCTTTGCCCAGGAATGTCCAGTCTCTATGGAATCAGTTTGTCTATCATACTTGAAAAATAACCTAAGAAAATAAATTGAAATGAAAAGCCCAGATGTTAAAATATGAGTGGATTTTAGCAGTCTTTGGAATTTGAGATGTTATTGAATATTTATGTCGCACCATCCCTGAAGAAGCTGAGTGCAGGGCATTTGTTGTGTGTCTGGTCTTCACACGGCCCAACACATGGGGAGTTCTTACCAATTTATAATAAGCAGCAACTCATTGAGCTTCTGGGAGATGTCTGATTCTCAGAGTGCCTCTTGTTTTACAATATAATCCTAATCAGGTTAGAAAAAAAACAAAAACAGCAGTGAGGTAGGTCAAGACCTCAAGTTACTGAGCTGGTCTCCACATAGGCTCACCTGCCGGTGTAGGTTCAGGCCCACTTCACAGAGGCTCTAGTTGGATCTTGCCTGCCCACGTCATCCTAATTACAAAGTCCAAGAAGTGGTATGGTGCCTGAATTTCCTCAGAGCTTCTGAACTTGTAATATATGTTTTGCACTTGTAACAAGGTGCTATTTTTTCATTCAGTGAAATGTTTACTATTTCTAAAGATGGGACTGCTAGTACCTTCTCAGTTGAATTTTTATATCAGGGTGTGTGTCTTTTTAATATAGTTGTTTTTGTACATTGACCTTGATCCAAAGATACTGTCCAGCATGTGTCCAGGGTACACATTTGGGAGTAATCACAGCAAAGGCACATGGCAGCTGGTCTACTGGTCTTGGACGCCAGTGTCATTAGCATACTGGGCACTGCCTGACCATTTATTTCCTTTATTGCTGAGATGCCTGGGAACCAGGTACGAGGATATAAATAAATGGAACATCTCCCCTTAAGCTCCTTTGTTGTGTGTCTCCCCCACCTCCCCGTAAAGCCTTTATTTTCTGCTGTAATTCCTTAAAGAGGAATCAAAGTCTCCAAAATAGCCTTTCAAGTTTCATCGTAAAGCTGCGCCCATGTATTGACATCTCTGGGAAGAGTTTGCTGTATTCCATTTCCAGAGCACAATCAATGCATAATTTAGGAACCTCTTTTTACTTGGGTCGGGTAGCTTGTCAGCTATGATTTGTGGGCTGGTTTGTCTTACCTACTATAGGGGTTTTGTTGTTGATTTGAAAGGAAACTTACAGGTACTTATTTCCAGGAAAAGTTGATTTGAAATGGAATATATTAGACTTTTTGCCTTACAAAAAAGTCTGGGGGTATTGTTTTATCACTCTCATGTCCCCTTTCAGTTAAGAAACGACAGTTCCCTGTTCCTTAGGGTTTTTTTTTTTTTAAAGATTTTGGACCTCAGTTAGAAGGAGGCCCTTTGGATAACTAGTTAATAAAAGTAACTTTTCCAAATAGGCAAAACATGGAAAAAAAATTTCCTCTTCCGTCTCTTTTAATGATAAAGAGTAAATAGCTGGCATTTTATATGATTCCTTTTCCCTGTAGATCATTCTTGTATTGGGAACAATTTCTGAGAGTTCTGGAATCCTGTCTTCCGAGGCTCCTCCTTCAGATCTGGGAAATCCTTGGTTGGCTCCCTTCAGACCTCTTCCTTTGATGCTTATCTTTCCTCTACTTTGTTTCCTAAGGGCACACGCTGGTGCTCACCTCACCTCGCCTGGCCTGCGTTTCATCTGCTTGCCTGACCTTACTGCCGAGGAGTCCTTCTTCCCTTTATGGCTACAATCTGAAAAAGAAAACAAACAGCCGAAGCTCCCCTTGCAGCCCAGCAGGCTGGGGAAAATAGCACTCATTCTCCTTGTCCCTGGGTTCAAAGTGCACTTAACATTTTATGGGGGTGACCGGCCCTCCCAAGGCGCAGGTTTGAGTGGGCCTGTGCTTTAGCCTGGTGGACAATTAACCACGCTGACCTCCTCCTTTTGCCTTTGCCTTTCTGGCTGAGTTGACACTAATGCTCCGAGTGGGAAGGGGTTGCACTCCTTTGAGCCAGCACCAGGCTGGGTCTTGTTCAAAGGGGTGGCTCTGAAGCATGAAGATTGAACTGATTGTGACCCCACCCCGGGGGAGGACGCTCCCTCTGGGGAACAGGCCGGGAGGAAGGAGCCATCAATTACTAATCCCATTGGCCTGTGGGTCTTCGGGGTCTCATATCCGTTTAAAGGACAGAGAATTGGGGTTGAAGGTAATAAAGTCGGCCTTCAATTAGAGGAGCAGGGGGTCATTTCATCTAATTTTGTGGTTGTTACTGAGGAATAAAAGGCAGAAGAGATAATTTCATTAGTCCCCTTTGAGATCTTTATCAGGGTGAGGTGGCATTTTGAGACGTAGCAGAGCCTTGCAGGGGCTGTGCATCTCCCCCCTGGTAAGCCTAGAGCCAGATTTCCTTAGTGCCAGGCCAGGGCTTGGGAGGCACAGCGACCCTTTAGGGCACTGTGGTCAGGAGCTGGCTGTTTCTCCTGCTGTGAGAGCTGAGGACTACTATTCCCAACACACAGTTCTGTCGGCCACTCAGAAATGTGGCACTCACACTGAAAATGAAGACATCCACCAGAGAAGCAAGCTCTTTCAGAGCTGGGATTTCGTTTCTTACTTCCGAGCAAGGCTCGCTGGTCTTCTGTTGTTGACTTATTCGGGAGCATCATGGTCATCAGTCAAATTCCTTTGAGCTGAGCATTATCCAGTATCAAACCGTGTGGTGGAGGGGTAGTAGGGAAGTGAGAGCTGTGCCTTCTGTCTGATTAGTGCTGTTCTGTTCACAGTGTAAGTTCATGTCTGTTGCTTCATAGAAGCCCTGCTGAGTAGGTAGGTATTTCTATCAGTGTTTGCTGTTTGCAGAGGAGGGCGTGGGGCAAAGGGGTGATGTGACTGGCCTAAGGCCTCCTGGTAGGGAAGTGGGGAGTATGGATTTCATCCCTGGACTTCTGACTTTTGGATTAAGCTCTCTGTGATCATAATTAGAAGAAACAGGAAAGAGGAGGAGGAGGATAGGAATGATTTCTCCAAGAGAAGGGAGAAAGAAGTAGTGGTGATAAATAGTACTTTGACTAGTTACCAGCCCGCACCATCCCCCAAGGCAACTTGGTTTCTTTCTTGGGGTGGTGGGGGAAGTGGCCAGGGTGGGCAGGGAAGGTGGGGGAGGCTGTTGGCCTGTCTGACACAGTCCTCAGCAGATGCTGATTAAGTTCTGGAGAGCCTGCGCCTATCATCAGGAAGGACTGGGTCTTGCTAGCTTATTTCGGGGACGCAGCCTTTTCCATGTCCGTCTGTATTCACACTCTTACTGTCTCATGTCTGATTGCTTTCTTTTCCCCAGCTCCTCCCTCTCTCTTGTATAAATTTCTGTTTAATATTTGTGAACTTAGCTCTGAAAAAAACTTTCTCTTGAGATGTGCTAATAAAAACCTTCCCTGCTGTTAAGTGCATTTAGTCGTAGCTTAGGTTTGTGCAGTGCTTATAAAAATCTGTTGCCCCAATTGATTCAGGGGTTGGTATTTTCCTCCTGCAAGTTGACGATGGAAACTGTGGACACCTCCCTTTCTGGTGGATGCAATACCCTCGGGAACTCCCAGGAGGCAAGGCTCCAGCCAAGTGTTTTCCTGAACTGTTGCCTGAGCGGAATTGCTGGGGGTGGGGGTAGAGAGGGAAGATTTTCACTTATTTCATTAATGCTTCTCCATATCCTCTACAAGAATCTCTGCCCCTGCAGTGTTGGGAGGCAAGAGTCCTCTTGCCTTGCCGTGTGCGCTTTCTTTCCTTCAGGACCGTGGCTAAGCAGGAGCTGGCTGTACTTCAGTGCCTCTTAAACGCTTTTCTCCCTGGCCGTGTTCAGGATGTTGAAGTGCAGTGTCAGAAATGATGTGAGTTGATGAAGAAGAAATAAACAAACTCAGGCAGCATGTGAGGAAGGCTTGGCAGCCTTGCTCCTGTTTTTCTGCAGTTTTGATCTGAAGGAACCAGATTTCCTCCATGTGGAAGGAATGGGGCTGTGAGAGTCCCTGTGCCAAGGAGCCCGAGCTGTGCACGCCAGCGGGCCTTCTAGACTAGGGCACGAGTTAGTCTAATAACTCTGGGATGGAAATGCATAGCTCATGGTTGGCAGAACGGAGATAAGTCACAGGACTGCAGCCTGAGCTATACGTATGTGGAGTTAAAATAGCATCTGCTTAGGGAAGCGGAACATTCCAGAATGCTTCAGTCCCCTCTTGGCATCAGTGCAGAGAGTAAAGAATAGGAGAGCTGGGAGGGACTTCACAGAGCTTTTTGTCTAAGCCCCTTAATTTCGGTTTAGGACACTGAGTCACATGGCCAAAGCCCCATGATGGCAGGGCCCCCTGTCTATCTTGTTTGTTCACCCTCATACCTTTGGCCCCTGGTATGTATTAGGTGCATAGTATGCATTTGTTAGATGGTTGAAGGATATATATGAAGATACAACTTCTAACTCCCAATCCAGTGCTCTGAGATACTATAGGCTGAAAAGTATGTAAGTGGTGCCAAGTAGCCTTTATGTAGTTGAGGCTTTCTTTTTTTATAATTTGTACACATTTGTGGGAGTACATGTGAAATTTAGTTACATGTTTATAATGCATAGTGATCAAGTCAGGGTATTGAGGGTGTCCATCAGAGGCTTTCTTGACATTACACACAGATTAGAAAATTGAGACATAGCAAAATCCAACCGGCTTCTGAAAGTTGGTGAAATTGGGGGGAAGACAGGCTTGCTCAGGCTTGGGTGGTGGGTGGAAAGCAGGACTGCCACACTGCCCAGCACCTGGGGCCCCTCTCACGTTGGATTCTGTGACTGGTGCCTCTGGAGTTAGGTGAGGGTCCTGGTAACTCAGCCTCCCTGGAGGAACAAATAGGCTTGAAGTTGTCCCTGTCCCTAAGAACACTACCTAGCAGCTGGGAGCCCACCTTTCTGTGACGCAGTCACCTCCTTTTCAGAAGCATGTGCAATTTGGAGCTCATCGGACTTACCATCTGTTTGTAGAAATGTGTGTGTGTGTACAAAACGCTGCAGGTGTGACTGGAAGGTCCAGGTGTGTCTGAGCACTGCAGCGACAGGAGCAGCTTAGGTCCTCCATACAGGGTCTCCCCTACTGTCCAGGTCCATTTTGAAAATTTCAACCCTGCTGTCCTGGGCCCCAATGAAGGAAACCGGGTCTTGCAGTGGGCTGTGCTTAGAAACCCACAGTGGTAAGCCACACTGCCATTTTCAGGCTGGTAACTCAAAGCATTGCTGTTTTTTTTTTTTTGTTTGTTTGTTTGTTTGTTTTTTCTTTTTTTTTTTTTTTTGAGACAGAGTCTTGTTCTGTTGCCTGGGCTAGAGTGCCATGGTGTCAGCCTAGCTCACAGCAACCTCAAACTCCTGGGTTTAAGCAATCCTTCTGCCTCAGCCTCCCGAGTAGCTGGGACTACAGGCATGTGCCACCGTGCCCGGCTAATTTTTTTTCTATATGTATTTTTAGTTGTCCATATAATTTCTTTTTATTTTTTAGTAGAGACGGGGTCTCACTCTTGCTCAGGCTGGTCTCGAACTCCTGACCTTGAGTGATCCTCCCGCCTCAGCCTCCCAGAGTGCCAGGATTACAGGTGTGAGCCACCATGCCCGGCCTGTTTATCTCCTTTATTTAACTTCATGGTTAATTCACAAAAAGAGATTTTCAGTTACAAAAGAGTTTTAAAATTTAGAATAGTTAATAGGAAATTAATTCAAGATTAAAAGCTGCCAAAGGGAATTTATAAAGTCAAGAAATCTTACTTGAATTCACAAATACTGACCTGAGGAGACATCATCGTTTGCTGCTTGGTAGGTTTCATCTACCGACTCTGGTCCATCTTCCCACCCTGCAAGCGTGGCTAGTGATGTGTCTCTTTAAATTGATCTGTAGGCTTCACCACTTGGCCTTGGTGTCTAGGGGAGAGGTGCTGCCCCTGGAATCCTTGGCAGCTGATCATTTTCACATGGAATTTCTGTGCTACCTTGGGGAGAGAACATAGTTCCTTTTGGAAATCCCTTTCACTGGTTCACCGGACTTCTGCTGATGCCTATTTTGTACAACCTCTCCTTCCTTCTCTCTAGGAAATATGTAGCAGACAGCCCATCTCCTGGTGGGTCAGAAGACAAGCTGCACTCACAACCTGATTGATGACTATAGAATGAGTTGGTTGGGTTGTGGCTTCTGCTCTGTATTGAAGATCACAGGGCTTAATGATCTGTAGCTGGCAGGCTTTCTGCAGGCCACAGGTAAATCTGAGCAGGTCTCCACTGCAGCAAGAAGTATTATTACTTTTTTATTATTATCATTGTTACCATTCCTGGGTTATTAGAGCTTGAATAAAAAGAGTGAAGTTAAACTTGCACACTAGCATTAATCATTACTTTGCATTTTGGTGAAAATCAGGCCTTTGGAAGTGATTTTGTGGTAGTGTCCTCATAGTCTGGTGTTTGAACTTCTCATGGGGGCTGTTCTTTGGCACTGATATAGTTATTTGTGAGCTCGTCCTGTTGTGTGATGCCAGTATAGCATTTTGGAAGTGAATAATATTTACTTGAACCCAAAATATTCCATGTGCAAAATCATGAAAATTAGAAACAAGTTAACAATCCATGTGTGTTGATTAAAAACAAAATGTCTTATTTGGAAAATCTAGTTTCATTCATTCATTTACATGTGGAGAAGGCTTGATTCTACTCTTCAGGATTCCTGAAAGTACAAACAAAAATGAGGTAGGAGTGCCCAACTTCCCCAGCTGTGGGCCTTGAGCTTTTATGAAGGGCATTTTAGAAAGCACAACTTTCAGTTCAAAAGTGTTTCAGCATTGCCTGTGGATGGAGGCACACCTTTTGTTTGTATACTTACATTATTGTATATATATAAATACGGTAGTTTTCTCTCTCTGTCTCTCTCTTTTTTTAAAGCAATCTGTAGGGGTCTGTAACCACAATAGCAGAGAAAAAGTTAATGGAGATTTATATGATAGAGTTCATGTTTATGAACTTAAATGCTGAAATGTGATGGAATTGTATAGTCATAGGATTCTAACTTGCTATAAAAATTAATGTTAATAAGATTGGTTTATATTTATGGTTTTCCTGCAAAAAAATCTTACATACTATTGCAAAGTGCAATAGTATACATGTATTTGTTAATTACTCCCCAGATAAGGTATAAATCACTTAAGTACAGTTTTATACTGTACATGGAGTAGGAGTGTAAGAATCAAAGTTTGGTTATTTGCAAGAATTTGCTCCCACTTTGACAACATAAGTCAAAGAAGTCTTTGATGTGTCCCATCTTTTCTTCCGTTTATAGCTTCTATATTTTGTCTAGATGATTTCCTCCCCTACTACATGTGTTCCCTTCCCAGAGCTAGGATAAAATCCCTGATCACCCCAGTTTCATCCTCTCCCTTCGTAAGGCCTGACCCTATAGGGGTCTTCATGAAAAGACCAAGTATTTCCTCCAGCCAGTCCAGGCTCCAAAGGTGTCTTGGTCCATATCTGTGGGTCCTTTCTGGAGCCCAGCTGTACTTCACAAACAGCCCAGCTCACCCTAACTCTACAGAGCGTGCATTTTCTGTAGCCTAAAAATGTTAATGATTAAATACACAGGATTAGATTTTGTTTGGTGATTATGTAGCCTCTTGAAGTATTTTACTAATTGAGAAACCTTGGAGAGCCTTCTCAGGCTCTTTGGAGGATGACAATGCTTGGGGGACAGCCCTTCCCCATTTTGCCACAGGAGGGTGGACGGGACTCTGGCAGGGTGTGTGGCAGGAAGACCCAGCCTGGAGAGTCAGGCAGGCCTGAGGTCCAGTCTCTGCTCCCCACTCCCAGGCTCGGTGACCTCAGACAAGTTACTTGTCTTTCCAGGGCTTAGTCTCCTTGTCTGTGAAGTGGGGGTAACCATGCCTACTTCGCAGAATTGTTGTGAGTTGAAATGAGGGGGAACCCATGGAGGGCACACCTGGGGTACAGTAAGTGGTAATTGTCTTTAGTAACAGGAGCGAGTCCGTGGCGAGTAATCCAGTACCTTCTCAGAAGTGTCTCCCTGATTGTTGCCCCTCGGCCGAGGGGCTCAGAGCATTTTGGTAGCTGATGGTTTGAGGCGTGTGGTGCCTTTCAGTGCTGGTGCCATTCTGTCCACATCCAAACTTGCTGCCGACTGAGCGTCCTGGAGCCCTGCGCTTGGTGCATTTACTCTTCTCCATAGCAGACAGGTCCTGGAGACTGGCACTTACTCGGGCTTCCTGTGCCTTTAGGATCCAGGGATTTCTAGAGTGTTCATTTATTTTGACATGATTTAAAATTAATAGTCATTTATAAAATCAAATGAGCCCTGTGGGCAGATTTCTCAGAGAATATTTGTTTCCTGGGAGAAACACCTAGGTGTGCTTGGGCATCCTTGGTGGTGAGCTGCCTTGTGGGGAAGTTAGATTCTACTTCCTGGGCCCGCACCTTAGTTGGAAAGGGGGAGGCAAAGCCAAAATATTATGTTAATATAAAAAGTATTTGTGTTTGTCCTGGGAGAATAGCAACATATTACACACCATTAATAGGCCTGGCGTGCTAATAGTCCTGCCTTGCAGTTTGCACCAACTCAGCCATGTAGTAATTTATTTCACCGAGGGAATTGTGGTTTTATGTGCCATGTATTGGTGTCATTGAAACCTTGTTTAAAGAGGAAAATAGCAATTAATGTTTAGAAATAGGAAATAGCTTTACAAATTTGTGGTGGAAGAGACCCAATAAAAATGACTATCAGGAGTCCCCCAAAGGTGAATGTAAGCATTTATAAATGGTGTTTTCTGTCCGGTAGCTCGACAGCTTTTGATTTGTAACTATTAACCAAAGTATGACCGCCACAAACAGAGCAGGGCATGTGAGAGAGTATGACCGCAAAGAAGAAAGTAACTCCACGGAGACGTGCAGGCTGGCATCTGTGCCATCTTAGGGACAGGTGGCAGCGGTCCAGGGTGTGTTTGGTCAGATAGGGCCGTATCTGTGCCATTGTTGCTATTGTTTTCCTGCTGGGAGATGACAGATGGAAGAGCCTGTACCGAAACAGTGGCTGTTAATCTCTGACTCTCGGTTTGCTTGTACCCATGCATAAACATTTCAGCTCAGTATTTTAAGATACAAAAGACTGGAACATATGGAAGCCACTAAGTACTGAATCCTTTAAAATTTGTTTTTTGTTTGTTTGTTTTTAGTATGATTAGATTGGGCCATCTAAATTAAAGGTGACTCTTAAAGATTAAGTTAAAGAATTAGGATTTTCAGACTTTTAGTAGAACTCTTTCTTTAAAATGAGATATTTCAGTGGAGCTGCAGCATACGTGCATTTAACTCATAAAAATTAAACTATTCATGCATGGTTCAAAAATAGAAATAATGTTAAAAATAATGTGGAGCAGCTTAGCAGTCTACTCCATGAGAGTGTGTGCCTTAGAGCAGGTTTTCTCAGCCTTGGCACTGTTGACATTTTGTGCTGGATAATTCTTTTCTGTGGGGGCTGTCCTGTGCATTATATGATGTTTAGTGTCATCCCTGGCCTCCACTGATGAGATGCCAGTAGAGCCTTGCTTCCTTGGTCATGACGATGAAAAATGTCTCCACACATTGCCACGTAAATGTGCTCTAGGGGCGAGGAAGAGGACATAATTGTCCAAGTTGAAAACCACTGCCTTAGCACGAGAGTGATACAAGACGCTTTCCAATCCCTTAGATGATCTGGGTTCCAGGTCCTCTCATAGATCATCTCGCCTTTCTGATTATGATTGAGAAAATAAAAACTCTGAGGCATAGGGAATGTAAACTGTAAAGGATAACACAGAGATGGTTAGTCTAAAGCATTAGATCCACTCCTCAAGGGAGAGCAGCCTCAGTGAAATCTCTCCTAGAAATTTCTATTGATTGGTCCATTGACACAAATGTTGGCCTCGTTCAGAATTTTTTGGTAATAGTGGGGCTCATGGGCAATTTTTAAACCCCAAGTCTGTTTAACACCATTGTGCTGTGTCTGCAATGTTTTTGGCCAGTTTTCTGAAAAGCAGTCATTCTGCTGCTTCTCAGGCTCAGGGTGGGAAACAGGCCATTCTGAATGTATGCATTCAAGTCTGCGTGCAAATTACCTTTGACAGTGTTTGAATTATTTTTTTTATGCAGTATGCCTGGAGAGGTTCTGGATTTTAAAACAGGGTCTCTCTCCTTGAATCTGGGTGGGCTTGTCAACGCTCTGACCAGGAGAGATGACAAAAGCATGCCATGTGACTTCTGAGGCCAAGTCATAGAAGGCCGTGTGGTTTCTGTCTTGTTGGATGGAAGACTGCTTTTCAAGCCCTGAGCTGCCATGTGACAAGTTCGACTACCCGAAGGCTATCATGGCAGGAGAGGCCATATGTAGGCGCTCCATTTGGGGAGTCTCAGCTGAACCCAGTCTTCCAGCCATACCCGCTGACACGTGAATAAAGCCATCTTGGGTCCTCCAGACTGGGCCACCCACAGCTGAATGCCACCTACGATCTTTGCCGTTGCCACGGAAGCATCACCCAGCTGCTCTTTGCCCAAATTCCTGACCCACAAAATGTGAGATACTATAAAAAGTTGCTGTTTTAGAAGTCCCCTAAAAAAATCAACCTCTTTGTCTGGTGCTTGACTGAAAACATTTTTCTAGAAACTTCTTTATTTTGTTTTACTTATTTATTTATTTATTTTGTTTTACTTATGTATTTATTTATTTTTTTGAGACAGGGTTCCAGGTCTGTTGCCTGGGCTAGCGTGCAGTGGCATCATCATAGCTCACTGCAGCCTCAAACTCTTGGGCTCAAGTGATCCTCCTGTCTCAGCCTCCTGAGTAGCTGGGAATACAGGTGCATGCCACCACATCCAGCTAATTTTTCTATTTTTAGTAGAGACGATGTCTTGTTCTTGCTCAGGTTGGTCGAGAACGCCTGGCCTCAAGCAATCCTCCTGCCTCAGCCTTTCAAAGTGCTGGGATTACATTCGTGAGCCACTGTGCCTGGCCCATATTCTAGAAGCTTCTTGAGAGAGAGTTTTTGGTCTTCGTGAAGAATTTTTAAAGGGTAATCATGACCAGGCACAAGTTTTGCCCTACCCTGCTGACTAATGCTGCTCTAGCGTAGTCTGTCAAACTATTAACAAATATTTTAATTTTAATAAATATTGCTTAATGACAACTATTAAACAAAAAAAGGTGAAGTTGCTCTGGTTTAATCCAGAGATTAGGGTCAGAGCCCTGCCTTCATCTGGCACGCTATCCCAAATCACTGCTATCATGTCCCAAGGCAACTCTGTGGATCCTTCCTGAAGTTCACAGTTTGAAAGAGCTTTCCATTTATTCTTGCAAGATGAGACCAGTTTGTCCTAAATCCAGTCCTGGGTTGTGAGCACTCTAAATGGTGTGTCTCCTGGAGGTGAATAGAATTAAAATGTAGGTCATAAAAATTGCCTCTGTGGGTGCATAGATGGCTGTCCACATGCCTATGAGCAGACAGAGTAAACCATCCCTTAGGCTGAGTGTGTTAGGGAGGAAAAATGAATAATTATTCAAATGCATCCCTTTCTTAGAGAACTAATACCTTTCACGTAATGTGACTAGTACTTTAAGGAAACTCTAGAAGTGGTATAATGACCCTCATTAAAAGGGACTTGAAACACTTAAGATTTTGAGGCCTGTGTAATGAGTTCTCCCAGAAACCAGAATTTGCTTCAGGAAAGTCAGAATTAACAACCCACATGCAGGGAACTTTCTTCTTACTTAGGGCAAGTGTGCTGAGCTAAGCTGCCTTTATGCAGCTCAATGCTAAGATGCAAACAAGCCCAGGTTGTTAGGGGTATGGACATCAGCTGTGTCACTGTCAATGCTGGTGTCAGTGAGAAGAGTACCAGGAACTCTTGGCTGTAGTGTTGCAAGGAGCGCAAGAGTTCTTTTCCAGCAAAGGCTGTGAAGGACTGCCAATGAAAATAGGATGTCCTTTAGACTTCCTGGATCCCTTTTAGCATCCTTTCCTTTCTTCTCTGGGATACATCAGTCCACAGACCAGGGATTAGGGCAGGAGAGCATCCATTTGCATGGTGTCCTGAAATCTGGATGTGCCTGCCTTGGGATTCTTACTGAAATCCTTCTCTGACTTTGCTGTTTTTGTGTAAAATGTCTTCAGAAGCAATCTGTAGTCAGAATAGTTAAAAAGGAAACCTGGGAAAAGAAGTTGGATTTGCCAAGGGGAGGGGAGGAAGAGAAGGCAGGACGGAGGAGGACAAGAGGGAGGAGGAGTGGCTGAGCAAGTAGCAGAGGAAACAGTGAAACTGTTTTGTAAGCATTGCTGGTCTTAAGAACACGAGCTCCATTGAGCCCTGCAAACCCCAGATCCCAGCACCAGCTTTGCAAAGGCAACCTTTCTGCAGTGCAGTTGTCTAGGTGAGTCACCTGCAGGTGGTCTTTCCATCATGGCGCTCCTTCAAATGGTTAAGAAGAGGTGGCAGGCTGAGGAAGGAGTGAGGGTGTTGTATTTCGTGTGTGTCCATCAGCTTGACTGTCTTACTCATTTTTACTTTTGGAGCCAAATGAGTGGTCCCCTTATAACAGAACGTAGGTTCTTATTAGTTCTAGCACCAAGTTTTGAATCAAATCTTAGATTTTATTTTGGGACAATGAGTTCTTTTATATTAGGCTAAACAAGGGAGAGGGCTCCTTACTATGTTCCTATCAAGAGGATAGGTTTATAGATTGCCTGGTAGGTCATGAGTTAATTTGAAATCTTGTGCTTAGAGTTTATGAAAGAACACATAAAGAATGCCTACCATATATGGATTTGTTTTTAGAAAACAGTTTTCTATTAGCTGCTGTGCCCTGATGACTTTTCAAAAATTTGGATTGTTTTTAGTCTAATTATCGGTTTAACAATATGGGGTTTGATGCAGGAAAAGGGAATAAATCTGTTATATGTCTTTCCTTTGTCTCTCCTTTCTTTTTAATCTTCCTTTGCTTGCTATTTCTTTTTAAATTTTCTTGATATCCTTTTGATTTCCTTTTGTTTACTATCATGGTTCTCTCTTTTTTTAAAATTTCAAGATATTAAGGGGATACAAGTGTTTTTGTTACATGGATAGCTTGTATAATGCTTAACTTGGGGCTTTTAGTGTGCCCATCACCAGAACAGTGTTCATTGTACCCAATAAGTTTTTTACCCCTCCCCCTTCTTCCCTCCCTCCTTCTTGGATTCCAATGGCGTTTATATCACTTTGTGCCCATGTGTGCCCATCAATTAGCTCCCAATTATTAGAGAGTACATGTGGTGTTTGTTTTTCTGTTCCTGAGAGACTTTGCTTAGGATAATGGTCTCCAGATCCAGTCAAGTTGCTGCAAAAGACATTATTTCATTCCTTTTTATGGCTAAGTAGTACTCTCCATGGTATATATATACTATATTTTGTAAATCCACTCATGAGTTGATGGGCACTTAGGTTGATTCCACATCTTTGCAATTGTGAATGGTGCTGTGATAACATTTGAGTATAGGTATCTTTTTGATAAAATGACTTCTTTTCCTTTGGGTAAATACGCAGTAGTGGGGTTGTTGGATCAAATGGTAAGTCTACTTTTATTTCATTGGGGAATCTCCATGCTGTTTTCCATAGAGGTTGTACTAATTGGCAGTCCCACTGACAGTGTATAAGTGTTCCTTTCTCTCTGCATCGATGCCAGTATCTATTGTTTTCTGGCTTTTTAATAATGGCCATTCTGACAGGGGTAAGGTGGTATCTCATTGTGGTTTTAATTTGCATTTCTCTGATGCTTAGTGATGTTGAGCATTTTTTCTTATGTTTATAGGCCATTTGTCTATCTTCTTTTGAAAAACTTCTGTTCATGTCTTTTGCCCACTTTTTAATTAATTTTCATTTTTTCCTTGTTGATTTGTTTGATTTCTTTGTAGATTTTAGATGTTAGCCTTTTATGAGATGTATAGTTTGTGAATATTCTCTCCCATTCTGTAGGTAGGCTATTTACTGTGTTGATTATTTCTTTTGCTATGCAGAAGCCTTTTAATGTAATCAAGTCCCTATTTTGTTGCTGTATTTGCCTTTGGGGGTCTTAGTCATAAATTCTTTGGCTAGGTTGACGTCTAGAAGAGTTTTTCCTGTGTTTTCTTATGGAATTTTTATGGTTTGATACCTTACATTTAAGTCTTTTATCCATCTTGAATTAATTTTTGTATATGATTAGAGACAAGTCTCCTGTTTTGTTCTTTTACATGTGGCTGTCCATTTTCCCAGCACCACTTATTGAATAGAACTTCCTTTCCCCAGTGTATGTTGTTGCCTGCTTTATTGAATGAAGATCAGTTGGTTGTAGGTAGATGGTTTTATTTCTGGGTTCTCTATTCTGTTCCATTGGTCTATGTCTCTACTTTATACCAGTACCATGATGCTGTTTTGGTTATTGTAGCCTTGTAGTATAATTTGAAGTCAGGTAATGTGATGCCTCCAGATTTGTTCTTTTTTCTTAAGATTGCTTTGGCTAATTGGGCTCTTTTTTGGTTCCAAAGAAAGCTTAGGATTGTTTTTTCTAGATCTGTGAAATATGGTGTTGGTATTTTGATGGGGATTTTGTTGAATGTGTAAATCACTTTGGACAGTGTGGACATTTTAATGATGTTGGTGCTACCAATCCATGAGCAAGGGATATTTTTCCATTTGTGTCATCTGAAATTTCTATCATCTGTGTTTTGTAGTTCTCCTTGTAGAGATCTTTCACCTCCTTGGTTAAGTACATTCCTGAGTATTTTCTTTTCTTTGTGGTTATTGCAAATGGTACTAAGTCCCTGATTTGACTCTCAGCTTGGCTGTTACTAGTATGTAGAAATGCTACTGATTTGTGTACATCGATTTTGTAACCTGAGACTTTGCTGAATTTAGTTATCAATTCTAGGAGTCTTTTGATGGAGTCCTTAGGGTTTTTTTAGATAAAAGATCATATCATCAGCAAACACGGATAGTTTGGCCTCCTCTTTCTCAATTTGTATACCCTTTATTTCCTTCTATTGCCTGATTGCTCTGGCCAGGACTTCCAGTACTATGTTGAATGGAAATGGTGACAGTGGACACCCTTGTCTTATTTCTACAATAATTGAGCTTATCTTAGGGGGAATGCTTTCAACTTTTAACCATTTAGCATGATGTTGGCTGTGGGTTTGTCATATATGATTTTTATTATTTTGAGGTATATTCCTTCTATGCCTAGTTTTTTGAGAGTTTTTATCATGAAAGGGTGCCAGATTTAATCAAATGCTTTTTCTGCACCTACTGAGACAATCATGTAGTCTTTCTTTTTGCTTCTGTTTGTGTGGTGAATCACATTTATTGATTTGCATATGTTAAACCATCCTTGCATCCCTGGGATGAAACCCACCTGATTATGGTGAATTATCTTTTTGATATGCTGTTGAATTCAGTTTGCTAGCATTTGCTGGTATTTGTTGAGGATTTTTGCATCTATGTTCATAAGAGATATTGGTGTGTAGTTTTCTATTTTTGTTGTGTCCTTTCCTGGCTGCGGTATCAAGGTGATACTGGCTTCATAGAAAGAGTTAGGAAAGATTCCTGTCTTTTTGATGTTTTGGAGTACTTTCTGTATGATAGGTACCAGTTCTTTGTAGTTCTGGTAGAATTTGGTTGTGAATCCCTCTGGTCCAGAGCTTTATTTGGTTGGGAGATTTTTTATTGCTGCTTCAATCTTGCTGCTTGTTATTGGTCTGTTCAGGATTTCTATTTTGTCCTGATTTAGGTTTGGGAGATTGTGTGTTTCCAGTAATTTTTCCATTTCCTCTACATTGTCTAGTTTGTGTGTGTAGAGGTTTTCATAGTATTCATGTATGATATTTTGTATTTCTGTGGTATCACTTGTAATGTTTCCTTTTTCATTTCTATAACAATTGAGCTTATTTGAGTCCCTTTTCTTTTATTTCTGGTTAATCTGTCTAGTGGTCTATTGATTTTCCTTGATCCTTTGTATTTTTTTTGGTTTCCATTTTGTTGAGTTCTGCTCTGAGCTTTTCTTATTTCTTTTCTTCTGCTGGCTTTGGGTTTGGTTTGCTGTTTTTCTAATTCCTTGAGAGGTGACATTAGGTTGTTAATTTGTGATCTTTCTGTCTTTTTGATGTAGGCATTTAAGGCTATGAAGTTTCCCCTTAGGACAAACTTTTTTTGTATCCCATAGGTTTTGAAATCTTTTGTTTCCTTTGTCATTCGATTCAAGGAATCTTTTGATTTCCATCTTAATTTCATCACTGACCCAATAATGCTCATTCATCTGCAGGTTGTTTAATTTCCATAACTTTTTGTAGAATTGAGTGTTCTCTTGGAATTGGTTTCTAGTTCCACTGTGGTCTGAGAAGATACATGGTGTGATTTTTATTTTTTTGAATTTGTTGAGACTTGCTTTGTGGCCTAAGATATGATCAACCTCACAGAATGTCACACATGCTGATTAGAAGAATGTATATTCAGTAGTTTTTGGGTAGAATGTTCTGTAAATGTTACGTCCGTTTGTTCTTGCGTCTCATTTAAGTGCAGTGTTTCTTTATTGATTTTCTGCTTCAGTGATCTGTCCAACTCTGACAGTGGGGTGTTGAGGCCCCTGGCAATTACTATGCTACTATTTATCTCTTTGCTTAGATCTAGCAGAATTTACTTCATGAATCTAGGAGCTTCTGCATCAGGTGCATATATATTTAGGATTATTATGTCTTCTTGTTGAATTGCTCCCTTTACCATTATATAATGACCTTTTTTTTTTTTTTTTTTACCATTGTTGATTTAAAGTCTATTTTACCTGATATGAGAATGGCTACACCTGCTTGCTTTGGGCTTCCATTTGTGTGGAATACTTTTTTCCATCCCTTTACCTTAAGTCTGTGTGATTCCTTGTGAGTTAGATGGGATTCTTGGAACAGCATAGAATGCGGTTTTTCATCCATTCAGCCAGTCTGTGTCTTTAAATGGGGCATTAAGACCATTCATGGGCAGTGTTAGTAGGGATATATGGGATACTGTTCCATTCATCATGTTGGACGATACCTTGTTATTTTGTTTTCCCTCTCGTGCTATTGTTTTGTAAGAGTATGAGCATTAACTGTGGGAGTCTTTACACTGATGGGTATCTATTGTGCGGTTACACGTATAATGCACTTTTGAGCATTTCCTGTAGGGCAGGTCTAGTAGTGACAAAGTCCCTTAGTGTTTGCTTGTCTAGAAAAGTCTTTATTTTCCCATAATTTATGAAACTTAGTTTTGCGGGATACAAAATTTTTGGTTGGCAGTTCTGTTTAAGAAGACTAAAAATCGGGCCAATCCATTCTTGCTTGTAAGGTCTCTGCTGAGAAGTCTGCTGTTAGCCTGATGGATTTTCCTTTGTAGGTTAGTTGTTGCTTTTGTCTTGCTGCTCGTAGTATTTTCTTCCTCATTTTGACTCTGGGCAAGTTGATGTTTATATATGTTGGCAGTGTCCCATCTGCTATGAATCTTCCTGTTGTTTGATGACCATCTTGTATCCGTATATTTGGATCTCTGGTGATACCAGGGAAGTTTTCCTCAGTAATCCCCTCAGATAAGTTTTCTATGTTTTATGCTTGTCCTTCTTCTCCCAAAGAACTGGGGCTGGGTGACACTTGGGTATCACAGGTGCAAGGCTGCGGGGCCGAGCTGCTGGGGCTCTCCCCCTGCCCAGCTCCGGTGGAGACAGCTGCCACAGGGCTTCTCATGTGGTGTCTGTGGTGCCCAATCTATTCAGATCCCCCCATGGTGGGGAAGGGGTGCTCAGCTCCCCGTCACGGGGAGTGTGAGAGTGTCTACTCTCCCTGCTTCCTCCCTGGCTGGCCAGAGTGATGTGGAGGTGCCTGCAGCAAAGCTGAGTCTTGTGTAGACCTGGTGCTCTGGACCTGAGGGCTCAGAATGGCATCAGTTGCAGTAACCTGGGAATGGGAACCCCCAGGTTCCTGCCATGCCCGTTCTCCGGTGCAGTGTAGCGGCACAGATTCCAAGCAGCTCCCTGATCGGTCCAGAGGTCTGCAGTGGTGGTTGGAGCACCCTGACAGCTCAGGCAGCAGGGACAGCGGGAGAGCATGGAGCCCAGGGGTTCTCTCCTCCTTTTCTTCCCCATGTGTGGATCCCTCCCACAGACAGGCACCTTCCGATCTTGCCAAGTGGATCAACCTGTCACCTTCTCCTTCACTCTGATTGTCCCCCGTTACTACTTCTCTGATCATTCACAATGCTCTTTTCAAGAAGGCCCATCCACACGTGGGCATCCAGCTGCAACTTCAGTCCTCTCCTTGAGAGTGGTGCATGCGGGCTGCTGCTTTTCTGCCATCTTACCTGTTTCCCTGTTTACTATAATGGTTCTCATCTGGGATGGGGCTTTCCCCCTCTCCTCTCTCCTCTGCTCTTTCCCATCACCCCCACCCCACACACTGTGGCTTTTGGATATGGGAGGGGGATTGGTCTGCTCAAAGGCTTTCAGGACATAGGACCAGAGATCCTAAATGCCTATAACAGACATCACTCCTGAAATGTTAATACTGCCCTGATTATAGATGAAGTCAGAGTCTCTTTTACAGTTTATGGTGGAGAAAGAGTCTTGAACTTTGATATAAAAATGTGACTAGGTAAGATAAAACCACCTAGTAGACTCAAGTGGTTAAAAGCCCAGGCTTTGGATTCAGACTGCCTGGGTTTGAAATCAGCTGGTAATTGAATCTGTGTGATGTTTGGGAAGTTACTTAAAATGTCTTTACTTCAGTCCTCGTGTCTGTAAATTGGAGCTAATAATACCTCATAGGTTTTTGTGATGATCAAATGAGTTAGAACAGTACTTGGCATATCCTAATTATTCAATAGTTACTTCTTTTTGATAAAATATCATTTGAAAGGGTCTCTCCATATTCCTAAATCTTTTAGTCTTTTTTTTTGTTCTTCTTAGCATGAGCTATATTGATGCTCATATTTTTAAATGAGCCAATATGGGTTCCACCATAATTTTAAATTTAAATATAGCAGAATGGTTTCAGAATATTTCTTAAAGATTTATAGTAAAATGGAAGGAGTATTGTGCAGAGTAATAGAAACAGTAGATTTCTGTGCCAGATACTGTGAGAAGCGCTTGCTGTCAGTCTGCTTTAGGACTGCTTTTCTAATTGTAAAGGTGGAACTTAGATTATTTTTCCTTAAAATGAGTGAGCTTTATCCAGAGGCTCAGACACTGGGTAAAGCTCAGCGGGTGAAGAGCAAGCTTTTTTTCATCTCCCACCCTCTCAAGACCCAGTAGAGATATGAGGAGACTCCCAAGCCAGAGAAGGTGGGTGGAGTTGTCCTGGTAGCATCTGTCTGTTAGACCCTGCTTTCTAAGGGGCCAGCTAGAGATGCCCATGCAAACCAGGCCAGGCTGCCCCAGGGCATTGAGGGTAACCAGACCAGATTCAGGGCATATATCACCCATGAAGCTTTTTAAAACTTAGAGCTAAACCCTGTCACCCACTAATGTGGCATTGGTACCAAAATCAACATCAGTCAGCAAGTATTATTTCTAAGGCCTGTTGTGTAACTGCTGTCAGGTACTTTCTGATGACCAAGGACAGAAAGTATTATTATGAAGTAGCATTTGTTTAGGGTGTCCCAGGCCCCAGGGACAATGTTGACCAGAGCTTTCTTACAAAGACAGTTATTCACCCCTTCCCATTATCTTCCCAGTAATCAATCCTTTGGTGCTATTAACACATTCTCCCATTTTGTACCTAATGAATCTGAGTCATAAGTTTGACAACTTTCCTAAGATCATACAACCAGTAAGTACTAGAACTGGATTTTAGACCACAGGTCTGCTTGATGCCTGTTTTAAATCACCACCCTGGCTGGGCTTTCTCTTAGTATGAAATAGACATGGATAGTCCATTTGAATGGATTTAAAAATTAGAACAAACAAGCACAGAAGGATGAAAATCACTGATAATAGGAGGACACTGACACATGCAAACATTAGAGAGTAATAATCAGCCTCTAGTTCATGCCAGGCACTACCCATTCATTAACATATTTAAATTTTCACAACCATCTTATGGGGTATTAGTCCCATTTTACAGATGAGGCAGCAGAGGCCCAGTGAATATAAGTAACTGGTGTAAATAATGCAACTATTAGGTGGCAAAGCAGGTATGTGAATCCATTTCCCACCATATCATGCTGTGAAAGGTTGGGAATGTCTCCTTGCCTGCTCACTTCCAGTCCCTTCTAGGGTACATGGAACAAGTCTGGATTTCTGAACCAGGAAAAATGAGTGCACGTTCCAAGTCTGTCATGGTCTTACAGAACCAGCACATTCGTTTCTCATCCAAGAAACTTACCCATGTCTTAAGAGAGAAGTAAGCCCACAACAGAGGTAGAAGGCTGGTAAAAGAGGCATAACCTTCAAGTGGCATATTCTGTGGACTTGGTGTCGTTCCTTGGCCTTGCCTCTCGGGGAACCTGGAAAAGGGTGTATTGGCATTCTTTGCACTAGCTTCTGAGCACAACTGCCTTCTCCATGGAACCACCCCATTCTTTCGGTGCTTTATCTGCCAGGAGAACCCCAGTATCGCCAGGTGTGCATGTGGTGGAGCTGTCTGCGGGGGGAGAGGCCCGATGTGGTCTCTCTGTCCTCAAGCTATCGGTGGACCATCCCACAGGCATTATGAAGAACAGCCCTTGGCTCAGCCTTAATTCACTGGGAAATCACTATCTCCCAAGCTCATTTGGTGCCAGCCTTAAGGGCACTTTAAATGTAGGACTCAGTGCTACTGTAAAATGGAGTCCAGCACTGGCAGTAGGCCTCTGGGTCCTTGCTGTTTACAGGGGCCGGTTTCATAGAAGTAATTCTGGGTATTAGGGCAAGGAAAGGCAGCCTTGTGTAGAGGAAATGTGCCACGGGTAGCTAGTTGACTGCTTATTAGTTTACTCTTGCAGCCAAATTATTTTTGTTGCTGTTAAAAATTAATTTTAATAATTGCTTTTGGATCAAGCTGTTGAATAGCTGAGCCAAGTTTTCATGCCCAATGAACTTTTATAGCAAACTCTCTTCTCTTTATGGGGTTATTATGAGGATGATATTTGTAAAGCACTTTAACTGCTTACAGGAAGGCTCCGGATAAATGATAGTCATATTTTCAGAGTTTTGGAGAAACGATTATACAATGGCATTCCAGTTCTAAAGATGCAAATCATACTCTGCTGTTAGTGATTTGCTTTAGTGGCTACTTTCCTATTTTTAATTTCTAAAAGGAAATTTATGCAAAAGACTGGGGTGATTTTTATATTTCCATAACATTTTTGAACTGGCTAAAAAAATCTCTCCTTTGAGAGGAAATGTTTTCACAGTGTCAGAGTTTGACTAATAAGTATTAGTCAGTAGGAAATGCTCTATTGTCAATGAACAGCATTAATTTGTATCAGAATGTCACAGTCCTTTACTATAAAATAATACTTTTTTTCTATCTTACTGCTCTCTTTGGTTTTATCTTTTTGGGGAAGAAACGCCAAAAAAAAAAAAAAAAAGTTCTGTTTTTTTCAAAGAGGAATATACTCCCTAGACAGGACCATCTTACAATATACTGTGGGTTTTTAGCAAGTCACCTAACATGTGTGCAAGTGTATCCTAAGAACTTGTCTGTACCACACATGGGAAAATGGAATTAGACTCCCTTTGGTGCATCTGTATATTCTGAATTTTAACAATAGATCTTCAGTAACACTTAAAGTTTGAGCTGCCACATAATCCATTCTGTACACAGCAGCTGTCAGGATTGTTAAAAATGTAAATTAGATGGCAAATTGGACTATACTCCTTTGCTTAAAATCTTCCAGTCTTTTCCTGGTGGGATGTGGCCCCACTTGCTTTGACAGCCCCCTTTGTAACTGTCCTGTGCTCATTCTGCCCCAGCCCTGCTGTCTTTCTGGTCCTCAGCCCCCCAGTTCCAGCAGCTTGGGGCCTCCTGTGGGGCTGTTTCCCTGCAGGGAATGCTCCTGCCCCAGGTCTCTGGCGGAGCTTCCTGGAGCTGGGAGCTGAGCTTGGCTGCACCTCCTAAGATCTGGGATGTCACTTACTGAGAAGGAAGCCCAGATACTTCATGGGCCAGGATCAGAAGGTAATTCTTAACCCTGCCAGAGTACAGAGGCTGATGATGGACTGGACAGAGTTCGAGGACCCAGCAGAGTTCCACTCTGAAAGTCCTCCTCCTGTGCCTCAGCCCACACTGACCTTGCCCTGCTGGAGACTGTCCTTGCAGCCAGGCCACACACCCACTGCTGCCTGTGCTCTGCTTGCAGATGTGTGCTGCCTTGGACTCTGAGTCGGCAGGGCAGGGACTGTGACCCCTTGCTTAATGAACACTGGCATTGTCTCCATTTGTTTGTTTGCTCATAGCGATTAATGAACCCCTTTTTTGTTTGTTTGCAATAACAAAGAAGTGAAACCTTAAATGAGTCTGAGCTGCACCGCTCCCTCTGCTTCTGCCTCCTTGAGGAGAAACACTGACACATCCTGTTAATGCCTATGCAATGCTCCTTCCTTTGCTTGTGGTCCAATTACATCTTCTTTCTGCCACATAATACGTGTCAGAATATTGATTTAGTCCTTGCATGTGGCCAATCCACATTTTTCAAATGGATTAAGAATTATTCAGGAATGCACGGGAGGGAGGGACAATTGCAGCTTGGGCTCCTCTTTTCTTAGCTGCTTTCATTGTTAGAGAGACTGGATTTTGAGGGTCCTCTACACAGAGGGACTACTGATGGCTACTTTTCCTAGAGTGTGGGTGTGTTTAGATTAATAGTCTTTTGCTTCAAATCTTGTTTGCTGATGTCTTGAGAGGAATATGTGAAGAGGGCCTTCTCCCCTGCCTCCCCACGCCATCCTGTGCATACCACTCTTCTGGATCTGCAGTGGGCCCTTGGCTCCTGAGTGGGGTCTTGCTTATTGATCTGCACAGAGTCTTTCCTTGGGGCCTGCTGGCTGCACCTATAGAAAAGTGAAAGAGGCCCAAGGCAGCCTCATCTTTTCTGTTCTCCCACTTCCTACTTGTGAAGTTTCATTTCAACAACCATTCCCTTCTGGGGCAGGGCCATGTGCTAAGTGCAGAGGGCCCAGCTGGTGTTTCCTGAACCTAGGACCCTGCTGTCCTGCCTGCCTCTGGTGCAGGGCCAGAGCCCACCCAGGGTCTCTTTTCCTGTGGTGAGGCATGGAAGTGGGCATGTGCGATGAGGAGGCTGTCAGTCTGGTGGCTCAGGTGGGTTCTGACTGGAGTTTCCTCCGCCCCACTGTGACCCATGGCAGCCTGGGTAGGTGACTCTGGCTATGCTGGGAGCTGCTACCCAGGGCAGGCATGTCACCAGCCTGAGGTTCAGGCTGCTTCCATTCCGGAGCTTCTGATGTATGGCAGCGAATTTTCATCCTGTAAATAAAGGATGACTGGTATTCTCTCCATAAAAAGATTCTTTTTTTTTTTTAAAGGTGCACTGATGACTTTTTTTCTTCAAAATGACAGGAACTTAATTTTCTGGATTCTTTTCAAAAAAGAAAGTGCTTGTTGTAGAAAGTTCAAACAACAGGTACAAATACAAGTAAAGTGCAAAGCATGCCAAGCATCCACCTTCTAGAGACAATCGATACCCATATTTTGATGATGATCATGCGTGTGTACATACAGCCTTAGATACAAGATCATATCATAAAACACTTATTTTTTTTTCTTCACTATAGATTGTGGTATTTTCTGTGTCATAAATTTAGAAACACCTCATTTTTAGTATCTAAAGAGTATTCCATTGTATGGGTGTGCTACAATGTAACCAATCTCAAAAATTCCAATCTCTGGAATTTTTTCCCACTTGTGAGTAATGTTCCGTTGAATGTCTTTGTACTACACTTGTCTAATTATTTCATAGAGTAAATGGATTAAAACTACTGAGTCAGAGTATAGCCATTTTAGTTATTCATGCAGGTTGACAAACTACTTGCAGAAAGGTCATGCAATTTTTTAATTATCCCATAATGAGGGAAAGCCTCTTGCTGATTTTCTTTAATGTTGTTCTCTAATGTATTTTAAATGATGATTAAATATCCCAAACTTTTTAGGTACTTTTTTTTTTTTGCAAATAGAGTTTGGATAACTAAGTTGGGAGAAGTTATAGTGATTAATAATTTTGTAGCTTCAGTAAAAACCCAAACTGTATATCCTGTATGTATTTTCCCTTATATTATTCTAGTATGCAGTTATGTCTTTGCTTGACTTTTATTTTAAATAATTTTCGCATGAAGTTTGTGTAATTAAAGCTATGCCCTTTGTTAGTTTCTATTTTCGACAGTCTGTCATGTTCCATATTTTTATATTGCTCCTAAAACTTGGGTAAAGAGAGCTTTCTGGCAGTAAAAGTAGTAAATGCTATTTTGTAAGTTGGTAGGGATTTTAAAAAAATATCTCTGCGTTCTTATTGGAAGGTATAGTCTTCAGGTGAGTATTCTAGCATTTCTGCAAAGGAAACGCTGCCTTCACGACCATCTCTGGTTTCCTTCAGAATGTATTCCCCAGATCCATGTGATTAATGACCTGTTGTTCCACCTCTTTGAACTTTATCTCCTTGATCTCATTTGTCCATCCTCTGGTGTCACCTGAAACTTCTTACCAGTTCATTGGTTAATTGTTTATCTTTCCTTTACACTTTCTTGGGTTCATCTAATGATAAAGATACCACATATCTTCTTAAAAAGCTTTTTTTAGTGTGTGTTCTTTCACCACCCTCCCTTTGTCTGGGCCTTACACAGATCTACCAAAGACAGACTTCGCCTCTTAAGACTACTGCAATAACAAGCAAGATGTAGGCACAGTCAGCTTGGGGAAGAAAACATCATCAATATAGTTATCTTTGTAAACTTACTTGGAATTTGAAGGGAGATTTTTCAGTGTCTCGCCGCCTCATGGAGTGGTCTTCTAGAGGAGACCGACTTTTCAAGGTGAATTTTAATTGAAAAGGCTAGGGGGACTACCTGGAGGGAAGGGACGGCTGGTGAAGAAGGTAGTCTAGGATTAAGTGGGAATGAGACGTGGGAACCTGCTGGATGGGAGTAA
>CM052439.1:129226842-129262197 GCA_028533085.1 Varecia variegata
TGTTCCGTTAGTGCCTTTTAAGAACTCACAATCTGAAGTGGTATTTAATTACTTACTTTTTCAGCCGCTGGGGACCATTTAGTAATTGCTACTTCATTGCCGTTTAATAAACTTCTGTCTTGTACATTAAATAGTACTGAGCACTAATTCACTGCCTAGTCCCTGGTGGCAGAAAACAGTTAATGCTGCTTCTAGAAATGCGCATCTGCAACCAGATGGTCGCTCAGGCATTGGGAAAATAAAAGGTGCAATAAAAATCTTCAAATTAGTGAGGCCCAGACTTTCGGATTTCAGAGACCAGATTTTTAAAAAGAATGTTTAGGGACTAACTTAGGGTTGTTAAAAGTTTGATTTTGCCAAGTTTTGTTCCCCTTGAGAAACTTGACCCAAGAGCACATTGCTTAGGGCATAGTGGCCACTTGGTAAGTATCAGTGGGGTGGAATTGAGCTATGCATTTTAGGACGGAATTTTTACCGGTGATACCTGTTTAATTTTGTTACTGTTTCATCAGACTTCATATTGGGTTGTTAATTTTGCAAAATGTGTTATCGAATGTGGCTGACTAAAGAAATTTCATTCTGTATGGGGATTGTGAGGGTTAAATAGCATGTGAAAAGCTCTGGAACAACCTCACACCAGATGGTAAATGTAGGATGATCAATATTGTTTGCTGAAAATATTATAGAGAGATTATTCATGTTTGGATTATATTAAATTCTGGGGAATTTTAAGATGCAGAGATGATTAATCCAAAGGTCATTAATCTGCAGGTTGTTGTGTCTTGGTTCTCAAATGAAATTCTGTGACAGATCAAAGGAGAAAGTGAATCAGTAAGAATTATTTAATTAAATATTGCACTTTAGAAGCAATAAAGGTGCTGCTTTTTCTGCGATTTCATTCAGAGTGTATGTTGTAAGGCCATCTGTCTGAATTCCATCAGGTGGTAACATAGTCATGGGGTTTGTAATGGTGACATAAAAGATCCTAAAAATCCTGGAAGAGGGTGGAAGGAATGATTGACAGAAGAGTGGCCTATGACACAGATCCCTGGGATGGCTGATACCCCTGTTGGAGCCATCTATTTCCCAGACCCAATTCATCCCGCTCAGAGGCCAGGCAATGCATCAGTGCTTGTCTTGATCCTCATGCCTGCCAGCTTTTGGAGTTGCACTGATTGCCTGGGTGTCCTGTAGAATGTCTGATTTTAGCCACTGAAAGAGAGTGGAACAGTTAATTGTAACATTTTTCATTAAAGTGCCCTCCTTAATAATGTTTGAAATATAATTTAAACCCTAGCCACGCCATGGCTTCTGTACCTGGCCTTAGAAGCCCAGTGTTACAGAAAGTCTATAGTAGGGCTGGGCAACCTTTTTTTATGGGAAGTAACGGAAATCTCCTGTCATATTTTCTGATGAAACAAATTTTAAAAGATGAGTTTTCAGGCACATTATGTTGTACAGGTTCATTTAGCAAATTATTAAAGTGCAAACCTGTGCAAATACATTGCTCAGACATAAAGTTAAGTACATTGTGTTAGAAAATTCACCATGTCTTTAATCCTAGTGGTTTAGTGCTATGGTTTAAGTAGAAGGATTTAGAGAGTTCATAAATGTAGGGAAATAGAATAAACAAAAAGGATGAAAGGTACATTTCCTGGGCAGCACTGATGTAGAACTGTGTACCTCATTATTCTCCCTAAGGTTATTGTCAATTTTATTTTAAAGCCAGCCTTTAAGAAGCTACAGAGAAGACAGATATAGTGAAAATACAAATTAAGAAATTAATTTGTATAATCAGGGTGTACATGTGATGTCATAAATACAAGTTTCTTTGATCACATAGCAAAATCTATTGGTCTCTGTTTTGACTTTTCGTACAGTTTGTGTTTCTTCAGCAGCTTTACAACAACAGACTACAGCAGAGGTTGAATTGTCATTTATTTCTCGCTGATTTTTGGTTCTGATATTGTGTCTTATATCTGTGTGAGACTCTTATGGTTTTAAGTGGTGAGTACGTACTATTTCATTTGACATATTTAGCATTATTGTAGTTTTATATTCCATATATCTGCACTAACCACATTCTGTTCATTTTGAATAGCCCATTTAGTATCTCATCATTTTATATGTCATAAATGTATTTAACTTGCCCCAAATTAGGGTATTTGGACTCTTTCCAGTTTGAGGCTGGCATAAGTGATGCTGCAGCAAACATCTTTAAGCAGATGCTTTTCTCCTGCTCTTGGGGCCCCTTCCTGGGGACATATTTAAGTCTCTGGTAAAGGGCATGGACTCTCTGTGGCTCATGTTCATCCACATTGCTACTTTACCATTTGTTTCAAGAGCCCTCTGAGGACATATAATGAGAAAGAAAAAACTACCGGAAGCAAAAAGAATTGTGCTGGAGGTATAACAATCTTTTTACTGATAAGAAAATGATAGTTTTCAGATGTCTAAATTGGGACTTTGCTTGCTCTGGGCTAATCAGTAAATTAGAAAATTCAGTGTAGTGGTTAAGAGCACAGGCTGTGGAATTCAAATCAGTTACATAACCCCTCTGAGCCTCAGTTTCCATCTTCATAAAGTCCTTATAAGAATTCCTGGCGCATTGTGGGTGGGGGTGAAGTTTAAATGAGATAATGTGCTGGGAAGTGATTAAGTGGCACAGGGCGGGGCTCGTAAATGGCCAGTAAGTGACGGCAGCTGTGATTTGTTCTGACGAGGCCTGTGGGGCAGACCTCTGGGTTGGGTTCCGTGCAGCATTGGCATGTTGTTCCCCGAGTCCTCAGGCTCAGGCGTCCTCCTGGGTGTGTTCACTGAATTCTGGGTCAGAGTTCTCTGCCCGGGCTAAGTTCTCAGGTTGTATGTGAATTAATATGGACGGTGAAGGGTCCCTGTAAGTTAGTCAGACTCCCCTACGGGGAACAAGGACTAAATCCAATAAGAGTATTAACCATGTCTATGTGGCAGACTTATACCATTCTTTTCTGGTACCACACTTTTTTGTTTGGGTAAAAAAAGGAGAATTTGAGAAGGATGTGTTTCTTTCAATCCTGTATTTCCTTAGCTTAATAAAATGCCTTTAGAGAAGCTGATGGATAAGAGTTTTAAGTTGTTTGGGTTCTGTGAATGTGTTCCTTTTACTTTCCTGTGACATTAACAGAAATCTTGCTACCTTACAACCAACTACTTTTGAAAGTCAAAGAAGTGTCAACATTATTTGACTTCTTAATTTTTTTATTACTATTTGCCTTCTTCATTGCTGTCAGCACCTCCTTTACCCATATGTGTACTTTTGGATCAGTGATTTGTCATTCTCTCTCCAGAGTGTACATCAGATATGCTTTCCTTTTCTGGAAATTTCAGTGGAAGCTCTTTTCAATGTAGTACCATATGTCATGAGTGCTTTGGGGGGACAGTCTAAAGTGGTGTGTGTGTATTTTTTCCACATTAATATATTTTTAAAAAACAGTTTTTAATTTTTTGGTTTGAAGGGAAACTTGCCCACACCCATTGACTCCTTCATGTTGAGGTCCAGCAACAACATTTGTGATTGTTGAGCAATGTTTGACGAGGGATGTGGTGACCACAGCTGTGTTTCCATTGCTGGATGAACTTGGGCTCCAAGGGAAATGACTTTCCCATGAGCAGACTGAAAAGTTGGAGAGGGAGCGAGTGTTGCCCCAACCTCCACCCCCAAGTCCTCTGGCTTCTCTTCTTTCTCCAGAAGGCAGCCAACACGGGGATTTCATCCTGTGTTCAGCCCAGCCTTAGGAATGCGTCTGAGGAGTTGGAATGATACTTTTTCCTTCTAGTGCTGTTGAATTCAGTGGTGGTATAAGTTTGCTATATAGACGTGGTTTCTACTCTTACTAGATTGAGTCCTCATTAGTTTGTTATTAAAAATTACACATCTCCTTTTGGGGGAGTCTGCCTAACTCACAAGGGCCCGTCACCATCAATATTAACTATATATAAACCTGAGAATAATTCATATTGTTGGTGAGAACTTACCCCGGGCAGAGGGATTCAGTGAAAGATCCGTGACTCTAAATTCTTGGTACTGTCTGCTCTGGGACCTGCACTCTCAAGTGTGGTTTTGTGAACATGGTAGAAGCAGCGTAGTAAATCTCAAGGCAAACCAAATCAGCCTTTCAAGAAAAGACGTTTGTTCTGTTGCCTTACCCTCCCAGGGAAGACAGGGGTCCAAATATTTGTCATCCTCAGTGACACCTCATTTCTCCTTTCATCACCACAGCAAATGGTAGGAATTGTTCTACTTAATTGTATTTTCACAGTTTTTCCTCTGAGGCTTCCCTGCCTGTTATTTGATCTTTCAGACTTGGGGGCCCTCAGGGCCTGCACAGTCACTCTGGGGGGTTTGGGGCAGATGGCCAACACGCTGGTCAAGTGTTGGGCAGATTTGAATGTCACTTTCTTTTATTTCTAATGTTTTCAGAGTTTCAGCTAACTTTTTTTTTTTTTTTTTTTTTTTTTGGTAAATGGTTAATTTGGGTTCAGACACAGGCCAAAATAAAATGTTGTTCCTGGCCATCTGCTATTTACGTTCCATGGTGGAAAGTATTTTTTTTAAGCCAGAACATTTACTTTAGTTACCAACTTCCTTCATAGTATTTTGTTAGTAATATCTCTCTGAGGAGGAAGTGTATTGTCTGCTTTCATTCATTAGTCATTTATCTCTCTGGAAGTGTTTATGATTTGATTTTTGAAATTTAGAAAGAGAAATTCTCTTTTGATGACCCAGGTTATAATTTTAGTTTTTCACCACCCCCAACCCAAACTGAAGAGCTTACTGATGAATCTTTACTCTGAAACTTTGGTATCATCTCTGGCTGTCTGTCTGGAGAATAACATGAAATAACAGAGCTTGTGTTAGAGTTGAGATCTAGTTTTGTCACTCGACGAGAATATATCTGTAACTTTTTTTTTATATACTTGAAAGGTTCATCTTAAAGGGAAGAACCTTGCCTTGAAAATTTTCAAAACTCTTTAGGAATTTAGTAGGTGTAGTGCTTTCAACTTTAGTCTTTCAAAATAGTTTTTACACATAAACAAGCTCCCTTTATTTGATCTCCTGTGCCTCCCTGGGAAGTAGCTCTTTCTGAAGAGTATATTGCTGTTTATTATTAATCTAAGCGAGAGGTTAATTGCTAAAAAGTCACAATTAAGATTAGATTTGGGCCGGGTGTGGTGGCTCACGCCTGTAATCCTAGCACTCTGGGAGGCCGAGGTGGGAGGATCGTTCAAGGTCAGGAGTTTGAGACCAGCCTGAGCAAGAGCGAGACCCCGTCTCTACTAAAAATAGAAAGAAATTATCTGGACAACTAAAAAAATATATATATAAAAAATTAGCCAGGCATGGTGGCGCATGCCTGTAGTCCCAGCTACTCAGGAGGCTGAGGCAGAAGGATTGTTTGAGCCCAGGAGTTTGAGGTTGCTGTGAGCTAGGCTGACGGCATGGCACTCTAGCCCGGGCAACGGAGCGAGACTTTGTCTCAAAAAAAAAAAAAAAAAAAAAAGATTAGATTTGTTTGATCCCGTAAAATTTTCTTTTAGACAAAGATTTGACTGTCAACAGTCATTCAAAAATTCGATCTTTTCAGGCGCTTTCTAAGGAGAACACCAGAAACTGCCAATAATTTGGGGGACAATTTGAAAAATCTCAGATTTTAAGGGATAGGAAGTATTCAGCATGGTTGGAGCAGTTACATGAGCAGAAAGATGTCCCTGTTGTGCTCACCTTTATGCCATTATCTGTACCGAGTCAAACTAGACAGAATCCCAAGGCTAGCCTTGATGTAAGCCTTCATGTTTGTTACCCAGCTGTTGAACTGGCAAGCAAGGCCTGCTTGTCGACGTGATGGTCTGTCTATTAATGAACGTTCCACCTGGGGAGAAGTAGGGTTTACCCTTGGCTTTCAATCTTGGGAAGTTTTTATTTCTGGGAATCATGGAATTCTCTAACAAAATCAAATTTGTATTAATTGAGAAAATAAAACTGTATCCATAACACTTGGGAGGACAGGAGAATGAAGCAGTGTAACGAAACAGTACTGCTGTGCTAGCCAAGGGCTGGCGATGAGTGGGGAGGGCCGGGAGTCAGGCAGACCGACAGGTGCAGTGAGCTCAACATTTCCTGGGGCTGGCGCTTGAGAACCAGGGATAACTGAACTTGGATTATCTAACAAGTCTGTTACTGACATTTCTGTGTATCCAGATTTTGTGAAATAAACAAGACTTTTGGAGGCTTTGGACAAATGAAATGTGAAGACAAGATGCTACGTCTGTACTTCTTTACTTTGGAATGTTATTTGAAATATAACATGGAAGAAAATAATTCATGAAGTTGTTGACAATCAGTGGATAGACAGTCAGGATTATCCATTGTTCTCACTTGAGAAAACTTTGAAAAGCAGGAGTCTGGAACTCCTCTAGAATGTTTTCTCTATCAGAATGCAACGTTAGATCTGTTTTGATTGAGCGAATTAAGTTGTGCTGTAACAACTTAGTTGCCATTTGGAAAAACTAATACATATAAATGAAAGAAAATACGCTTTTCTCCTTATAAAACTTTAGGATTCATTTTATTCTTGAATAACTACCATCGTTTACTAGTGGGCTGTGTCTACCTGTTGGACACTGCACAGCTTCTCAAACCTTGGATTAGATTGGGCGTTCCCACCCTCATTTCCCCTCCATGTTGATTTTCAAATGGTGCTTGGCTTATTATCATAGCAATTCCAAAAAACCCAGTTTCGCAAAGAGATGATGTCATCAAAAGGAATGTAGTGCAATCTGAGGATTAACTTGAACTAGTAGTTTGTACAGTGTCCAACGCTTCACAGTGTTATCTTGAAAAATGGAAATATCCCTCCAAACTCCTGTGAGTTCACTGTGGCCCTCCAGGGAGTGTTGGCACATGGTATGGGAACCCTGGTCTTAACCTATATTTGTTCCCTATAAGTAAGTCAGGGTTGCCTTAAGGGGCCTATGTATTTAACTGTGTTATTCAAAAGTTGGCTTCCTTTGTTGTTTAGTTTGTGGTTGTCAGGTTTTGGTGAGTAACAAAAACATTCCTAGGCTCTGCATCCTGGGAATTGATTCGTTACATTTGGGATGAGGGAGTGGAACCCAGGTGTCTGTATTTCTTAACAAGCTTGCCTGGAAATACTAATACACAGTGAAGTTTGAGAACTACTGAGTTCCCTCACAGATCCCTTGAGTTCAGGGACCATGTTGCTCTTTACTTAAACCCCTTCTTATTCCTATAATATACTTAATACCATAATGCACTTTTGATAAATGTTCATGGAATGCTGTTCAATTTACTTATTGTCCCTCACTTCATTTCTCTTTCCTTCCCAACTTTTCTTTTGTTCTATACCTTTAAAAAGGGGGGAAAAAAAAGAGAGAATTGTAGCTTAGTCTTTAGACTACCATGCCAATTCCCCACTCTCCCACACAGATCCTTAGGTCATGTTGAATCAGTCTGCTCTGAGAGACACTTTGATATATTTGTCTCCATTTTTTTCTTCTATCCCACAAAGAAAAGACATTAAGTTTCGTAAGTAGAAAAAACTCTGGGTTTGGGAAAAAATGGAAAAAATTTGTATATGTTAGTTTCCTAAGTGGAAAAAACTCTGGGATTGGGAGAAAATTGAAAAACCAGAAGAGACTTAGATTATTATTTAATACAATGCCCCCATTTCCCCGTGAGGAAACACAGGGAAGAGAATGATATACCCAAGGCCACGCAGAAAGTGCAAAACCAAGCTGAGGTTAGAATGCTTCTCTCCTGGTTCCTTGCTGCCCACCATACCTCGCTCTCGGGAGATCTGGGTGGTGCTGGATCAACAACGATTTTCCAAGTCCACAGGTGATTGGGATGTGGGAACAATGGCTGGGAACCGGGCTTGGCAATTTCCTTTGTTCACAAAATTATAGTTTGGTGTGTTAAATATTACTTTGTAGTTATTTAGTCAATAACTACAAAGTGAAATTCCTTTTAAATATTTAAATTTTAGTTTCATATGAATTTATAGACTGGAATGTGAGCAACCTAGAGTCACTTAATTTTTGTGGTTTAATGAGAAGAAAGCAAAAACTTGAGAGCAGAAGAAACTATCAACATTATCGTCAAAGGTGGAATTTGTGTTTTCTGGGTTTTTATTTATAAAAGATACCCTACCAGCATCAGAATGTGGCTTGCTGGGCGTTGGACAGCATTTCCTTTCTCAGATTTCTTTTTTTTTAATTGAAAAATAAATTTTTTTAGAGACAGGGTCTCACTGTGTCTCCCAGGCTAGAATGCAGTGGCTGTTTGCAGGTGTGGTCGTAGCTCACTGCCGCCTTGAACTCCTGGACTCGAGCGATCCTCTGGCCCCAGCCTCCCGAATAGCTGGTACTACAGGCACATGCCACCGATTGGCTTGATTCTTTCTTTTTCTGCATTCGTAGTTGGGTTCAGGGACTGTGGAGCGTCTGACTTTGGGTAATTTAGACATGGCTGTAGTTGACAATTTCAAACAGGCACGTGACATCTATACCCCTAGGCAGAGTTGGAATGATTAGATAAAGAGTCACGAGGAAGGTCAACAATTTTTACTGGGTTCTTTTCTATCACATGTCAGGTATGTTTTATAATAGAAGAGATAAGATAGACTGCATATAAGGAAAACTGAACACTGTGAGACTCATGAAATATACTCTTGGAACTTTGTGATCCGAGGGCTATATTTCATTCATGTTTCCGTGCTTCCTTCATCTATTCATTTATTTATCAGAGAGTAAAACTCCCTGAGAGGTCTTCCCCTAAGCAGCTTCCTACCTTCCATGAGATGATGTGGAACTATGTTATCCTAAACAGGCTTATGTTTCCTGGAAGTCCAGTCTCTTGGAATGAGAACCCTTTCTCCTTCCATCTTTCTTAAGAAGAAATCTTGTAGCTATGTATCTTTTCAGTTCAATTGCAAATAATATTCGTCTGGCTTTAATTGTAGACATTATAATAATATTGTGAAGGAGGAAAAGAGATGTATAATTTGGATCTCATAGTAAGGTTACTTATAATTTATTATAACTATTACAATCTATTTCTTCAATTCAGTCCAGCATAGCTGGAAAGAGGGCTGCTTTTTTTTAACGGATGAAAGAATGTTTCAACTTTTGTATCTAATATAATCAAGAACAAATTTAACTTACATCTGCAAAAGCAATATTACCTAATACAATTACTGTTCAGTTCAACCCCCTTTCTCAGACTCCCCTTTACCAGAGTGCTTATAAGAAAATATCCTATATGTAAGTTTAAGTTTCTTTTCTGGAAGAAAAGTTTAAGATTCTTGTCAGGAATGCCCTCCAAAGTGAGGAGGAACACCATAGATGCTCCTGGCACAGTCCTGAACGGCTAGAAACGCTTGTCGTGCCTCCCAACACCGAGGCACTGTCTACATGGTGGAAAGGGCTTGCAGATTTCTGGTGGCAGAAATCTGTCCACTCATTGTATGAGGGTTGCCTTGAAGCTCTGACGTGGCTTAAACTGCATTTGACCTGGCGCTTCGGATTCAAGCCAATAGGTGACTCATTATTTCAGATGTTTGGTTTGTGCTGTTATAGTTGAAGCAATCTGTAAGGAAAATAGAAAAGCCTGTTGTAAAAATACAGTCTGTCTCTAGGAAGGAGAATCCCTGCGTCGTGACCGGAGGCGGGATGTCTGCACAGGGCTTGTCTAACTTGTTGTTTTACCTTAGATCCTGGTTTGAAGCAGTCCTGGAAATTGTCCATTAATGCATGTTTAGATGGCATTGCTGATTATTTTTACATTCTTGAATGTGAGGTCAAAACACTCTGGATATGAAGTTTGCTATCTGGTCCCTGAGAGATAGCTGTCCACCCTGAGGGTAGGCAGCCAGGGCTGGTCACCAGGCTCTATTCTGAAGGGGAGGAAAGAACACAGCCCTCGGAAGCCTAACCTCATCAGATGGTTTCTCTCTGAAGTTGAGATGTGTGACATGCAATTTATATTCTTTCTTTGGTCGTTGGAGGCTGTCCGCTCTATATGTGATTTAGTAATTATGGAATGTTTGGCTTTGTAGAGTAAAAGAAAGACTATTGTAAAATGTCAGGCTTTTTTTTTTTTTTAAACCATCTTTAACTTTTGTACTATGTTTTTAAGTAAAACATTCTGCTAACTTGTAAATTTGTCCCTTTTCTCTTTCTTGTGTCTTAACTATCCCAGGGGAACACTTAGGAAAAATTATGGAATCCCTACTCAAACAGTGTGGTAAAGGAACTGTTCGAGATGTGTAGGGCTCTGGCTATGAACCAACTGTCGCATGCCAGTTTAAACCTACAGCCATTATTACTTTATAGGATTTTGATTAATTTGTTAGGTGGTGAGTATGTGTCGGAGGCTTGTTTTGAGAGCTTTCACCTGGGTGAATAACAGCTTCTATCCATTGTGTATATGCCAGGAACTATATTTAATCCACACAGATATGCTAGACAGCATATATTACAGATGCAGTGAATAGCCAGTACTCAAGGAGGTTAATTAACATGCCCAGGCCACACAGCTAGTAAGTGGAAGAGCTGACTTGAAGGATGTCTCTACATAGTGATACTACCTCTGCCACTAAAAACAAGGGGAGCACAGTTAACGTGCTACATAATAGTTGTCTAGTGCCATATAAATGGCTATTCTTTCAGAGAACCAGAATTGCATAATGGCTGAGAGCCAGGACAACTGCCTGGCTCCCACACTTGCTAGATCTCAAACCTTGGGCACATCCCTTAACCTTTTTATATCTTGCTTTCTCCGTCAGTGGATAAAATAGCTGTGGTTGTGAGGCTTAAATGAGTCCCTATCTAGGAAGTATTCAAGGATTGGCTCCCAGTAAGCACTATGCTGCAAGTGTTTGCCATTTTTGTGTATTATCTTAAAGGCAAAAAGGGATGAGATATCCTCTCCATCCCCCCTCCTTGCCTCATCAAGCAAGGTGCCCTGGGTCAGCTTGTGGAGAGGCTTCAGAGGAGGGAAGGACTGGGGAACAGGTGTGACCTGCTGGTTTGTGAGTGAGGCCTTCCTGGACACCTGGTCTCGTCTCGTCCCTCTACTGTGTATGGAGCTCCCAGGTTCTTCCACACATACTTGGCCCATTTGGTCTCTGGTCTGGTTACATCTACAGGTTGCGTCTTTCCCTAAACTGTGTGTGTCCTCAACCTCTACCACATGTGCTGTAAATATGTCATTGCTCATTCAAACACTGATTTAGGATTCTAGCCTGGTGTCCATATGTTTCAACTAGTGTGGCCACAATAGTGTATCATAAATTGTGATCTCCTGGAGGCAGGGACCAGGTCTGTGAGGACCTCATAGGGCATTTTTTTTTCAAAGAGCTTTTTATCATGAAAATTATATTGTTTTGGGAGTGTGAAGGGAGAGGTGCCTGGGGGAGGCAGCTGGTGCTGGTTTAAACTAGGAGGTGGAAAGAATTCCCTGGGGATCTCAGGACCTTGCACTCATGACTTCAGCTCTTTTCCTTCCTTAATTCTGGGAAGCTGGAGGTCTTCAAGGGAGTGACGTTTGTGTCTTCTGATTCCCATGAGAACAAGAAGTGAGTCGGGCATGCCTGATACAGACACTGCGCTCCTGGGAAAGGGCTCTGTGAGGATCATCGGGCATCTCCTCTAGTCCCCGTGTGAATGTCAGAAGCTGGTAGTGACCCAGCACTGCTGTGGAACCACTGCTCCCGACCGGAAGCTTTCAGTGACAGAAATCATGTGCAAATTGCCAAAACCACATGTGGGAACTGCCTGTTGGTTTTTAATTTTGTTTTTAATTGTGATAAAATACACGTAAAACGTACCATCATAATATTTTAAGGTACGATTCAGTAGTACGAAGTACTTTCACCTCCATCTGTCTCTGGAATTCTTTCATCTTCCAAAACCAAAACTCAGTACTCAAGAAACAGTAACTCCCCATTCTGAACCTTTTTTTAAAATTAAGAGAGAAGAACAACCTGGATCACCAGGAGTAATTTAGCTGAGTGTGTGTCTGTATATACCTGGACTAACATGGTTGAGGAGTGGTCAGGCAAAACTTAAAAGTGAAGAAAGCAAAAGATATTCAGGAAGGACCAGGTTGGTACATAATTGTGAAGCTTTGATAGAGAGAACGGGAAAAAGAACTTCACTCCCCACACAGGGTGGAGAGTTTGTGTAGTTCAGCCTGAGAAGTAGAAACCAGACAGGAGACAAACCCAGATCAGCTCTGACTTTTTGATATTATGAGAGTATCTTTTAGAGGTAAGAATTCCTTCAGCAGATTCAATGTGGATTTGCAGAGCCTTCCTCTGCAGCCCGAGGCATTCGTCTCCCACTCCTTTCAGGGAGGTGCCCTCTGTCCTTTCTGAGCTGTTGGGACAGAGCGCCTTGCCATCTTTGGGTACTTCTGGACTCTTCCAGAATTTCCTGGCTGGAAATCTGCCACACGTCTCACTTCCCTTTGGTCTCTAAATGTAGGTCCATGTTGCTTGTTAAAAAGAATATTGTCCGATATGCTAATTGAAGAGTACGTGTTCTTGACCACTGTGGAAAGACAGCCAAATGGAAATGATTTGAAGGGAACCCTGTGTTTTAAGAAGCTTCCCGGGTGCAGTGGACAGACCACCCTTCACAGCTGTCCTGTGCTGGCTGTCAGTTGGATTCAGTTAGGAATCAGCTCTCAGACCCGTCCACCACGTGTCCATACCAGTTGTGTGTGCCCAGGTAGAACCATAATACAATTTGACAGATGCATATACTGCACTTAATTTTTTTTCTACCCATGTTCTAAATGTGCCTCACTTTTGCTTTTGCTACCTCAGCTAACAAGCTTCCTTTCTGTCCTTCAAGCCCCCACAACATGAGGTTTCCACTGGCTTCTCCTTCCCTCACTCCCCTTGCACAATACTTGATTTTCATAAGGCTGATTATTCCAAAATAGCTTTTAAAATAATTGTCAGAAAGAAAGTACTCCATTAAGGCAGGAGGGTAGAGAGGGTGATGGTAAAGATTACAGGACAAAAAGGATTGAGAGCATTTTCTTTGAGTTGGCCTCAGGATTTACTCTGACAGTGTCTTGCTCTGTTTCTGCCCCAACTTTTCTGCCTTGCGCTTCCCAGATGATTTCACTGAAAAGCAATGGCAAATTATGACTTGTCTTTTCTACTAGAGCCTTAACAGATAGTTTATTCTCAAATGTAAACATTTTAGTAAGCTTTTTGTTTAGTGACTCATTAATTTGATGAGGAAAATGTCCTAATAAAGATAAAGAAACTGTAAACTGTTTCAAAATCTGCAGAGGGAAAAATGTTAGGGCACTTAGGTCAACTGTTTTCCCTGTTCTTTGAATTTCATTTGTTGTTTGGTCATGGGAACAAACAAATTGGTCATTTGGGGGTTAGGTCTTCTTCTTCATTTCTTCCTGTAACTTTATGCATACATACCGAGTCGTGGGTGTTTTACTTCCTGAGAGTTTCTTTCTGTATAGGTAGGAACTGTGTCTGAGGAGATTTTATAAAAACAGTAAATCAGATTTCCCTCTGCAATCACAAATGAGCACATTAAATGTGTCACTAGGTTAGCACTGACAAACTTGGTTAATTTTTACGGATAAACAGTTTGATTTTCTCAGAGTCACAAACCCCCAGGTTTAAAGGGTCAAAGATCCCTAAATACAGCAGTCCCTGACCTTTTTGGCACTAGGGACTGGTTTCATGGAAGACAATTTTTCCATAGGTGGATGGGGATGGTTTCAGGATGATTCAAGCACATTACATTTATTGTGCAGTCAAACCTCTCTGCTAATGATAACCTGTATTTGCAGCCACCCCCTAGTGCTAGCATCACCACCTCAGCTCCACCTCAGATCATCAGGCATTAGATTCTCATAAGAAGTGAGCAACCTAGATCCCTTGAATGCGCTATTTATAGTAGAGTCTGTGCTCCTATGAGAATCTAATGCCCCTGCTGATCTGACAGGAGGTAGAGCTTATGCAGTGATGCGAATGATGGAGAGTGGCTGTAAATACAGATGAAGCTTCCCTTGCTGACCCTGCCGCTCACCTCCTGCTGTGCAGCCCAGTTCCTAACAGGCCATAGACTGGTACTGTTCAGTGGCCCGGGATCTGGGGACCACAGCCTAAATAGAATCAAAGGCTTACAAGAATGGTTATCTATACACCTGTGGTTACATAGGCATAATCTGCGTTATCCACTTATATGAAAATATTCTAGAGGTGTTAAGAATTTATGTTCTACATAATTTTGGTACGACTAAATGTTCCAGCATGGATGATATAACTATTTCTAGGTTTTGTATGAGTGGTCAGTGAAATATAAATTGATGTAAAATGCTCTTTGTTAACAATAACATGTTGACTTTTATTAAATCTGGGGATAAACATCATAGATGTTTTTAAAAACAGTTATCCAACAATTTTGCTCTTAAATTTTAAGAGGCAGTTATATGCCTGAGTGATTCTTAGCCTTTTCAGGAGGAAGACCCAGTTCTAACTGGGAAAAAAAAATCAAATAACATCTCTCCAAACTATCTTTGATAGAAACTTACTTGTAAAAGATGTGTGAAATTAGAAGGAAAAATGAATTCAACATAATTAGTAGAAAAAAAAAAGAGGCAAGATAAAGGGACTTTTGAGGCTCCAGGTAGAGTATAAAGAACTTGAATTTTGTTTTGCTTATAAAATCTGTTAATGCCTTTATCTAAGTTTGTGTCTGCTCTCTTGCCAGGTACTTATCAAGTAGGAAATATGATGATCCAAAGGCAACTTTTTATTACAGCATACCTCTAAAACTATTGCCCATTTTTGTTGTCGTTACTGGCTGGGTCTTCCTGGACCAAAGTGGGGAAAAGAGGTATAATGAGGCACTAGGTGTAGTAAAGCCGTGTGTGTGAAAGTGTGGCAATTTGTGTAATGATGCAAGAGCATTTCATAGCAGGTGAGTTAAATTTCATAATGATATAAATATATTTTAGCTAGGTATATTTCTAATTACGTAGACTAACGAAGTATCTTTCGCAGGAGTGGCCTTGCATATGACACAGATCATATTCTGAACTGACAGGGCCAGGTTTAATTGTGGGCCCCTTTTAACTTCTAGTATTTGTCAAATGAACCAGTCCTTGGTGCAGCGAGGACGATCTGGATGGCTGCCATTCATGCATTTTATTCAGCTAACTGTCTCGTGTCCTGCTCTGGGCTGGGCATTGGGCAGGGCCGTGGGCATTCGAGATGAAGCAGACATAGTGCCAGACCTCAAGGAACCAATCCATGCTCTGTTGGAGGAGGCAGACGTGAACCAGCGAGCGTGCTGCTTGGTGCTAAGTGCTATACAGAAGTGCACACCCACCGACTGGCCATGCAGAAACCTCTGCTCACCTCTTCATGCAAGTTGCATGCAAGGTGCAAGTTGAGGAGGGGCAGGGGAAGAAGGTCAGGAGTAGGCACCATTTGAGCTGAATCTTGACTGCTTAAGTCCAAATCTAACCCTATGTTTAACAAGAGGTTTTGAATTATACTGCCTGTGTAAATTAGATGACTTTCAAATTTTTAGAGAAACCATTATTATTCTTCCACTTTATATCTAAATGGAAACTGGGTGCAATGGCAAGCACCGTCTGGGTCATTCAGGCCTGACCTTGAATCCTGGCTGCCAGATTGCCAGAACTTCACATAAAAAGGGATAGTAAGATCTGCCACACATGTTGGTTGGCAGGATGAAATGAGGTCAGACATGTAACGGTGCTTATCAGCCGCTCCCCTTTCCTTAGCACACAAAAGGCTGAATGGCTTGAAAAAGGTAATTTATTTTGAAAGGAGCTTGATGAAACAAGAAAGCAGAGTTCATTATGGATAATGAGAGTAACTAATATTAGGCACCATTTTTTCATGCCAGGAACTGTTTTAAGTGCTTTCTTTACGTTTGTTCATTTATTCCCCACACTAACTATGTTAGGTACTGTTATTTTATCCCCACTTTACAGATGAGAAAATTGAGTCTAGAGTAGTTAAATAACTTCCATTAACCCTGCCTTTCTGACTCCAGCGCTCTTAACTATCAGCATGGAGCTTTTGAAAAGAATGATGAGGATGACAGCAGTAATAATAATACCTTAGATTTTTATAGAGCTTCATCCTTTGAAGAACACACCTATGTACACTGTTACATTTGTTCCTCATGAGAAAAACTAGGAGATGGCTAGAAACTGGATTAGAAAACTGAGGTGCAGAGAGGGGAAGTTACTTGCCCAGGGTTACTAAATCAATATATGGCCTTGTTGGTGCCAGAACTTCTTCCAACTTGACTCTTGTGAGAACAGTTCAGGAATCCTTTTAAGAAATGGTCACTGTTAAATTTTTAAACTGTGGGACACAAGGAAGTTAGTTGTGTTGCTCAGGTCTCGTGTCTGGCTAGTGGCCAACTCTGATTAGAAAGGGCATGTCCAGCCCCTGAGCCACACAGCTTCTGAGGGTCCCGAGTGGAAGATTGGGAAAGTACTGGTGCATCTGCGTTTTGGGCCACGCGGAGCCAGAGTACATCCTCATGCTTCCTTCTGGGATTCTGGAACCAGTGGGGGGAACATGAACTTGCCCTTAGCTCAGATCACCTCCTCCAGAGCCATGAGGCTGCTTTCCGAAGGTGGGTCAGGGAGCCCACAACCACAGGGAGATGATAAGGATGTGCACAGGCCCTGTGGTGGGGACAATACAGAGGGCCTGGGCGGCCGCCTTCCAGTGCTAATCGGCCCTCTCTGCAAATTGAAGGCTCAGCACAATTTTACAGACAGCAAGAGAGATGAGAAACCAAGTAAGGTTTGACCAAAAGCCTCTTGGGATTATGTGGTGTTTTGTCTTGTAGCTGGGGATCCAGTTACAGATGCCTGTGATTATGGCCTTTGCAAACAATTGTCAGAGAAATTCATAAGATTTCCAAAGGCTGCAGAAGAGCAGATGTGGAATTAAATTGCAAGCACAGTTACCCATAATGACTTACATGTGGGCATACAGTATTTAGGATTCAGGCCTGAGCGTCTCCCCTTTGTCCAGGAGGTGTGGGATGGAGAGACAAAAGCAGAGGTTGGAGGTGTCAGCATTTTCTGGAGGTCTTTTTCTGTTGTATCATTTATACTTTGCCTACATACCTTTTAAAGCATCAAAATTCTTTCATAATGGTTAGCTTACAGTGTCTACCATTGTCATCTTTTGTCCTATTTAGTAATAAGGCTCAAATTGGCTTCTTTGCCAACAAGCATCAAGCATGACAGCAGATAGACTGTGGAAAATGTGAGTCTCTGCAACCAACTTTAATTGGCTGTGCAACAGACATTTTAACTCAATTTAATATTGCTAGCAAAGTTCTAGGTATTTAGACTGGCCTTGTTTGGTATCTGTTTTCCATAATTCATATGGCAAGGACTTTAGATGATTATAAGAAATACCTTTTTAAAATTAATAAGGAAGGACAAAATTGAAAAGGATAGGAGTAGTTGTAATAATCTGTTTGTTACTGAAGTAACAGCTACTAGGTTTCTCCCCACCTCAAAGAAATAAGCTTACTGAGCTTAAAAATCCAGTAAGCATCAATAGGCAGCAAAAAGGATTAAAGGAAATATTCCAAGTCTGTGTGTGTGTGTGTGTGTGTGTGTGTGTGTGTGTATGCGGGTGTGTGTATAAAATTCTAGTTTTTGTTGTATGGCGATGCCCTTTCTAGATCTTTTTAAGTAATTGCTAAAAAAAAAAAAAATACCCAACTTATATTAATAAGCAAAGGACCCTCAGTTGAGGAGTGGGACAGAATTTAGGGATTGACCTTTTTTCCTGTAAAATCTGAAAGTTTTTGCTATTGTTTTATTTTACTGTGTATACCTACTGTCTGAGGAAGTGGAGCAGGAGTGTGTGCCAGCCTTGCACGGAGTCACTGCTAGGACACTGCAACCATGCTGAGTGGTTGCACTCGTCACAGACTCAGTTGCCCGAGTGTTGAGGTTTTGTGGTGACCGAGTCAAAGGGCAGAGGACAGGGAGTCTGTGGTGTACCAGCTGTGGGATGAGTCAGTGTGCCCGGGCTGTAGCGACTGCCGTTCCTGTGTTCCACACAGTGCTTCTGGAGAGCCAGATGTGGTGACACTCCTCTGCAGATGAGACAACATGAAAACCAAATGGGATAACATGGAAGAACAACAACAGTCAGTATGTGTGTACTGCTTTATCATGATGACATCATCTTACTTAATCCTCACAGCTGTGCAGTGAGGAAGCTGGTACTTAAAGCCAAGAATCTGAACTCCAGAGCTGGTGATGTTCCTCAGCCTGAAGTCCTTTAGAGAGGGAAAGCACTGTGTTTAAAAAATGGCCTCGTTACTCCTTCCACGTTAAGCTCTGAGGTCCTGTGGTCTTTGAGATCACTGGGATGAAGCATGAGAAGGGCCAGTGCTGCCTGTTAGCTGTATGACCGTGGGCAAGCTGCTTTGTCCGTCCCACCCCCAACCCTCGGTTTCCCTACCTGTAAAATCGGGTCAATAGCCTATCTCATACAATTGTGAGTTTTCCTTGGAGATAAATGCTGTTAAGTGCCTAGCACAGTGTCTGGCACCTCGCAAGGGCTCAGTGAATGCCTGATGATGATGATTGCTACTGCTGAGGTTCTTGGTGCTCTCAAGGTGGTTGTAGTTTCTGGAGGCTCTTGTTGGATATGGCTGGGCCGCTGCCAGGCTGAACCCCCATTCTTGACTCTCCCATGCTACACACACCCACAGTAGCTTCCTGAGGTAGTTTCTAGAAATAACAGCTTTTGAACCTGCCTCATCATCTGTTTCCTATTTATTCCATATATCCTGATTTAGACTTTCAAGATTCTTCCACCCCATCAAGCAAGGGGAGACAACTGGACCTATGGCTCCTGCTCACTCTGTCACCTTCGAAGGCCAGTGGCACTGATAGTCTCTGTCCACAGCTAATCCTTTAAATTATCCTGCAAAGATTGTCATTCCAAGCAACACCAAATGCTTTCTGTCCCTCTGCATCACATAACCAAGAGTTGGCGAGTGTCATCTCCGCTCATTTCCTGGAAACAGGTAGAGACAGACCCACAGGAGGACCGAAATGCGGAAGTCAGACTGCTGCCTTCATTTTGACGGTCTGTGGGAGGCACTTCCCAGCAAAGGCTATTGCTCTATTCTCTTTGCCTCTTTTGAAAAGTTTTTCATCTTGGTTGGCTTTTCTTCCTTATGTACTTCATGTAGGGGAACCTGAAAAACCATAGGAGGCATCTGTTCTTTTTGTTTTAATCTACATTTCATGAAAATTCTGAACTGGCCAGCTCCTCCCCTCCGCAGCTGAAATCTTCTTGAGCTTAGAATGCCGTCTCCATTTCCCGTGCCCTTCTGATCAGCTGGAGGGAGAGCCCAGAGGCGTCGTCCAGCGAGATGGTTGCAACCCAAACTGAGATTAAAGATCCCTTATTTAGCATCTAGAAGTAAAACCCTTTTTAAAATCATTACTCCTTTAAAAAAAAAAAACCTAAGCGATTGATACTAAACTTAATAAAGTTTGAATGGAATGGAAACAAAATAGTTCCCCTATTTTAATTCTAGGGCTCTTATTTATGCAAAGTAATCCAGGAATAAAGAAGTAGCCAGTCTGAATTAAGCTGGATGAAGATAAAAAAGTTTGAAATTATTTATTTCTTTACTGACTTATTTCCGCTACTGCTAATCCTATGAATTCCTCTACTATAACCATCCTAAACATTTTGCTTCTGATACATATAGATGAAGAAGCTTCCGTGACTTGCTTGGTTTTTCTTCATCTAAAGATCCCCGCTGAAGTCCTCGATTAGGTATACCGAAGCTGGAATACAAATGAAAAGTGCTCTTATTAAATGAAATTCCAAACAGCAATTTTTCAGTCTAGTCAGTCAACAAGTGTAAATTAAGCACTTACGAGGGGCGTTGCATCTTTCTACTTGACTTGTTTCTGAAATCTGAGATTCCGACCACGGTTCTAGTTGGTTGCGCTGGTTTGACTTGCAGTGCAGGGAAGTGGTCGGACTGTAACAGATAAAATCACTGTACTTGGACCACATTATAGGCCCTGTGATGGTCTTTTTGCTTTGCTCGAGGGCAATTTTTATCTCTTTCTTTTGCAGAGGAAAATGAGGGAAATAAACTCCTCTTTTATAGTGTTCTGAGTTAATTGTCACTAGGGCCTGCTTGAACCACAGCTCTTGGTAAATAGGAGCTCTCTCCTTGCTACTGGGCTGTGACTTCTAGGATCAGGGAGCAGGACTTGGCTTGTCTGAGCCCCCATGTCGCTCATATATGTTGTTGGTGGATCACGTGGTCATTTTGCTTTGTTACAGGACAGGTAGCTGGGAACACATGTGCTACGGGGAACCTAGGGTTTGAGATGGAGTGGAGTGGAATGATGTCAGAAGTCTTCTACCTAAATGATTCCTGGAAGACATTTCCCAGAGAAAATTGGCAGTGAAGTGAAGTCATTCATCTTACCCCTTGATCTCTTGGTGTAGAGGAAAGTACATGTCTCCAGGTAGAAGTCCTCTTGAGATAAGAAGCCCTTGAAATACCTGTGACCCACCTGTGTGTGTGTGTGTGTGTGTAGAGGGGAGGCAGCCTAAACTCTTTCCAAACAGGGATAGATGTGCCTATTTGAAATGGAATTGCCAAAACCTCCATACCAGAAACTTCCCTCTTGCAAGAAAAGAAAATTAACTAAAACCCCAGTTGTAGGTGTCCAATTCTAAAATTCCCCAAGTGCCCTCTGCCAGAGTGAGCCTGGATTCAGCCTCATTTAGACTCTTTAACTGGCAGAAAATTGTTCTCACTCCTCCTCCTCCCTACCCCTGGGATCATAGTTCTCTGCTCTCTTACTGCTTTTGAAAAATTCATAATAATCCTTTTATTCTTCCTGTGTTTAGCATCTTGTTTTTGTCAAAAAGATAATGTGCTGGCATTTCCTCTCTTTACATTGATGCTCCTAGTCAGGTGAAGTGCAAAGGACCATGCCAGAGAAGGGAGTATAATTAATACCTTTATGATTCTGTCCAAGTTCTTGAGAAACTATTAGAACTTGATTATCTTGGTGTTTGCCAGTTGAGGTCAAGCCAACATCTGTACTTGTGTTTCTTTCCCAGAGGGCATGACAAGGAAAGAGAAAGAGAATAGTTCAAAGAATTAAAAACAGAGTTTTCATTAGGATAACTTTGGGGTCAGGTAAACATCTCTTTAGAGTTTCATTGAAAAATTCCAGGAGGCCAAAGGCAAAATCTCTGGAAGACTTGTTTCAAGAAGTGTAGCTCAGTGGAAAGTTTACCTTTAAAAAGAATTTAAGAAAACTGAGCATGATATTGCTTTAGAGGACTCTTAAAAAATAGAAAAGGATATCAAAAACCAAAAATTTCTTTTCCTCATTTGGGAAGTGTGGAAGGCTTGGAAAAGATTTCCCCCGTGACTAAGAAATATTTCTTCATTGTATGTAAGCTACTTTCCTTCTAGGAGATACGGAGTTGTTTCCTAAGCTTGTGAACTTGAGTTGTGAAGGCAGATACCTGTGGACTCCGCTTGGGGACAATGCAGTATGACTGTCCTTAGTAAGCCAGGCACACTTCCCGTGGACATGTGGTTTAGCATATAACCTAGTTCTTGGTTATTCACTTTTGTATCATTCCACTTGGCAGTTTCAGGGTTCAAATGACACCTTTTATAAGAATTGAGCTCTTGTTTAGCTTAAAAACAAAAATTGAGAGAAACAGTCCCCTTTGAGTCTGAAGGAAATTAAACCACAAGTCAGGCTACCAGTGGAGATTGTGGAATTTCTATCCTAGAGATCTTCAAAAGCAGAACATAAAAATTGGATCACTTAAGTAAGTCGGCTTGGAGGTTGCCCAAGATGGCCTCTTGCAGTGTTCCAGGTTTATAAAACAGCTCATGTTAATATTCCTGTATTGTTAGCACATCAGGAAAATCAGTCCTTTGTTACATTATCCTTTGATTTAAAATGTGTTGAGCTCCCTGTGCCTAGAAATGGCTGTCTCTCATTTACATTATATGATAATATTGCTTGCGGAAATTTAGGAGTGAGTGGGAAGAAGGAAGTAAGAGGGTTTGTCATTTTAGAAAATGACATCCGATCTCTTCAGAGGATGGCACTAAGGACACTTGGCTTAGACAGAGCTGACTTGACTGAACATATTAACAAAATCCCTAAGGACCTGTGTTTAGCTTTGGGGTACTTCCTGTGAAGAACTGTTGCATTACTAATGATCAAGTTTGCTGGCTTTAAATGATTTATAAAATGTGAAAAGGTTGTTTGGTTCAATGTTATTGGATGCAGTTAACTTTAAAAAGTTAAGAAAATTGTCTGAAGCAAGATTTTTAAGTCATCTGGCTCCAGCATGAGCCTAAAATGGCAAAAACAAAGAAAAGGTTCTTTGTGGGATGCCAAACCACAGTGAACATAGTTCTTGGTGACTCCTTGAATTTACAGTGTCCCCAGGGCCATCTCCTCCTCCACATTGCATCCAGCTCTTATGCCTACCATGTAGTGGCAAACCAGTTTCCCTGCCTCCCACTGACCTTAAAGAGACACAGGTCATGGCTTGTGAGCGCCTGTACAAAGGAATTGTTTTTTAGGAATAGGAGAAATTGAAAGCTGTTAAAGGTGCCCAGCAGACAGGAGAGCAAAAGTTAAAATTGGGAGCCTTACCATTCGTTTGTTCGTTCGTTTACTTATTTATTTGTTTACTTTTTTGCAGGTAGTTTATGAAAACTCTAATTTCTTCCATTCTTTTCTGAGATTGATCTTAAGAATTTAGGAGGTTAAACGTCCTCTGTGACTCTATTTCTTAAAATTGTCCAGTGATCAATGCCATATGTATTGCAGACTTTTCCAGAGACCTAGAAACTAAAATATGTTATCTTCCCTTTGTTTTTCTTCTTTTTGTCTTTTTGGTTTTTTGTGTTATTTTCCTGGGCAGGCAAAAATAAAGGAGAGACTGCTAAGCTACAAGATTCAGTTTTAGGGCTGTTTTCTTTCCTTGTTCCATTTAGAAAGGACATGTTCATTAAAATGAGACCTATGTTTTTAGTTTTTTTCTCTCTTTTAACTTTCCTTTTATTTGAAGTTAGTTCTGCCATGTGGTGGTTTTCAAGATGTTTGTTTATTTACAGTAGAGCCCTCTCTTTCAAATGAAATCTTGCGTGTAACCCTAATTAATATATGAAACAGATAAAGTGCCCGGCTCTGGGGGGTTGCCTCAGTGTGCGGTGCCCAGGGCACATCTGAGCCCCGAGTCTGTGATCCACTGACAGGAACACAGGGTTAGGAAGCAGTGCCAGTTTGCAGTCCCCAGCTCTGCCACCAAACCTTTTTTGGTCACTTCATTTCTCTGGGCTCAGTTTGCTTTTTTATGAAATGATGACTTTGTACCAGATTCTCTCTGAGGTCCTTCCTGCCTACTAATGAGCACTTCTGAGTTGCAGAGAGCAGGGGCGGGAAGTGTTCGGTGAGCACAGCGAGAGCAGGTCCTGCTACAGGAGGAGTCGTCCTGCTCTAGCATGAATAGCCTTCAGTTCGTGCAGAGGAAACTGGGGGACGAAAACTGATGTGTCTGCAGAGTTATTAATATCTCCCGAAGGTTTCAGCGAGGCGTCTGTTACCCTCTGATACAGAAGAATCTTGTGGAGAAAAGGATTTAGAACAGTTGTAGGTGGTTGTTTACCATTGATTGTGGTCAAATTTGCTGGTAGGTGGTTAGCTATTAATAAGTAAAACAAGTTTCCCTTACTAGAGACAATTATGTCCTGTCATTTGTTGTTGTTAGCTGGGAAATGCATCTGTGACACAGTCCAAGAATCTGCAGCCAGTTAACACATGTGGTTAGAGAATGGAGATGGTGAGGCCAAGGTCAGGGTTCAGCTGCCACATGGGCCAGTTAGCTGGGCTGGGCTCTGTGGCCAGACTGTACTCTTAGCCCTGACCAACTGCCTCTCACATGTGTGCCCTGCGGCACAGGGAGGGGTTAGAGACTGGGTTAGAGGGCATGGGAGGGTATCTGAACCCAGCTTTTCCTCCTGAGGCCAAGCAGAGGCTTAGCCCTGGTACCGGAGTGCTTGGCCAGCTCCTCTTGGTGTACAAAGGGTGTACATCTTTAACAGCTCAAAGGGAAACTGGAAATTCTCCCAGTGGACCAGGAGCTTCATGCCTACTGTTAGTGGATCTCTTCAGTCTGAAGACAAAACTTCCCACTGCAAGTTAGAACAGAGATTATTGAAATAATGCTTCATGGTTCTTGATGTGAATGTCTCCTCTTCCTCTTCAGGAATTGGGAGAGGGGCTGGCTGTTAAAAGAGAAATTTGCTTCTCTTTTAATTCCATTGTTCTCTGTAGTTGTTCTAGTTTTTTCCTTTAGTTAAATACCATTGTGTAATTAAAATTTGAAACACTTGATTTACATCGGTGAAAGAAAATCGTGCAGGAATTTTGGGGAAGTTGTTTGGAAGAAATAAGCCAATGCACACGATTCCCTTAGGGAATGGTTCTATAGGAATAGATTTTTACTATTACAAAACGGAACATTTTTCACTAATATCTTAGCATAAATGCGGTAATGTAGGAGGCCTCAGTAGGATTTCATCTTTGTCCAGCAAATGGTTTTAGTTATAATTTGTTTCCTATGAAAAACAGGAAAGACACTAGTGTAAAGTAAACTATCTGAAGCACTTTTTTTGGTGAGAAAAGTATTTGTTTCTGTTATATAAAATTCAAGCATTAACTTATACACTTCTTAATCTCTGTACTAACCTACCCCAATGGTAACCATCATCAAGATATTCTTGAGTCAATTGTAAAAATGCACATAAAAATTAGAATTTTCAAACTTGTGATTCTCTCTGCCCCTCCCTCATTAATATGCTCCAGATCAGTGGCTTCCAAAGTGTTTTAACAAGTAAATGCTTTCTTTAAAATTTTAAGTGGAATTCTAATATAGGGGAAAAAAGATAAAAGCAGAGACACATTGGTTGTAGCTGTGGAAGAGCTCTGCTCACTTCCTCCTCACCCCAACTGTGAGACCACAGGGTCCCTCCTCAGAGAGGCTCTCCCCGCACAGACAGGTCTAGCAGGCGGGTCCCTGTTGCTTTGGTTGAGTGGCCTTGATGTTGGGCCTTCCTCCCTGAGCCACTCTTCTAAGTGGGGCGGCCATAGTGACGTTTGTTTCCCTGTCGTTGACTTGAGGTGGATATTTTTAGTTAAGCCACAGTTAGTTGCAAACTTGAAAGCTAACCACTTAAGCCAACCAGTAGTTTTTTCTCTCTTAAAATTGGACCTTTACGTTTAGCTCATCCTTTGAGTTTCACTCAAATGCCACATTTGTCACTACTTTTTAGTCTGTGCCAGAAAGTTTTTCTCCTCGTGAATTTGGGTCTAAATCTGTAACTATTGTACTTGTGCCTGCTATGGTAGACATTCGTGTTCACAGACCTTGTAGAAATCAGTATTTTCCTTTTATATCCCGTTCCAGGACATTGAGTTCCTATCTGTTTTCCTTTCTCCACTAGATAATAAAAAGTAATACAGTATTATTTCACACTGTGGATAATTCTAGAGTATCTCTTAAACTTTGAACAGACTGGAATAACTCAAAGCCCTATAAAAGAAAAACACCAGTATTGTATAAGCATGCAATTTTGGGGTCTATGCTGTGCCCAAGTGCTTGTCTTTTGGTATTAAAAGTGGTTTTAGTCTTATAAGGTGTTCGTATATTCAGTTAGCATATATTGAGCACTTGCTGTATAGAGTTATTTGGCTAAGCCTTGAGGAGAGAGAGAGAGAGATCAGATAACTTCATATGCACTAATTCCTTTAGTATACGCATGCCCCTACCCTATGAGGTAGATGAGGTAAATGCTTTTTTTTTTTTTTTTTTTTTTACTATATGGTAGCCAGCTCTTCCCTTACTTACCTGACATGCTTTTCTGTGGTAATCTCAACCCTTACCCATGGCTTCCATCACCTCCTATATGCTGATAATTTCCCAAACTATATTGCCTGCTCTAAACTCCTTCCTAAGTTCCAGACCAATTGCCTACTGGAATCTTCCCTACCTGGTTGCCCAGCCAGATACCGCAAACTTGAAAAGCTTCAACAGAGCAAATTTTTCTCCCTACCCTCACCTGATCTCCTTTTTTCCCTGGGTTTCCTATTTTGGTCAAGACATTATCATTTGCCCACACATGTATTCATCAATGGATATTTACTGAGAACTCATTCTCTCTCAGGTACTATTCCAGATAGTAGGGATCTATACATCAGAGACCGAAACATATTAAAGATTTTGCCTTAATGGAGCTTACATTCTAGTAGATAGACAACTAACTTAAAAAAAATACGTGTATCTATACCTGTCTGTCTGGAGAGCTGTATCTCTGTGTCTCCATCTTATCCATCTGTATGGGTGGGTGTCAGGCAGTGGTGCGAGCTTGAAGGGATACAGAGCAGGCTGAGGATGGCAGGCAGTGCTGGAGACAGAGGGGGTGCTGCTGCTTTATCTAGGGTGGTCAGGGAAGGAGGTGACATTTGAATGGGGATTTGAGTGAAGTGAGGGCACAAGCCTTTTGAACATCTGTGATTTGGGGGAGGGCCTGCTCTGTTAGTCCTTCCTGGTCAAGGACTGAGTTATGGTCATTTTTGTAACGTTGCCTCAAGCCAGTTTGTAAGTGTTAGCCGTGAGATGGGTGCGTAGATGAACTTGAAACGGGGAGCTGGACAGGGAAACGGGGGCAAAGACAAGAATGAGAGAAGGCTTCATGGAAGATAGCACTTAAGTTGGGTCTTGAGCAAAGTTTCACATATGGCTTAGGGAAGGGAAGACAGTGAAGGAGGCAGATGCTCTGGGCCTCAAAATTGAGTTTGGAGAACACAGCATCAAATACGGGGTCACAAAAACAGGGGAGCACAACACCATGACTTGTGATGAGGAGTGTTCCACAAACCTCAGGACAAACGAACTGGGGTGGGTGTGTTTTAAGAGGACAAATTCCATTCACCCGATTCTGAATGCTGCTCTTGGGAAAGGAAAGAGGTGAGAAAGAACCACAGGTTTTTCTACTTTGCTGTTGTCCCAGGTGCCTCGCAGAGAGCACCTTCCACATCTCCCTTACCCAGTGTCCTTCTTCTCTGACTATGAAGAGTCACAGCAAGGTTCATGTTCTGAGAGCTGTTACAGAAGCCTCTGCCATCTTGGCTAGAAGATCTCTCATTTACAAGTTTTGAAAAAGAACTCTGTCGTGCCACCGAGAAGGGACCTGGCCACGAGGCTTGAGAGCTTGCGGGAGGAAAAGTGGCTCTTGGCCTTTACTTCTGACCCTGGTGAGGACTGGGGCGGTATCTTGTTTGCTGTGGCTCTTCTAACTGGGGAGGTCGGGGGAGTTGTCACCCGTGATCTGGGTGCACATTAGGAACGAGATGAACATGCCAAAGGGACTCTACAGTAAGCTCTTGGGTCTTCAACATGCGGCGTTGGCTTTATTTTGTTTTTAGTGTGTTTGCCTTCATTTTCTCTAGTTTGTCAGGGCACCCTCCCCCGAAGTTTTATCTGGAAGATTTGGTAAGTAACAATGATTCAGGGATAATATTTCTGTGACGTGTAATAGTTTTTATTCTTTAATAGTGAATTCTTCTATTTCTTTGTGGTGTGTAAATTCTTGTTTAGGTGAGCAGAGTTGTTCTAGGAGATTTCAGGAGTAAGTGCTCACCTCATTATCTCCTTTCTTAAGAGGTAGTGGATGTGCTTCTGTTTTCGTCCTTTTACGGGGTATGGATTGTACCACGCAGGCCTCATTACAGGACTCCATTGCCAAGGGCATTTTTAGGATTTATCTTTATTGATAAATTATACTGTACATTAGTGAGCTAAACTTAGCACTATCATAAACTTCACTGAAATATTTTACTAAAGGTTCATGTATGCTTTGTCTTGTTACAATACAGATTTTTTTAAAAGCAAATTTCTTGAAATGTTTTCCCCTGAAGCTGGTAAAAGCTTAGTCACAATGTTCTCTTGTAGTTAGTATTGGAAGTGATTTCATTCCTCTGGAAATTCATTCGGAAGCTGTCCTCACTCACACTGAGATGGCACCTGCCTTCTGGGCTCTCTCAGGTGTAACTAAAGATCCCCTTCTTGGGCTGTGCTTCACCTTCTCACAAATGTCAAGTTTTTAGAAAAACTCAAAGCAAGATAGTGTAGACTAAACCTTAGGATGCAGATGCGCCTGGAAGAGATAGTGGTGACCGTGTGCTTTGCAGGGTAGGTGATGGCTTCCGGACCCTCCATGCAGGAGACAGCGGAGGAAGGAGGCTCGGGTAGTGTGTGGAGGCAGAGGATTGCTGAGCAGTGCCATGAGAAAGGCTGCATTCCTTCGGGGTAGCAAATGATGCCTTGTCTTGCTTGGTCTCCCAGTGCCTGGCAGGAACAAGGTGCTCAATCAATATTTTCTGACTGGGAGCAAACAGGATAATGGACAGATAAATATTAATACTTTTATGCATATGTAGGATAATGAAAAAGGTAAATATTTTAGATAGGGAAGCCAAGATTCCAAAAGCAAAACTACCCGTTTCACCATTAGAGCTGGCTTTGCTTAGATACAGAGACTCCCTGGTTTCCTTTGTTTTTAGGAAACTGCAAATCCTTTAAAGGAAATGCATTTCCCAAAGGGTGAATTGGCTTGTCTCGGTGGTGAGTGAGCTTCTCCTGTGTGAAGGTGACAAGGCTTCCACTTGGAGATGTGCTGGTGGCATGAACAATTGGCATAGTCGAAAACCCTTGAAGAGATACCAAGGTCTTTGGGAAGCATTCCATGGGTTAAACAGGCTCATTGCTGTCCTGCGAGGGGTTTATAATTGACAGCCAGCTTGGCAGCAGGATCTCTTCTAGCTGTATATATGCTTTGGCCTGCGTGTGTCCATAAATACCCTATTTGGAAGTCTTTTTAATGAGTAACTGTTCTTTATTTCTAGTTTTAATCTTGGCATCTGTTTTCCAGAAACATTGGTCTGTTATTATTTAAAGTTTATGCTCGGATTCGGAATGCAAACTGCTGAGAACTGTCAAACAGAGAAAGGGCTTGTCAGCACTTAGGGTGCAAGTCCCTCACTGCAGCCACCTGTCTGCCTGGCGTGCTCCCCAAGTGTGCTCCACTCACCTGTCTGCCTGTGGCACCCTGTGTCTGTTGATCTTAAATAACCTGTTCTTGAATGAGGAACTGGGGTATTTGATGAGATTTACACATTGCTGGTGCTCGACACTATTCACAGTAATTTCTGTCTTGCAAAATGATCACATACCTATATTCAAGGTTAGGGGGGAAAAAAAAAGCAAGACTACTGAGTGATTGTCACCTGGAAGAGTGTTTCTCCGAATTAACCTAAAGAGCTCTTTAGTTATACTCATTTGCCCCGGACCCCCTCCTCCTCCACCCAGATTCTGAGGCTGTTCTAGGACAGAAGGAGTTCACAGAGTTTGGTACAGACGCTGGTGTTTCAGAAACACACCCACGTGAGGATCCCCCTGCCTGAGGCAGCAGAACTTACCCAAGCCAGTGGCTTCCTCTTTGCCTCCCATGCTCTCTTTGCATTCTAGAATTCCTGCTCTCATCTTTGCATGATGATTTTTTTCAGTCCTATTAACCCAGTTTTTCTCTTCCCGTAGCCTGCCTTTTCTAAATACTGTCTGTAGAAAATGCTCTTAATCCTTGTGTTTATTCAGTAAACACTTACGAACTGTTCACTCTGTGCCTCTGTGCTATGCGAGAGATATAGGAAGGAGTGAGCTAGAATTAGTATTGTTCTCAAAGAGCTTGTCGTCCTATGTATTTACAACTAAATACTGGGGAAGGGGTAGCAATTGTGAGAACAAGCACCATCCTGGCTATGTGTGAATCACAGTAGCAGTGTTTGGATGCACAAGCCTGGTGGGTTAAAATGCAGTGCAGTTGAATCTGACTGCTTGCTGGCACATTGGTAGGCTATCTTGTACCCAGATCTTTAAAAACGTACTCTCTAACAGCTTTGTGTTGATGTGGTAATGTTTGAATCAAGGAGTTTCTCCTTCCTTAAGAGTAAAAGGAAGTTTTCATGATTAGTGACATTTGGCTTATAGTCTGGGAGGTCTTTGGAAACTTGAACTTCAGTTATTCACCATTGTGGCTGAGTGACAGGGCAGGCACTGTGGAGGCTCAAGTTCCCAGCATTTCAAATGCATTAACAGTCCAGCCTTTGGCAACCTGCCACTCTCTCCGCTTGGTAGACAGGTCCGTGAAACTTGACACCCTCGTGTCTTTCCTTGAAAATCTCCCAGGGTTCAGCAATCCTTCATTGACTGACCCATTTCTGTTAAATTCCTATTGTCAGACACAAGTGTGAAGTTGTCCTGGACCTGTTGTCAGAGAATGCATTTCAGTGACTTAAAAAACCAAAAAACCGCCAACCTTGTCTTTGAGTGACAATTTGGGCTTTGGATGCAGAAATGGGGTACTACTCTTTGTATTTATTATGCCGCCACCAAAGCTGTCCTTAAAATGTGGACAAACTTCCCCAAGTGTGTGTTGTATCAACAGAGCACAGTAAAGTAGAATTAGGACAATTATTCCTTTAGTTGACTCATGTAAATTAGAGGCTTAGAGTGTCTACCAGAAATATAATGAGCCCTTCTTAGGTAGAAGGAATGGTTTGTGAGAGTAGCAGAGATCTTACCGTATTTTGCTTTTAGCTGATCTGCTTTGATATTCACCTCCATGCTTCAAATCTCTGGGGCCCATCCTTCCCCCGTCCTTGATAAATAAGTATGATGGCGAAAAGCGTCATATGTTGGTTGTTGCAGTATTGCCTACCTGGAAACACACTGGCCTTGGGAGTCAGAGCCCAGATTCTAGCATTTACTAATTGTGTGCTTCAGCTTAAATTACTCAAATTCCAAGTCTGTAAAATGGGAATAACAAATGATGTCTGTCCCCACCCGTACTACAGTCACCTTTTTATGCATAGTGTGTATCAAGTGAGAAAATGAATTGGAAAGTAGTCCTGTAACATACAATGCTCCGCTGTGGAGCTCCCATTCTTGCCCTGGATGGGCATAGTTTCAGGGACAGAGTCTCCCTGTTAGAGGACAGTTATTGAAACTGTCCCCCTCTGTGGCCTTTGCCATTAAGAGCTGCTGCCCCCAACCCACCCCAGGGGTAACCTGGACTACTGTGGGGTGACTCTGTTTATTACAAAGTTCTTTCTTTATTAAACTGAAATTTATCCCTGTCACTTCCAAGGTAATTTTCCCTCCTTGGTTCTAGTGTTACAGAGTATAGCATGAAACAATTCAAATCGAGTCTTAAAAATTTGTAACTGAGAAAGAGGTCTTACAACTCTGCTTCCTGTTTTTGGCAATTCAATTCAATAAATAAGTGCTGGTGCCTATCACGTGGGTGCTGTGCTCGGGCACTGAAGGCGGCTATTGTTTCTTCTCCTGATCTCCGGAAGTGGAACAGAAGGGCACGCAACCCAAATGGAGATGAATGGGAAGTAAGAACTTTTTAACTCTTTAATGTGCAAAAACACGGTGGGTTTAATTTTATTTAGAATGCTTGCTGGAATAAAGTGCTTGCCTGCATTTATTGTGCTATAAGTAATTTAAATGGCGAAGTAGACTAAGAATACACAAAAATGAAGAAGAAAGAATGGTAAAGAATAGAGACCAATATTTCTAATTTTTATGTGAACTTGTAACAACCAGTAAGCGGAAAAACATAATAGTACGTGAGAAAATGGAACACTGGTGACAGGGCAGCATGAGAATACCTTTGTGTGTGCTAGACTTGATGCTCTTACTGTTGCCACAACTCATGGGAGGATCCTGAAGTGTCTTCTCAGTGATTAAAGGCACCACACGCTCCCTACGTTGAGTTATGGATTGATTTATAGACTCTAAGACAAAAGTGAACAAATGTAAAAGCAGCACTGGCCTTAGCATCAGAGGCCCTGGGTTCTGTTCTTGACTAGCGGTGTTTCTTTGAGGAAGTCGGTCTTTACTGCTCAGAATTTCAGTTTCTCTCAAATTTAAAATGAGGCTAAAATTTTCTCCCCTGCCTGCATTATATAATCGTTAGAATTAAATGTGGCAATATTTAGTACATCAATTTGAATCTTGACACCACTTTTTGCAAGCCATGTAACTTTTGGAAAGTTCTTTAAACTTCTCTGTGCTGTTTTTCTCATTTTTAAAATGGGATAATACTGGTGCCTACTTTAGAGTTTTTGTGAGAAGTTAAATGAGTTAATTCCCAAAAAGTACATAGAACAGTGCCTGACAGTTAATGCCTAATACATTAACTATTTTTTTGTGAAATTTTGAGAGTTCTGTGACTTAGTGTATTTTTAGTATAATGTATTTTTTTGAAATAGCATATTTAAATAAAAATGAAAATCACACCCTGTTTACCAACCAAATCCAGAACAGAATTGGCATGTTTTATCTTTTTGCTCACTCTGGTAGTTTTACGAGGTATGACTTCTTTGGTCAAAAAAGTTTAATACTGAGAATTTATTTCTAAATTCTTTTTTCTTCAGAGCTTTGGGTCAAATTTATTTATTCTAGGAAATGCTTTCTACTGTAAGTGTGAGTTTGGAAGGCTTTAGGTGGGGACCAGGATCCAGTCTTACCTTGTCTCATGTTGTTACAGTCCTGAGATATGGCTTAACTGTCCAGAGCTTTGCTTGTGTCGTGTGTAAAAAAAGAGATTTTAAAAAATGTTATCTTTGATTTTGAACAGTGCTAAGATTCAAGTGACTCATCTTTTGTGACTCATTTAGCTTTTAGAAATCATGAAATGTTGGTCAAGAACTCCATTTGTAACAGACCCATTCATGATAATCCCAGTAGCTTATTTCACAGAAGTCATTTCCACATAAAAATACTGATCATGACTTCCCTTAAAGGGGTGAAATAAAATTGTGGGAAAGGCTTAGAATTTGGCTAATAAAAGTAATTTACAAAAAAACCATTTTAAAAAAATGATAGCTTCCATAAGCTATTATAACAAAGGAGCTTATGAGTTCAAAATTCTTTGGTGTATTTATCTGTTTATAAAGTGAAACCCAATGACTGTTATCCAGTATCCTCAAGTTTATTGCAAAACTAAAATGATTTTTTTTAGATAGAGGTACCTGTGAGCCACCTACTTGCTTTTCAATCTCGGGTATGGTTTGGATTAACACTGTTGCTGCTGCTCCTAAGCTATTTATCTGAATATAATGTGGATACTCATAGCTTGATATTACAGATTTTCATTGTTAGCCCCTGGCCATATTTGAACATTCTTGTTTTCCTGTTTATCAGCAGAATTGAGGCTGTTGAATGTTTTCTGTTTGATCCATCTTATTCGGAATTAAACATATTTCTTCACTCCTAATTGTATTTTTAATGTTTCTTGAACTCAAACCCTTTTTTCTAAATATTTACTCATATACAATATTACATTATAGTCTCAAATAGCATGATTAGCTTAATACTTTCTTTTCTTTTCTTTTACTTTTTTGAGATAGTGTCTCACTCTGTTCCCCAGGCTAGAGTGCCGTGGCATCAGCCTAGCTCACAGCAACCTCAAACTCCTGGGCTTAAGCAATCCTTCTGCCTCAGCCTCCTGAGTAGCTGGGACTACAGGCATGCATCCACCATGCCCTGCTAATTTTTTCTGTATATTTTTAGTTGTCTGGCTAATTTTTTCTATTTTTAGTAGAGATAGGGCTTGCTCTTGCTCAGGCTGGTCTTGGACTCCTGACCTCGATCGATCCTCCTGCCTCAGCCTCCCAGAGTGCTAGGATTATAGGCTTAATCATTTCTAAATGAACAAATTACTTTTAAATATGCAAAAAGAAAAAGTTCATCAGCTAGTTATCTGCTAGCCAAATTTCTTTTACGAAGTTTTGCATTAAGACATGTCAGGGGAGGTGATAAGTGGGCTTTGTGTGGAGTGGGAAGGATGCTTTTAACAAGACCATGTGGTGGGGGTGGGAGGGAAGGGCATGATTCAGAAACCCTGGGTATGTGAGGTATTGAGGAAGGTTGTCTACTTCTTTTAACATCAGTTTCCTCATATGTTAAATGGACATCATACTTGTCTGGGAAAGTTGTAATATGATGCCTAAAACAGTCCCAGGTGCATAATAGATTTCCAACAAGTGGGAAGTGTGGTAATTAGAAATTTGTTCCATTTATGCTTCATATTGTAAAGCAATGCTGAAAAGATATTTTGGGATTCTCTGTCTTGTGAATGTATTAATAGGTTTATAATTTTCTGACGTTTACCTGAAGACTTTGAGCCCACCAGAAGGAATACTTGACTTCTTGAATAAACTAATCATTAAATAAATTTGTCTCAGTCTTTCTCTTTACTGTGTTAGAGTTTTAACAGCCATTTTTCCATTTCCCCAGTCTATGACATCTTTGTGAATTTAGCTTAAAAAAAAAAAATGAACAGAGTAACTGAAAAGCAAATAAAGTGCTGCCAGGATAATTTCCTCATTTACAATTTTATATTTCATTCCTTAATTTGTTTCTGGATTATTTGGGCCCTTTATGGTTGTTCATAAAGTGCCCTCAAGGACACAAGTTATATTTCAAGTCAGTCCCTTTGGGAGGGGCAAGGAAAGGATGTAATTAGGTGCATGTTTGTGGGCTGCACGTGCCTCAGTGGCCTCTTATTTTTTTCTGATTCACCGGTGGTTTGGACCTTACGTTCCCACATCAGTGTTCCCGTGGCGGAGGGGCTGTGTTCTAATGCAGGTTGAACTATGTGCAGCCTGGGGACCAATATTTGAAATATCACAGTTTAATGAGACTTAAGATTGCATGGTAAGTCGTCTTTGTGTGTGCGTGTTTAAAATCTAACTCTTCGTTCAATTTGTTTCTCCAGGTGGCACTTCTCTGAAGTTGTTCACGGAGTCTTCCCAGCATTCCTGCAGATATAAATAGGTAAGTAAATGAGATCACATGCCCTGTTGCTGGTGATTGTTTGGAAACACTTTCCGGGTGGGTGGCAACTTACTTCTTGAAAAAGATGCAGAGTTTCAAACTTCTGGACCCTGCGTGGTAAGCATTAATTTTTTTTAAGCTAAAGACACCACTGGATGAGCTTACATAAATGTTGCAAGGCAGCAGTCCCCAGCTTTGTTGGCACCAGGGACTGGTTTCATGGAAGACAATTTTT